>JAFFSR010000112.1:682500-684926 GCA_017163975.1 Anastatus disparis
ACAGCAGAGCGCTTCGCTTGGCCATTGTAGAGATGGGACAAGACCAAGCAGCGTTTTTGCTCGCAAAAACGAAAATAAAGATCGGCTACACCAGCTGCCGTATCAGAAGTTGGCAAAGAGTTCAGCGCTGTTTTAGGTGCCTGAACTACGGTCATCAGGCACGTGACTGCCGAGGACCTGACCGTAGCAAGATGTGCTACAAGTGTGGCAAAGACGGCCATAAGGGATCGGCCTGCAAGGCTACTGATACTCAGTGCATACTATGTACTGAGCGCGAAGTAGACCCAGCAGAGCGGAAACACATCCCCGGGTCAGGTCAGTGCAAAGTCTTTCGCGAGACACTAAACCAATTTAAACAAAAACGCTAATGATGGGCCGTATAACGGTCCTTCAAGCCAACTTGCACAGAAGCGACCTAGCCAACAGCCTTTTGACTCAAATCAAATTCGAGACAAAGGCTGATGTGCTCTTGATAAGCGAGCAGTACACAAACTGGACCGTTAAGACCTGGTTTAGAGACAAGCTTGGCACTGCTGCGATTTTTGTAGACCCAAAGACCATCAGAGAAGACGCAAATGGAGCTGAAGAAGGCTTCGTATGGGTTAAAAGCAGAAACGTTACATACGTGAGCTGTTATTTTACACCAAACTCAACAGCAGACACGTTTAGGCGCCGTCTGGATCTGCTGGAAGACTCTGTCCGAAGAATGGAAGGTGACGTCGTCGTCGCAGGAGACTTTAACGCGAAAGCGTTAGAGTGGGGAATGCCACTGCAGGACAGCAGAGGAGGATACATCATGGAGATGGCAGACAGACTCGGCCTAACAGTGCTAAACACCGGAAGCACTCCAACATTCAGACGAGGAGCTAGCGGTACGATTCCTGACGTATCCTTTGCATCAGAAAATCTTTCACGTAAAGTGTCAGATTGGAAGGTGCTGGAGACATACAATGGAAGTGACCACCAGTACATCACATTTCAAATCCATGATGGATCCCAATCATCGAGGCGAAATGTCGCTAGACCAGTCAGATGGAACGTTGCCAAGCTGGACTCTGAGAAACTTGTCCAAGTACTGCAGCAAGGATCAGACTATCTACCGGACGCGACAACTGCCACCGGAAACGCCGACGCTGCAGAGGTTCTCGTAAAAGAGACGATGAGTCTCATTCACAGAGCCTGTGATGCATCTATGCCGCGCAAGGGATCGCGACATCATAAGCGTCCAGCGTATTGGTGGAATGACGAAATCGCTAGAACGAGGTCAGAAGCTCTTAGTCTCAGAAGATCATCACAGAGAGCAAGAAAGAAGAACTCACCAGCAGCAGATCTTTTGTCTGCGCAATACAGAGACGTGCATAAAAAGCTTCGTAAGAAGATCAATCGGAAGCAAAGCACAATGCTGGAAAGACCTGAGCGAAGACGTCAACAGAGAGGTGTGGGGCTTGGCCTACAAGATCGTGACCAAGAAGCTTAACGCCGCCCCCACGTTGCCATTCGAAGAAGAGACCATGGCGAACATCGTAAACCACTTGTTCCTCACGCATCCACCACTCGAAGAACAGGTGAATACAGGAGAACCAGAAGAGATCCCGCTTCTTTACAAGCGGAGAGCTACAGATAGCTGCAAGAACGATGAAGAACAATAAGGCACCTGGGCCTGACGGAATACCATCCGAGGTCCTTAAATGCATAGCGGTGAAAGCGCCATCTCTCTTGTTGAACATGTACAACGCGTGCCTCCAGACGGGTGTGTTTAGCACTCCCTGGAAGATTGCGCGTCTTGTGCTGATCAACAAAGGAAAGGGAGGTGATCCCCGGCATCCATCGTCCCACAGGCCACTCTGCATGTTGGACGAAGCAGGGAAGCTATACGAGAGGCTGCTTAAACCGCGATTACAAGGAGCTGTACAGGCGGCTGGCGATCTCGCTGACAACCAGTACGGCTTCAGGAAAAAGCGGTCTACCGTAAATGCAGTAGAAGAAGTAGTAAAGGTAGCAAAAGAAGGATGGACTGGGAACCATCATTCCCGTCTTATTGCGTTTCTAGTCATGCTGGATACGAAAAACGCTTTCAACTCAGCAAAATGGCCTGACCTCCTTGCTGCGTTGAAAGAGTTTAATGTACCAGAATACCTTATGCGAGTGATACGAGACTATCTGAGAAACCGTATCCTCCGCTATGAAACAGAAGAAGGCTGGCGTGAAAAAGACCTTAGCGCAGGCGTGGCACAGGGCCTCGATCTTCGGCCCAGACTTCTGGAACATCCTGTTCGATGCATTACTCAGACTTGCAATGCCGGATGGGGTGAAAATGTTTGCGTACGCTGATGATGTCGCTTTAGTCATCTCCGCGAAAAACGAAAACATTGCCCAGCACATACTAAACACGGCGATGAGAAGAATTTCCGAGTGGATGGTGAAGC
>JAFFSR010000113.1:10000-427500 GCA_017163975.1 Anastatus disparis
TGTATGTGTTTGTGTGTTTGTTTACGTCTGGACGTGATTTCGTGTATGTGTTCATGTGTTTGTGTGCGTTAATGTGTTGACGTAGATCTCTGTATGCATATGTGTATGTGTTCACGTGTATGCGTATATCTGTATGTGTATATGTGTATGTGTATATGTGTATATGTGTATGTGTATATGTGTATGTGTATGTATATGTGTATGTGTATATGTGTATATATGTGTATGTGTATGTGTATATGTATGTGTATATGTATGTATGTCTATATGTGTATATGTATATGTGTATATGTGTGTATATGTGTATGTGTATATGTATGTATATATGTATATGTATATATGTATGTGTATATGTGTATGTGTATAGGTGTATGTGTATATGTATATATGTATGTATATGTGTATACGTGTATGTGTATATGTGTATGTGTATATGTGTATATGTGTATGTGTATGTGTATATGTGTATGTGTATATGTGTATGTGTATATGTGTATGTGTAAATGTTCATGTGTGTATGTGTATATGTGTATTCGTATATGTGTATGTGTTTATGTGTATGTGCATATGTGTATGTGCATATGTATATGTGTATGTGTTTGTTTGTTTAAGTATGTGTGTATGTGTATGTACGGTCACGTTTGTGCTTATGTGTGTGTGTATGTTTGTAAGTAGGTGTGAAAGTGTATGTGTTTGTGTGTTTGTTTACATCTGGACGGGTTTTCGTGTATGTGTTCATGTGTTTGTGTGCGTTAATGTGTTGACGTAGATTTCTGTATGCATATGTGTATGTGTTCACGTGTATGCGTATATCTGTATGTGTATATGTGTATGTGTATATGTGTATGTGTATATGAGTATGTGTATATGTGTATGTGTATGTGTATATGTGTATGTGTATATGTGTATGTGTATATGTGTATGTGTATATGTGTATGTGTATATGTGTATGTGTCTATATATATGTGTATATATGTATGTGTATTTGTGAATGTTAGTATGTGTTTGTGTATATGTGTATGTGTATATGTGTATCCGTGTATGTGTATATGTGTATCCGTGTATGTGTATATGTGTATCCGTGTATGTGTTTTTGTGTCTGTGTGTACGTGTATGTGTATATGGGTGTGTGCTTATATGTACATATGTGTATGTGTGTTTTTGTGTGTCCGTTTATGTATATGTGTATATTTAAGTGGGTATGTGTATGGGTGTATGTGTATATGGGTATGTGTATGTCTGTATGAGTATCTGTGTATGTGTATGTGCGTATGTCCGCATGTGTATGTGCAGTTACGTTTGTGCGAATGTCTGTGTAAGTTTGTGAGTGTGTGTAAGTCTATGTGGGTGTATTTGTGTATGTCTGAACGTGTATAAGTGTATGTGTTTATGTGTGTTTGCGTGAATATGTTTACGTAGATTTTCGTGTGTCTATGTGTCTGTGTATATGTGTATGCGTGTATTCGTATGTTTTCATGTGTTTGTTCTAGTCTGTACGTATGTTATACAGCGATATATTCGTATATATATATATATATATATATATATATATATATATGTATACTAGGGATGATACCTACTTGCTTGCTCTTCTCAACAACCCCCAACATTGAATTTTATTTACGTCAAGGAAGATTTATTTATGTTAAAATATATGTTTAATAGTCCAGAGACACTTTGATATGATTTAAGAAATAGCTAATATAAAAAAAATTTTCTCAAACACCTTCTGTAATTTAATTATTTTAGAAGATAATGGTTTTCCAAAATGCAAAAAAAAATTGTCAATCAAAAAACTATTATTATCATAAATAAATTGATGAACAACAAATATTATCTGATAACTCAATGTTAGTATCATATAATTCAACATTACATGAAAAATACAACTGTCATATAAATGTAGAATATTATGCATCAATAATAAGTATAAGATTTCAAGCACTAAGATCTCATAAATGTCTCCAGCATTAATAAATTATTCATCATTTACTTAAATCATTAAGTCTATAAATTTTCTAATCATAAATATATTCCTATTTTTTTTTATATTTTTAAATACTGAGGTATATATGTAGGCGTACGACGCGATTTATAATTCTAAAAACTATTCTTTACAATATAGTTTTCATAATTTTAATAAATTAAAATTAAAATATATGCATCAATAAATATTTTATGAAAAGCAATAACTTTTATTTAATTAAACTTTAAATTAAAATGTATGCATCAATGAATATTTTATGAAAAGTAACAACTTTCATTTAATTAAACTTTAAATTAACTACCCTTACCAGTATATGGAATCATAAACTTATACCATCGGTACTTATATATCTTTAATGAAATTGTATTATCATGCCATTCGAAAATATATTCAGATTAGACCTATATTAATAGAAGAATTTTGTCTTTGTAACAAAAAAAATATATGTTTAATAAAATAATCAATATAAACTATTACTATCACTACTATTATATTAAAGTAAAGAATTATGACATTTTTTTCTTACGTGAATATCTTTTTCTTCATTGTCACATAAATACATACACATACACACGTGCACCTTTAACATACACGTACACACATACACACACATACACACATACACGCACATACACACATACACACACATACACACATACACACACATACACACATTCACATACACCCATATACACATACACCCATATACACATACACCCATATACACATACACCCATATACACATACACCCATATACACATACACCCATATACACATACACAATATCCGTCACTCCGTCTCCGTCATCGTCTCTCGGTCTTTGTATCTCCAACTCCATATCTCCGTTTCTCCATCGTTCTGTCTCCGTTTCTCCGTTTCTCCATTTCCGTTTCTCCGACTCCGTCTCTTCGTCTCTCCGTCTCTTCGAATCCGTCTTTCCATCTCCGTCTCTTTGTTTCTGTTTCTTTGTTTTTGTCTCTACGTCTCCGTTTTTCCGTCTTCGTTTCTCCATCTCCGTTACTCCGTTTCCATTAGTCCAGTCATTGAAGCATTTCAGCTTGAAATTTTGTCGGTTAGGATGGATTAACATGAAAATTTGTCAGTAAGTAAAGAATAGTATAAAAAACAAAAGTTATTTAATGCCGATGTGCGCTTTTGCCCAGAGGTGGGAGCCGCCCCTTCTCGGAGGCGGTGAGAAAAAAAAACCATATAATTCGATGTAAAAATCAATTTAAAGCAAAAAGTTTTTAATGAGTTTTTTTGTTAAATGAATACTTTTCGAGTCATAGGTGATTGAAAACATAGATTTTTAGTGTAAAAAAGCATGTTTTCTGACGATTTTTCATGAAATAACTGGAAAAGTTTCAATTTTATCAAAAAACTCATAAAAAAACAAAAATAAAGCTTGTAAAAAAACAAAACGGTTCCATTTTCAATCTTTATTTTTTATACAATACATAACGAATTATAAATTAATAAATATTAATACTGTTACGCTTGAAACTTTAAGAGCAATATTCAACGTTAAATAACAGAAAAATGGCATACTTTTCGAGGATAATGTATATAATATTTTTGAAAGGTATACAGATTACCTTTTAAATCAATTTTGTTTTAAGTCAATAGTATAAAAATTAGAGGAGTTACAAGAAAAATAAAATTATTTTATATAGTTTGACAATAAAATTTCTATATTAAAACCACTGTCATTAAGACAGGTTTTGAAATATTAAGAAATCCTTCAAGGGTTTATCTTATTTAGGTACCAACTATGTGTTCTAGAAGTTTCAGCAATTTAGGATGCTAATTTTTTTAAAAATCAAGTTTATATGAAAAAAATTTTTTTTTTATTTTTCAAAAATTCATCCTTTTTTTAAAATATCTCAATAATGAACAGATGTACGTATAATGTACTAATATTGAAAAATATAGCTTTTTATCATAAATATTTTGCTTTTATTTTTATTTTTGTCCGATGAAAATCAACTGAGATATTAGTGTTAGAATTCTATAATCAGAGCCAAGTACCACCCATTTTTAGCCCTTCAAACTAAAAAATCTCAAAAAATAAAACTTTTTAAAAATTGATATTCACATGACTTAAAGATGATACAATTACCTACAAAATCCATTTTGGAGCAATTAAAAAGCTTAAAAATTAGCGGAATTATCATAAAAAAACCAATTGTACTTTTTCGGTAAAATTTTTGGAGCGCATAAATTCGTTTATTTTCGAGTATTTTAAATACATACATATAAATATTTTACAGCTTCTTTAAGTCTGTACGGTAGATAGCTTCTATTGTTTTCAGTTCCTATATGATCATATCTCCACAACTTTTAATCTTTTGGTGATATGTCATTTTACAGCTGTCACTGGGTAGCGAATGATGCACACTATTCAAACTAGGTTCACACCTTTTGTACAATCTTGTTCCTCTATTTTTTATGTATATAGTGAATGTGCCACCAATGCTCCAGTAGATATTTCTATAAAACGTAAATTTTTACATGGATAAAAGTTCGGAAATTTTATCCATGTAAAAATTTTCGTTTCATAGAAATATCTACTGGAGCATTGGTGGCACATTCACCATATACATAAAAAATAGAGAAACAAGATTGTACAAAAGATGTAAACCTAGTTTGAATAGTGTGCATTATTCGCTACCCAGTAACAGCAGTAAAATGACTTTTCAAAAACATTATTAAAAAATTAAAAGTTGTGGAGATATGCTCATATGTATATTTTGTAAATGGACATATATATATATATATATATATATATAAATACATGAATATTTTCATAAGTGTATATGCATAGAATATTTTATTATAATTTTTTTTACTATTTTCTTCTATTTCTTCAATAATTTCTAGTTTTGTTCCTCTTTCCCAATTCAGATATTCATTTCCTAATTTATTTAATTAAACGTCCGATTCATATTGTCCATCCGTCATTGTTCCGATGTATTCTGATTCATTTTTTTTTGTGCAAAAGAATTTTTTAAATACCCTTGCATTTCTGAAAAATAAAAAATAATTTATATTATTATATTTTTTTCTCAATAATATTCAATTACTTATTAATTCAGGACTTAATTTTATTTCTTCGGAATTTATTTTAATTGGTTTGTTATTCTTCAATATGTTGTATTCGCCTGAATAAATAATATTCGAATAACATTTTAATGCCAAGTCATATATATTATTTCCTTATTGTATTCTTTTGCTTTAGAAACATTAACATTCTGTAATAATTTTTTCTGAAATATTAAAAAATGTTTAATATTATGTTGTAATTAATAATATTGTATATTATAAAAATTTACTTCGTTTAATTTTAGATTTTTTTGAATTTTTCAATATTTTCATCATAAATATTGCATTGAATTCTGAATCCTTCAGAATTATTTATTATGAATTTCAAAATCCTGAAATCAGTTTGTTTTTGCTTGTTAACAAAAGTTTGTTCTTCAGAAATTTCTTCAATATATGCAACCAGAAATTTATTATATGTAATCAAAAATATTTATGACATATTTTATTTTTTTTTTTTTTTTTAAAGATTAATATATAAAGGATATTGTCCTCTATATGATTAACCTTTTTTATATGGTGAAGTCGGGGGAGTCCTTCGCCCGGTATCTGTTTAACACATTACATCTGGCTAGAACTGTCAGACCCTCCATACCGAAAACTTTGACTACCGATGGATGGTCAGCCACTTTTGTAACCAACAATCAACCGATACCCAATGAGGTCGGATTTTTTAAAGAGTCGCGATATAAATAGCACATACACTAATTTTCTTTCGAAAAAAAAGTTAGAGGTACCTGGCCAGGATTCTAACTCATGCCCTCCACGTTGAAAGCAAGAGCTCTATCCATTACGCTACCGCGCACTTTTGATTTTTTTAATAAAGTTATTAATACGTACGTTGATTGATCTCCTATTACAATTTTAGTTTTTAAAAATATTATAAATAAGATATTATTTTTATATATTTATTGTATCAATTTTTTTAATGTTATTAATATATATATTACATTTTAATGTATTTTTATGTGACGTAGTAAATTATCTTTCCGATGAAATCCTTTTCCACAAATGTTGCAAATATTATTATAATTAGATGCATGACTTTGTAAGTGTCTTATTAAATGTTCATTTCTTATATATTTATTTTTGCAAATGGGACATTCTAATTTTTCAGGTTCGTTATGTTTTTTTAACTGTCTTATATAACCTCTTTTATATTTTAATATTGTTTCACATATATAACATATATATATTTTTGATGAATGAAATTTCTTATTATGTTTCAATAAATGGTTATGTCTCTTAAATGATCGATTGCATTTAGTGCAAGTTAACATATAATTTGCTAAATTAATATAATAATACTTATTATATTATATATAGTGTAATTTAATATTTTTTAATATTATTAAGTTTTATTATTTATAATATATGTATAATTTACTATATACATACATATTTTATTAATAATGTTTTAATTTTCTACTTTAAGTTTAAAATTTTTTAATTTAAAATATACGCAGTTATTATACTTTTTAATTATTATTAAATGGGCCATGCACAAATTACGTAAGGATATTTTCATTACATACGACTTTTAATTATTTATTTGTTAGGGTCTGTATTTGTTTTTTCTAATTTCGACCCCTTACTTTATCTAACGTTTTGTTAATTAAGTGGGACTGGAATAATAAAAATTACATTTAAAAACAAAGTTCTTTTTATCATAGAATTTTTTCATTTATTAATAAATGAATATGGCTGATTCCATTCAGATTCATGCAGGTCGTCACTGATCAAATTTTTTTTTCTTTTAAGTAATAAAAATACCTTCTATTATGTATATGAAGATAAAATTTACCTCGTAGAACGCTCAAAAAAAATTTTTTTTTTACTACAGCAATTTTAGTGTTGGATGTAAAAACGAAAATTGAAAAATTAAAAACGAACCTCTACTATTAAATGACTATCGCTCCGTTAATTTTTAACCTTTTTGGGCGTTTTTTTAACGAAAATATGCGGAAGCCTGTCTAGTTTTAAATGCAATCTCGATTTTTGTAATACAATTTGATCTCACTAACTAGGAGAGTATCAGACCTCCGGATCACGGATTTTGCTCAGACTTTGGGATAAATTTTCAGATGTCAAAATATGAAAGGAAATAGAATTTTAGATCCCAACGCTCAATATTTCCCCAGTTACCGGCAATTAAAGAATATCACTAAAAAAGTTATTATATTTTCAAACGCATATAGTTCCTTAGCATTGATAGCTAGGAGCATGAAACTTTTCTTAAATGAAAGCTGAGCTCAAATCCTTTCGAAATAGTAGTTATAGCATCTCAAAATATTATTTTTTCCCAAAATTATAGCGTGATAAACATTGGACCTGATTTTCCTTTTTAAAACATTAATTAATAACAAAAGCTGAAATTGGGTCTATTCTTTATTACGCTATAACTTTGGGAAAAAAATAATATTTTGACATGCTATAACTACTATTTTGAAAGGATTTGAGCTCAGCTTTCATTTAAAAAAAGTTTCATGCTCGTAACTATCAATGCTAAGGAACTATATGCGTTTGAAAATCTAGTAACTTTTTTAGTGATATTCTTTAATTGCCTGTAGCTTGGGAAATATTGAGCGTTGGGGTCTAAATTTCTATTTCCTTTCATATTTTACCATCTGAAAACTTATCCCAAAGTTTGAGCAAAATCCGTGATCCGGAGGTCTGATGCTCTCCTAGTAAGTTATTTAAGAAAAACCGAAAAAAGCGATTTTTTTCAAACACGATTTTCTCTATAACTATATTTTTTTTTTTGAAATTTTTATATGATTTTATACATAAAAAATACTAACTTCAAGGGTAGGTGAGACTATGCGATTTTGCCTTATTTTTTTTTAACAGATTTTTAAACGTTTTTTTATATTTTCGATTTTAAAACATTGATACCATGGCGCATCGTACTATTTTTCCAACTTTACGTGTTCTTACGACTATTTTTATGCTTTAATTCATTAATATATCAAAAATATGAACAATTATCTTTAAAATAAACCCCGGATCGAATATTTTGATCAATTAGAACCAAAGTTATGACGATTTAAAGTTTAGAAAATAAATGCTGAAACTTTAAATAAATATGATATTTACATTGAGGAAACGTAATTTTCGTTAAAGATTAGAATCTAAAGATATAAATTTTTTAATTTAAAAAAAGGCATTTTGATGAAAGAATACATAACCATTTATCTTTTTTTTATGGTTCATTATTATAATAAAAATTTTTTTTTGTTGAAGAATATAATTTTTTTATTAGTTTGAATTTTGCATCTCAAATTTTAATTTATTTTGTAGGGAGTTGACACATGTCACCAATAGGTGGCGATGATTCGTTCTTTGCATTCTCATTAACGACTTGACGCTTTTAAAAATATAAGAAAAGGAAGATAAAAAATAAAGATGTTTAAGAAAAATAATTTTTTTCGATTTGTCATTGAACAGAATATCAATGATGGCATCACTGATTGGTAAAATAAAGTGCAAGGATTTAAAAGAAAGGCACGAAAAAGTTGTTTATGATTGCTCCAAAAGTCTGCTTAGAGAATTAGGTGATCTAACGGAATCTTTGAAGCGCTTGTATCCAAATACTTCTTTCTCTAGAGAAGATAAAGTATGCCCTTCGTGTTACAAAATATTATTAGATAAAGTGAAAAATGCACCTATTTCATCGGCTCCAAGCAGTCAACAATCTTCGGAAGATTTTATTCATAGTGAGGCTGTGGTAGAACAGCTGAACGAGACTTCAAGTGATTTGAAATTAAACATTTCACCAATTAAAATGCCTCAAAGTATCAATATCAAGATGCGAGAATCTTATGCTCTCCGAAAAAGAAAACAAATAAACGATGCATTTGATTAACAAATATCAAGTAAAATGATAAAAGTCTACGATATAGCTGATTTGCCCGCATTGAATGAAAATAATGAATGTAAAATAAATGATAAATGGCTTGAGAATATTAAAATTGCATTAGATACTTGTTCAAATTTTTTTGAGAAAGTGCGATTGTTGAGTATTATACCAAGTGATATTTCCAAAGATTGTTTATTATCAGTTTCACCAAATGTAACTATTGATATTATTGATCAAGCACGATCATTGGTAAATAATAAAAAAATTTACAAGCAGTCTGAGAACTATTGTGGCCATTTTTTGGATAGTAAAATTGTAATGAAAGTAAAGGATTATTATCTGAACGATGATTTTAATTGTTCTCGTCAGAGTGCAAATAAAAGCGACACAGTATCTATCAAAGAAAATGGTATAAAAACTAAAAAAGTCAAACGCTTTCTTACGCGAAGTATAAAAGAAATATATCAATTATTTAAAGACGAAGATCCTAAAATGAAAACGAAAATTGGTAAATCAACATTCTACGCTTTAAGACCGAAGTGGGTTATACCACATCCACCCACCGATTCGTGTCTTTGCGTTTACTGCGAGAATCTTAAACTTATGTTAGATGCTTTGAATAATTATAAAAAAGAGAATAAACAAGACATTGCAGATTTGGAATTGAAAATATGTTCTTCACTTTTTTGTTCAAAAGATGATATGAAATGTGTACTAAGAGAATGTAAAGAATGTCCTATTGGAGATTCTATTGATTTACAAGTAATTTCTTTGACAGAAGAAGATTTATGTGAAGAAATAATACATGGTGTTTGGAAAAAATCAAATTTACTGAATAAAACTAGCACGATTGAAAATTTCTTAAGAGGCGGTCGGAACCAAATCGGTGACTTAATTCAGTGCTTGTAATAAATGCTTATAATAATTTATTCATTTATTAATATGGTAAAAATATAGTCATTTCCTCTAGTCATGTATATAAAGAATAATTTAAAATATTTAAAGCCACAAAAATCTACAAAATATTGTTATAAAGCGAAAAATGCCACCTAACAATCGACACGACAGTTTTTTGTATGCGGTTATGTCAAGTCAGTTTGATATTTGTAATAAATGCTTATAATAATTTATTAACTTATTCACATGGTAAAAATATAGTCATTTCCTCTAGTCATGTATATAAAGAATAATTTAAAATAGTTTAAGCCATAAAAATATACAAAATATTATCGTAAAGCGAAAAATGCTGACTCGATATATACCGCAAGTCACCGATTTGGTTCCGACCGCCTCTTAATAGAGTTAATAGAGAGCGCTCTCACTGTAAGTGCTCATAAATTAGTCAAAGAAATTCAACGTATAGCAATTAAAGAGGTTAAACATTCAGCGAAAAATAATGACTTCCAATTAGTTATTCATGTCAATTTTGTAGAAAATTGGACAGTTCTGCTTCAAAGTAAAATTCAAAGCTATCATTGGAGTGAAAACCAAATATCAATATTTATGTCAGCATGCTATTTTGAAAATGATAAAACAGTCAGTTATGTCACCGTCTCTGACGATATTAAATATGATTCGTCTCATGTCCTAATGGCTATAAATTTAATTATCGACAACTTAAAACAAAAACATATTGCGCAAGATCTTGATGAAATCATAACCATTTCCGATGAAGTTGCCAGTCATTTTAAAAATAGATATCAATTCTATGAGCTTCAAAACTCAAAAGTAAACAGAAAATGGCTTTTTTCTGCAACAGGTCATGGTAAAGGCGCTTGTGACGGTATTGGTGGTTTAGTTAAACATTATGCTACCACGCATAATCTGTCCAAAAAGAGTGCAAATTTTAATAGAAACGCTGAATATTTCGCCACTCACGTGTCAAAATATACTCCGTCGATTAACATTCTTGTTATCCGCAAGGATGAGTTAAAAGTTTTTCGACAGACAAAAAAAATGGAATGGTTAGGAAATGCTAAAGAAATTAAAGGTATTCAAAAGATTCACTGTTGGAAAAGTGAATAAAACCAAATTTACACTGCCAAAACTGCGAGACATAAGTGGCAAGAAGTAAATTAGAAGGTTTTATTTAAATTCGGATTTTTATATTCACATTAGTTTTCAATTTATAAGTGCTCATTTCTTAATTGTATCGCATATTATTTGTTCATTGAAAATGACCAAATAATATACTTTAGTATTTAAAAAATTCACCTTTTGAAAATTCAAAGTTCAAATTAAAAATTCAAAAAGTTTCAGCATTTTTTTTTAAACTTTAAATCGTCATAACTTAGGTTCTAATTGATCAAAATATTTGATCCGGGGTTTTTTTTAAAGATTATTGTTAATATTTTTGATATTTTGATAAATTAAAGCATAAAAATAGTTGTAAGAACACGTAAAGTTGGAAAAATAGTACGATGCGCCATGGTATCAATGTTTTAAAATCGAAAATATAAAAAAAACGTTTAAAAATCTGTTAAAAAAAATGAGTCAAAATCGCATATTCTTACCTACCCTAAAATTTAGTATTTTTTATGTATAAAATTATATAAAAATTTAAAAAAAAAAAAATATAGTTTTTAAGAAAATCGTGTTTGAAAAAAATCGCTTTTTTTCGTTTTTTGTAAATAACTCAGTGAGATTAAATTGTATTACAAAAATCGAGATTGCATTTAAAACTAGCCAGAATTCCGCACATTTTCCTTAAAAGAATGCCCAAAAAGGTTAAAAATTAAGGGAGCGATAGTCATTTAAAAGTAGATGTTCATTTTCAATTTTTTAATTTTCGTTTTCACATCCAACACTAAAATTACTATAGTGAAAAGAAAAAAAAATTTTTGAGCGTTCTAAGAGGTAAATTTTGTCTTCATATACATAATAGAAGGTATTTTTATTACTTACCAGGAGGGTGTCTGAGTTGCGGGTCACAGATCTTAATGAAACTTTGGGATAAGTATTTAGGTACCAAAATATGAGGAAAGCCACAGCGGTACGGTCTAACGCTTCGAAATATTGAAGTTATGGACGATTATAGTTTTATTTTTAGAAAAATATGAAAAAAAAACTTCTAATTAGAGTGTGAATAATTTTGTCTGAAAATGTCTTTCATAAATCTACAATAACTAAAATAAAAGCAGAGAAAGCAAGCTTTAATTTGCTAGTTTCCGAATTAAAAAATAATAATTAGAACTAAAGTTATGCTTGTTTGAAGTTAAGCAGCTAAAGAGTACTAAAAATCACCATCCTTCAAAATTTAGACTATTTTTAGTACTCTTTTGCTGCTTAACTTTAAACAAGCATAACTTTAGTTCTAATTATTATTTTTCAATTCGGAAACTAACAAATTAAAGCTTGCTTTCTCTGCTTTCATTTCAGTTATTATAGATTTATTAAAGACATTTTCAGACAAAATTATTCACACTTTAATTAGAAGTTCTTTTTTTATATTTTTCTAAAAATAAGACTATAATCGTCCATAACTTCAATTTTTCGAAGCGTTAGACCGTACCGCTGTGACTTTACTCATATTTTGGTACCTTAATACTTATCCCAAAGTTTCATCAAGATCTGTGACTCGCAACTCAGACACTCTCCTGGTTAGAAGAAAAAAAAATTCGATTAGTGACGGCCTGCATGAATCTGAGTGGAATCAGCCTTATATAATCGTTAGTTTTAAATCGTAATTTCATAATCTTAAAATTTCTTCATTTATTGATAAATGAATATAATAATCATCATTTTAAAATTGTAATTTCTAATCTTAAAATTATAGTGTTAATAAAAAATCATATGTATTAATACGTATTTCTGTATCATTGGGCTCCTTTGTATTTATTTATTTAGAATTACGTAGGGACAATATTCTTATGATAATATAAACTATCATGTGAATATATATAAATATATAGATATTCACATGATAGGCTTAGATTGATGGGGTTTTCCAGGGCTGCACTCGAGTGGATCAACTCCTATTTATCAGGTGGGAAACAAATGGTTTCTACACATTTAAAAGAGGATTCGGATTGGCTAACAACCAATCTAGGAGTTCCACAGGGTTCAGTGCTGGGGCCTCTGTTGTTCTGCCTTTACATTAATAACATACGTGACACGCTCGACCCCTGTTGTGTCAAGCACATATTATATGCTGATGACCTCCAAATCTATACTCAGGTCCCTTATGAACATCTGAATGAAGGTATTCGTATTATGCAGAGGGCGGCCAGGGCGGTGTCGGGATGGGCTGTCGATGCTTCTCTCACATTAAATGCAAGCAAAACTAAGGCTATAGTTTTTGGCAGTAGTCGTTTTATTAATGACTTTTATGCTGGTGAGCCAAGAACGATTGAGCTTGAGGGAGGTGTCGGCATATCTTTCTCTGATACCGTAACGAGCCTTGGTGTTGTGCTTGACGCTAAGTTGTCTTGGGAGCCGCATATTAATATGGTGACTAAAAAATTTAACAGGATAATGTATAGTTTACGGTTCTTTCGTCGGTACACCACTGAGGCCCTGCGTAAACAACTCGCAGCCGCCTTGCTATTTCCGCACCTCGACTACTGCTCAGTAGTTCTGCTTGATGCTTCGCAGGGGTTGAGAAGACAATTACAAAGACTACAAATTTCATGTGTGAGATATGTATTAGGCGTAGGATTGGGCGATCATATCTCTCCTCATAGAGCTGCGCTTCGTTGGCTGCGTACTGATTCAAGGAGACAGTATTTTATGGCTGTACTTATGTACAAAATCGTGCGCATGAATACTCCCGAGTATCTAGTGAGTCTCTTCACTAGATATGTACCTAGGGTAGCCACTAGGGGAGAGATCAAGGACTTCGCGGTGCCCTTCATGCGTACTGAGACTGGAAGAAATTCCTTCCAAGTTCAAGGTGCGCATTTTTGGAACTCCCTGCCTGCTTATATAAAAAATCTTCCATCGCTCGGCAGGTTTAAGTCGGCTTTGAGGACGTACTTACTCGACCTCGAGTGAAATCAATTTTAAGTATTTTAATTTCTGTGTTAATTTATTTTGTTTTGTCCTATATATAGATTTAAGGTGTAAATGTATTTATTAGCGTGAATGATGGATGAATGTATGCGGAAAGTATGAGTGGTTCTGTTTTTATTAGAAGTCATGACATCTTCGGTATTGTTTTTCAATGTATAATTATTATTTCATTTTTTAATTTTACTATTATTTTGTTATTGTATTGTTCAATTTTATTTTTATAGTATTGTCCAATTTTATTTTTATTGATGTCATGACAGTGATTCCTCTTTTAAATTATGTATTTTAATTCAATGACTGATAGATATTTAAGACTGTTTTTTATTGTAATTTATGTTTTCTGCGTGTATTTAGAATAGTCTGTGATATCACTTTTACATGGTGACTTACTGATACAGTATTATATATTAATTTTAATAATTGACTGTGATATCTTATCTTATTATGTGCAATACTTTTTATAGAATTATTACTTACTATTTCATGTATTACACGCCTTTTTGTACTCTTATTACAAAATAAATAAATATCTATATCTATCTATCTATAGATACATGTGAGAATATGTAGACTTATACAAATTATATATTATTATAGAAAATAAAGTATATATAATTGTACATAAACTATGTATGATTGTGTATAATCCGTGTATAATTATATATAAATATAAAAGTAAACTCTTGAAAAATATTTTTAAAACTTCTCTTTCCATCTATGTAAAAAATTATAAGTTATTAAGATACCTATTGTCCCCCTATCAACCTTACGTAATTTGTACACGGGTCTAAAATTAAAATTAAGAATTATAAACTTTTCGATATTAATAATAATTTCAATAGATAAAATTATATTTAAATTAAAAGCAGGCTAAATTTGCCGTTTTTTGCGGATTGATTTACATCGATTCATACTTGAGTAAAAAACCAAAAACTTAATTGTTACTCGGCCGGTATTAGATTGTACTACAGATTGGTCTTGAAAGAAGAATATTAAATAATTTTATATTTAATATGAAATAAAAATTTTTTAAAATTATTAATATAGCTATAAGAAATACTAAGATAAGAAGATCAATTTTCAATAGCTTCCCCCCTTCAGACGAAAAAATAAATTGCATGCAAGATTTGGAGCGACTCCCTCGAGTAGTTCTCGATATATTTTTAGCGTACTAAAATCATACACACACACACACACACACTTACATACACAAACACGAACACAAACATAAACACAAACGCAAACACAAACACAAACAAAAACACGAACAACAACACAAAAAAGAACACCAACACCAAAACGAACACAATCACAAACACTAAAAGAAACACAAACGCAAACACAAACACAAACACGGACACGAACACAAACACGAACACAAACAAGAACACCAACACCAACACCAACACCAACACCAACACCAACACCAACACCAACACGAACACGAACACCAACACCAACACCAGCACGATCACGAACACGAACACGAACACGAACAAGAACACGAACACGAACACAAACACAAAAAAACACAAACGCAAACACAAACACAAACGCAAACACAATTGAAAACACAAACGCCAACATCAAAACAAACACAAACACAAATACAAACACAAACAAGAACACGAACACGAACACGAACACGAACACGAACCCAAACACGAACGCAAACACACACAAAAACACAAACACGAACACGAAGATTTGAAGCGAATCCATCGAGTGGTTCTCGATATATTTTTAGCTTACTGAAAACATATACACACACACACTTACAAACACAAACACAAACACAAACACAAACAAGAACACGAACACCAACACCAACACCAAGACGAACACGAACACGAACACAAACACAAACAAACACAAACGCAAACACAAATAAAAACACAAACACCAACATCAACACAAACACAAATACAAACACAAACAAGAATACGAACACGAACACAAACACGGACACGAACACACTTACAAACACGAATACGAACACAAACACAAACACAAACAAAAACACGAACACCAACACCAACACCAACACCAACACCAACACTAACACGAACACGAGCACGAACACAAACACGAACACGAACACTAATACCAACACCAACACCAACACCAACACCAACACCAACACCAGCACGAACACGAACACGAACACAAACACGAACAAGAACACGAACACAAACACAAACACAAAAAAACACAAACGCAAACACAAACACAAACGCAAACACAATTAAAAACACAAACGCCAACATCAAAACAAACACAGACACAAATACAAACACAAACAAGAACACGAACACGAACACGAACACGAACACCAACACCAACACCAACACCAACACCAACACCAACACCAATGCGAACACGAACAAGAACACTAACACGTACACAAACACGAACACGAACAAACACAAATAAAAACACAAACACCAACATCAACACAAACACAAACACAAATACAAACACAAACAAGAACACGAACAGCAACACCAACACGAACACGAACAAGAACACAGACACGAACACCAACACCAACACCAACACCAACACGAACACGAACACGAACACGAACAAGAACACAAACACGAACAAACACAAACGCAAACACAAATAAAAACACAAACACCAACATCAACACAAACACAAACACAAATACAAACACAAACAAGAATACGAACCAGCGATGCCGAAAGTGGCAGAGTCAGAGAGGGAAAATCAAATATGTGTAAAAAAAAAGTATTAAAATAAATAGTTTACAAAATTTGATAATTAATAAATAATTCTAAAAAACAAAGTTACTATAACAAAATAATTTTTTTTTTTATTTTTTACATTTTTTTGAGTTCAACAAAATTTTGTTAAACTCAAAAAAATGTAAAATATAAAAAAAAAATTATTTTGTTATGGTAACTTTGTTTTTTGGAATTATTTATTAATTATCAAATTTTGTAAACTATTTATTTTAATACTTTTTTTTTACACATTTTTGAATTTCCCTCTCTGACTCTGCCACTTTCGGCATCGCTGATACGAACACAAACACGAACACAAACACGAACACGAACAGAAATACAAACACAAACACAAACACTAACACGAAGATTCAAAGCAAATTCCTCGAGTGGTTCCATATATATTTTTGGCGTACTGAAAACATACACACACACAAACACTTGAAAACCCAAAAACAAACACAAACACAAATAAGAACACAAGGACCAACATCAACGCAAACACAAATACAAATACAAACACAAACAAGGATACTAACACGAACACGAACACGGACACGAACACAAACACAAACACGAACACAAACACGAACAAGAACACAAACACGAAGACGAACACGAACACAAACACTAACACAAACGAACACAAACGCAAACACAAATAAAATCACAATCACCAACATTAACACAAACACAAACACTAAGATGAACACAAACACAAACACGAACAAGAACACAGACACACACACGAACACAAACACAAACACAAACAAGAACACCAACACGAATACCAACACCGAAACCAACACGAACACGAACACGAACACGAACACCAACCCCAACACCAACACCAACACCAACACGAACACGAACACGAACATGAACACGAACAAGAACACGAACACGAACACAAACAAACACAAACGCAAACACAAATAAGAACACAAACACCAACATCAACGCAAACACAAATACAAATACAAACACAAACAAGGATACTAACACAAACACGAACACGGACACGAACACAAACACAAACACGAACACAAACACGAACACAAACACAAACACGAACAAGAACACAAACACGAAGACGAACACGAACACAAACACTAACACAAACGAACACAAACGCAAACACAAATAAAATCACAATCCCCAACATTAACACAAACACAAACACTAAGATGAACACAAACACAAACACAAACAAGAACACAGACACACACACGAACACAAACACAAACACAAACAAGAACACCAACACGAATACCAACACCGAAACCAACACGAACACGAACACGAACACGAACACCAACCCCAACACCAACACCAACACCAACACGAACACGAACACGAACATGAACACGAACAAGAACACGAACACGAACACAAACAAACACAAACGCAAACACAAATAAGAACACAAACACCAACATCAACGCAAACACAAATACAAATACAAACACAAACAAGGATACTAACACAAACACGAACACGGACACGAACACAAACACAAACACGAACACAAACACGAACACAAACACGAACACAAACACAAATACAAACACAAACACAAACACAAACAAAAACACAAACGTAAACACGAAGATTTAAAGCAAATCCATCGAGTGGTTCTTTATATATCTTTGACATACTAAAAACATACACACACACACTCACAAACACAAACACAAACAAGAACACGAACACCAACACCAATATTAACACCAACACCAACACCAACACCAACACCGGCACGAACACGAACACGAACACGAACACGAACAAGAACACGAACACAAACACAAACACAAAAAAACACAAACGCAAACACAAACACAAACGCAAACACAATTGAAAACACAAACGCCAACATCAAAACAAACACAAACACAAATACAAACACAAACAAGAACACGAACACGAACACAAACACGAACACGAACACAAACACAAACGCAAACACACACAAAAACACAAACACGAACACGAAGATTTGAAGCGAATCCATAGAGTGGTTCTCGATATATTTTTGGCTTACTAAAAACATATACACACACACACACTTACAAACACAAACACAAACACAAACACCAACGCGAACACAAACACGAACACCAACACCAACACAAACACCAACACCAACACCAACACCAACACCAACACGATCACGAACAAGAACACGAACACAAACAAACACAAACGCAAACACAAATGAAAACTTAATCACCAACATTAACACAAACACAAACACTAACATAAACACAAACGCTAACACAAACACAAACAAGAACACGAACACCAACACCAACACCATTACCAAAACGAACACGAACACGAACACGGACACGAACACGAACACGAACACCATCACCAACACCAACACCAACATCAACACGAACACAAACACAAACACAAACACAAAAAAACACAAACGCAAACACAAATAAAAACACAATCGCCAACATTAACACAAACACAAACACTAAGACAAACACAAACGTAAACTCAAACACAAACACAAACACGAACGAGAACACAGACGAGAACACCAACACCAACACGAACACAAACACTAACACAAACACGAACAAGAACACAAACACGAACACAAACACAAATAAGAACACGAACACAAATACCAACACCGAAACCAACACGAACACGAACACGAACACGAACACCCACCCCAACACCAACACCAACACAAATAAGAACACAAACACCAACATCAACACAAACACAAATACAAATACAAACACAAACAAGGATACCAACACCAACACCAACACCAACACCATCACCAACACGAACACGAACACGAACACGGACACGAACTCAAACACGAACACCAACACCAACACGAACACGAACAAGAACACGAACACGAACACAAACACAAACACAAAAAAACACAAACGCAAACACAAATAAAAACACAATCGCCAACATTAACACAAACACAAACACTAAAATAATCACAAACGCCAACACAAACACAAACACGAACAAGAACCCAGACACGAACACCAACACCAACACAAACACGGACACGAACACAAACGCGAACACAATCACGAACAAGAACACGAACACGAACACAAACACAAACACAAACAAGAACACGAACACGAATACTAACACCGAAACCAACACGAACACGAACACCAACACCAACACCAACACCAACACGATCACGAACAAGAACACGAACACAAAGACAAACACAAACAAATACAAACGCAAAAACAAATGAAAACACAATCACCAACATTAACACAAACACAAACACTAACATAAACACAAACGCTAATACAAACACAAACACAAACAAGAACACGAACACAAACACGGACACAAACACAAACACGAACACGAACACAAACACGAACACAAACACGAACACAAATACAAACACAGACAAGAACACAAACACCAACACCAACACCAACACCAACACCAACACCAACACGAGCACGAACACCAACACCAACACTAACACCAACACCAGCACTAACACCAACACCAACACTAACACCAGCACGAACACGAACACAAACACAAACTCAAAAAAACACAAACGCAAACACAAACACTAACATTAACACAAACACAAACACAAATACAAACACTAACAAGAACACGAACACGAACACGAACACGAACACGGACACGAACACAAACACGAACACGAACACAAACACAAACTCAAACAAAAACACAAACACGAACACGAAGATTTGAAACAAATCCATTGAGTAGTTCTTGATATATTTTTGGCGTACTGAAAACACACACACACACACACTTACAAACCCAAACACAAACACAAACACAAACAAAAACACGAACACAAACACCAACACCAACACCAACACCAACACGAAGACGAATACGAACACCAACACCAACACCAACACCAACACCAACACGAACACGAACACGAACACGAACAAGAACAAGAACACGAACACGAACACAAACACAAACGCAAACACAACTAAAAACACAATCACCAACATTAGCACAAACACAAACACAAATAGAAACACAAACAAGAACACGAAAACCAACACCAACACCAACATCAAATCGAACACGAACACGAACACAAACACAAACACAAAAAAACACAAACGCAAACACAAATAGAAACACAATCGCCAACATTAACACAAACACAAACCCTAAGACAAACACAAACGCGAACACAAACACAAACACAAATATGAACAAGAACACAGACACGAACACCAACACCAACACGAACACGGACACGAACACAAACACGAACACAATCACGAACAAGAACACGAACACGAACACAAACACAAACACAAACAAGAACACGAACACGAATACTAACACCAAAACCAACACGAACACGAACACGAACACGAACACCAACACCAACACCAACACCAACACCAACACGATCACGAACAAGAACACGAACACAAAGACAAACACAAACAAACACAAACGCAAAAACGAATGAAAACACAATCACTAACATTAACACAAACACAAACACTAACATAAACACAAACGCTAATACAAACACAAACACAAACAAGAACACGAACACGAACACGGACACGAACACAAACACGAGCACGAACACAAACACGAACACAAACACGAACACAAACACAAATGAAAAACACAAACAAGAACACGAACACGAACACGGACACAAACACACTTACAAACACAACACGAACACGAACACAAACACAAACACAAACACGAACACAGACAAGAACACAAACACCAACATTAACACAAACAGAAACACAAATGCAAACACAAACAGGAACACGAACACTCACACCAACACCAACACCAACACGAACACGAACACCAACACCAACACTAACACCAACACCAGCACTAACACGAACACCAACACCAACACCAGCACGAACACGAACACGAACACGAACACGGACACGAACACAAACACGAACACGAACACAAACACAAACTCAAACAAAAACACAAACACGAACACGAAGATTCGAAACAAATCCATCGAGTAGTTCTTGATATATTTTTGGCGTACTGAAAACACACACACACACACACTTACAAATACAAACACAAACACAAACAAGAACACGAAGATTTAAAGCAAATCCATCGAGTGGTTCTTTATATATCTTTGGCATACTGAAAACATACACACACACACTCACAAACACAAACACAAACACAAACAAGAACACAAACACCAACACCAACACCAACACCAACGCGAACACGAACACGAACACGGACACGAACACGAACACCAACACCAACACGATCACGAACAAGAACAGGAACACAAACACAAACACAAAAAAACACTAACGCAAACACAAATAAAAACACAATCGCCAACATTAACACAAACACAAACACTAAGATAAACACAAACGCAAACACAAACACAAACACGAACAAGAACACATACACGAACACCAACACCAACACGAACACGGACACGAACACAAACACGAACACAATCACGAACAAGAACACGAACACGAACACGAACACAAACACAAACACAAACAAGAACACGAACCCGAATACTAACACCGAAACCAACACGAACACGAACACGAACACGAACACCAACACCAACACCAACACCAACACCAACACGATCACGAACAAGAACACGAACACAAAGACAAACACAAACAAACACAAACGCAAAAACAAATGAAAACACAATCACCAACATTCACACAAACACAAACACTAACATAAACACAAACGCTAATACAAACACAAACACAAACAAGAACACGAACACAAACACGAACACGGACACGAACACAAACACGAACACGAACACAAACACAAATACAAACACAAACAAGAACACGAACACGAACACGGACACACACACACTTACAAACACAACACGAACACAAACACAAACACAAACACAAACACCAACACCAACACCAACACCAACACCAACACCAACACGAGCACGAACACCAACACCAACACTAACACCAACACCAGCACTAACACCAATACCAACACCAGCACGAACACGAACACGAACAAGAACACGAACACGAACACAAACACAAACTCAAAAAACACAAACGCAAACACAAACACTAACATTAACACGAACACAAACACAAATACAAACACTAACAAGAACACGAACACGAACACGAATACGGACACGAACACAAACACGAACACGAACACAAACACAAACTCAAACAAAAACACAAACACGAACACGAAGATTTGAAACAAATCCATCGAGTAGTTCTTGATATATTTTTGGCGTACTGAAAACACACACACACACACTTACAAACACAAACACAAACACAAACACAAACAAGAACACGAACACAAACACCAACACCAACACCAACACCAACACGAACACGAACACGAATACGAACACCAACACCAACACCAACACCAACACGAACACGAACACGAACAAGAACAAGAACACGAACACAAACACAAACACAAACGCAAACACAAATAAAAATACAATCACCAACATTAACACAAACACAAACACAAATACAAACACGAATAAGAACACGAACACGAACACGAATACGAACGCGAACACGAACACGAACACGAATACGAACGCGAACACGAACACGAACACGACTACGAACACGAACACGAACACAAACACTAATCCAAACACAAATGTAAACACATACAAACACAATTACGCACACGCAAACAAACGGATACGCACATACAAACACAAACACAACCACGAACACGAACAGGAACATGAACACGAACACGAACACGATTACGAATACCAACACCAACACCAACACCAACACGAGAACGAACACGAACACGAACACGAACAAAAACACGAACACGAACACGAAAACAAATACAAACACAAACACAAACAAGAACACGAACGCGAAAACGAACACGAACAAGAACACGAACACGAACACAAAAACAAACAATCACAAACGCAAACACAAATAGAAACACAATCAACAACATTAGCACAAACACAAACACAAATACAAACACAAACACAAACGAACAGAAACCTAAACACGCACACGCACACGCAAACGCTAGTGCGGATGCACACACAAACACAAACACAACCACTAACACGAACTCGAACACAAACACCAACACCAACACCAACACCAACACGAACACGAACACGAACACGAACACAAACCCAAACACGAACACGAACACCAATACCAACACCAACACCAACACCAACACTAACACTAACACCAACAACAACACAAACATACATACATACAGACATTCTCTGGAAACCACTGTTTTTGGCTCCCTGAGTCTAAATATGTATAAATTAATGAAAGAATAGAAAAAAAAATTTTTTATCGATACAATTCTCTATGCGAAAGCAAAAATAAAATCAATTAAAATATCAAACTAAAATAAAAACTGTAAACTAATTAACTGCTAATATTTAAAAAAATAAATATAAAAATATCAGATGTGATTGTATGTATGTAGTTTTTAATGTAATAAAGCATATAATATAATTTGATTCAAATTTTTATATTAATTTTCGTGAAATATTATTTTCAATATACTAACCTTGTAATAGAAATAAATATACATGTATATGGATACATATATATATATATATATATATATATATATATATATATATATATATATATATATATATATATATATACGTATATTTTCTTAGTAGAAATATTTGAAATTCAAATATAAAAATTTAAAATATAAATAACTAACTTTTAGTTTTTATTTTAAATATATTTAAAAAAAGTATATGTTTTTTACAATTATTTTTTAAAACTTGAAAAAAGTCAACAAAATGAATTGGTTAAAATAAACATTTATAACTATATATTCATTGTATTCAAATGTAACTTACTTCATACAGTGATTCGTGGTTTCTTTCATAAGTGTGTATATTTATATACGTTGATATAGATTACATAGGGTATATAATAATTTAATTTAAATTATATTACACCTTTTCTTTAATATTTCTTATTGCAAAAAATTTATTTTAAAAATAATATTATTAACTGTAGAGCTATGGATTCGTAATCATGAGATCACAAGTTCCAAGGCTGATGCAAGCACTGTACGTTGCATGTGTTTTGTTCACGAACGCACTGACGATCTCCGTCGCTAATTAGCATAGCAATAATTGCTGAAATACAGCGACGTTACATAAAATTTAAAAAAAGTCAAGTATATTGTTCTCGTTTTGATTATTAAATACCGACATTACAGGTTTCTACATTTATCATTCTCAATCCAAAAATTGTAAAAATATCTCATTATGATTTGGAAAAAAAAGTTTCTTTTAGCGATTATGAAAAATAAATTTGTAAGCTTTTTTTAGCAACAACAAACAATATATTTGTATGCTTATATAAAATTTTTTTAGCGACAGCAAACAATAAATCTGTATGCTTCTTATAAGCTTTTTTTAGCGACAACAAATAATAAATCTGTACGCTTTTATAAGCTTTTTTTCTAGCGACAACAAATAATTGATTTATACGCTTCAGCGACAATGAGAAATGAATTTGTAAGCTTTTAAAGCTTTAAATGCAGCCATATATTTTTATGCTGGTCTTAAGGCCAAAAATCTTTTATTTAGATAAATATGTAAATATCTTATTTCTAGTTTAAAAAAAAAACATGTTTCATTTAAATACAAGTGTTAATATATTACCTATGGATATTAAGCTAAATTCATTTTGTAATTTATAATTTACTTTTGTAATTAGTAAATTTTTTCAATAGTAAAAATAAAGATGCAATATATAAAAATAAAAATATTATATATTCATCTGAATAAAGTAAATGCAGAGAGGAAGCTTTGTATTATCAATTAGTTATGCTTGCAATTGTATTAATGAAATATTAATAATAATAATTTTTTTTTACTATCGAAATTCGATATTAATATATAAATGAAATGCAGCGAAAAAACTTTCTATTATTAATTAGTTACAGTTACAATTATAATAATAAAATATTACTAATTATAATAATATTCAAATACTTATAATTGTTATTATAATAATAGAATATTATTAATAATAAGAATATTTTCTTATTACTAATTACTAAAACATAATATCATAGTGAGGGAGGGCTATAAAAATTGAGGGGGGGGCTAAGGGGGGCCTCAGTTACGTTACTTTTGAAATGGCCATTTATTAGAGAAATTACAACTGTGTGTGTATGGGCACGTGTGCATGTGTATGTATTTGAGTTTGTGTATATCCGTATGTATTAGTGCGTATATATATTTGTGTATGTGTATATGGGTGGGTGAAATTCAAAAAGTTGTCAAAATCATGTTTTTTAAAAACTAAGAAAACAATAATGGGCGAGCTGTATTTCAATTTTGGAAATATAACATGTATAAATGTAAATAAACTTATAAAGTGTGACACGAGGACATTTTTTTTTGTATACATTAAAAATGATTACTTGGCGAGTAATATATATAATAACAAATATATTTCACAGTCAATTTGAAGCTCTTAAAGTCTACTTTCTTTTCCCGCGGTCCAAATCCTGATTAGATTTTTTTTCGTTAAGAAAATTAGCGTTACACGAAGACATTAGAAAAAGTACGTTTTTTTATGGTTTGATTTAAATATATTTTCTCACCATATATGAAACCTTTTACATTAATAACTCTTTTAATTACTAAAATAGATATTAATTTTTATACTTGACGATATTCAGTTCTAATTATTTGACTTCTCAAATGATTTTCACGATAAACTATTAAAAGTGTGACACGAGGACAAAAAAAAATTGTCGTAACTTTGACGTCAGTTTTGAATACATTTTATTAAGTTATTATATTTCTACACCCCACCATTTGATTCTTTACTTAAAAATCTTTAAAAATCATTACAGTAAAATTTTAATAACTATGTGTTTAGATACTTTTTATTTTGAAAACAAAATACTTGTACGCTCCGGACGCGTGACACGAGGACATTTTAGTTTATTTTTCTCATTTATTCCTTTGGAATAGTCATTTAATCAAAGTTTCAATGGTTGAACAAGGTAATTATGATTGTTACTAGCTAACTGTTGGGTTTAGACACGTACATATTATTTACATAAAAAGTTATTATGTATAAACACCTATTTTCAATTTTTTTAATTTCACCCATATATGTATGCGTGTTTGTGTATGTGTATGTACATGTGTGTATGTTTATGTGTACATGTGTATGATTTTTTGTATTTGTTCAAGTGTATGTGTATGTGTGCATGTGTATGTGTGTATGTGTATGTGTGTATATGTATTTGTGTATGTGCATGTTTGCATGTATACAGTACCGGGCAATAATTCTGAGCAGGTTATCAAATTTTTGCTTCGACTTTGAAAAAGAGTATCTTCTTCAATTTTCATCCTAGAAAAAAATTTAAACAAAGCATATTAAAGGTTTCTTTAAATGCTTTCATTTTAGCTTACTTACATTTTTTTAACGATATTTAAAAAAAAAAATCACTTTGGCAATTTTGAAATTTTTTTCATTTTTGCATTTTATTTCAATCAGCTGTAGTTTTTTAAATAATTGAGCTAGAAAAAATTTGAAAAAAGATTTGGAAAGGGCTTAAAAAATGCTATTTGCAGCTATTTTTACAAAAAATTTTTAATTATTTTCCGTCAAGTTTTAAGCATATAAAGTTATTCATCTAATACTTTTGCAGTTGTAAAAAACACTTCAATAGCAAGTAGAAAATAATCGCTGGTGCAAAACTTTTGATTTCTGTGATATAATTTTTGCAAAATGAATCTTTTTGTTGTTTCATACTTTATTATGTTTTATTATTAATAATGAATAGTTATAATTTCCTACTAAAATTAAATCACTACTTCACCAGCGATTATTTTCTACTTGCTATTCAAGTGTTTTTTACAACTGCAAAAGTATTAGATCGATAACTTTATATGCTTAAGACTTAACGGAAAATAATTAAAAAATTTTTGTAAAAATAGCTGCAAATAGCATTTTTTAAGCCCTTTCCAAATCTTTTTTCAAATTTTTTCTAGCTCAATTATTTAAAAAACAACAGTTGATTGAAAAAAAATGCAAAAATGAAAAAAATTTCAAAATTTTCAAAGCGATTATTTTTTTTTTAAATATCGTTAAAAAAATGTAAGTAAGCTAAAAAGGAAGCATTTAAAGAATACTTTAAAATGCTTTTTAAAAATTTTTTCTATGATGAAAATTGAAGAAGATACGCTTTTTCAAAGTCGGAGCAAAAATTTGATAACCTGCTCAGAATTATTGCCTGGTACTGTATGTGTTTATGTGTTTATGTATTTGTGAATGTGTGTACGTGCACAAACACCTATAATATTAACTATGCTCCCATAGCTGAGCTTTTTTAACGGAGCCACTTCCTTTATAATATATTTTGGATCATTGGCAATGGTTTTCATAGTTTTAATAGTCATATTAGTCTCTGAATAAAGGCCTTTCTTCTTGATTCTTAAGCCACCGCAAACTAAAGCTTTTTCTGAAATAATTAGATCTTCAAAAGGAATTTGTGTTAATAATGGTTAGTTGAGTGCGTTCAAATTTTACAGATTTTATTTCCTTTTTTTTCAGGTATGGCCAATTCACTATTACTTCCACTTGTGTCTTAGTGATGATGAGCAGTTTGGATAACAATCAGTTTTAAAATCAATGCTAGATTTTTGATTGGAATCTATTTTTGTCGTTGATTTTGATTGTGATTTTTCTTGACCTGATTGGAGAACAGCCTCATAAATAGCTTATATTTCACCTCATGATTTTTTGGCTCCATATAAAAGATTACCGATGATACGTATATCTATTTCAGTGATAGAGTCTTCAGTTAAATACTCTACTGATTTACACGGTTGGTTTTCTTTTTTATCTAAAAATGTTGTTGAAAGGCATAAATTCATTTTGTAAGCTTTATCACAAATTTTTGATTAATACTTCATCATTTTCATCATTTAAGATATTTTCAATAACATCTCCATCTTAGGTTCTAATTTCGATGATAGATTTTATAAAATAATTTCTATGAGAATCATTTTTGAAAGATTTATTCAACGGCAAAATAATCAAATTTCATGATCATAATACATAATATTTTAGAATTTTCAATTGATATTAAATTAATTATTATAGTAATTTATAATAATCATCATAGACATTTATTCAAGTTCTTGTAACGACAAATTAACCAATATCTTCCACTTAATACAATTGCTAATATCTTATTGAAAATTTTAGATGGATTAGGCATTTAAAATTTTCGAAACAATTAATGAGTTTTAAGTTGTAAATAAACAAAAGCACAAGTACAATTTCCTTGTTTTCATCTGAAACAGCACTACTATCTGTGCGTGGCCGCTACAAGCTTCCGTATTCATCAAAATTTGCGAGAACCTTTCATACATAGTGGTTACTAGGTTATAAGCGAGATTTCGGAAAAAATTTACAAAACATTGCAAGAAATCTATCCTAAAAGGTTCCAGCAAGATTTTTGTAGGGTTTCACAAAAAATTTTAAGAAATCTTTCGAAAACCTTTCATTAGAGGTTGCTGCGAGGTTTTCAGTAAGATTTCAGAAATATTTTACGAAATATTGCAAAAAGCCTCTTATACAAGGTTCCAGCAAAGTTTTCTGCAATATTTCCAGAAAATTTTACAAAATGTAGCAAGAAACCTCTTATGAAAAGTTCTAACGAGGTTCCTACAAGATTTCACGAAACGATTAAAGATAGTTCGCAACATTCTTTGATAAAAGGTTACTGCAAGGTTATTGGCAAGATTTTAAAAACATTCCAGGAAACATTGCAAGAAACCTTTTATGAAAATTTTCCGCAAAGTTTTAGAAATATTACGAATAACATTGCGAGAAACCTTTTGTGAAATAATGTTGCAATGTTTTCCGTAAACTATCAGAAATCTTTTAGAAAGCATTGTGTAAGTATTAGATGTATTATAGACGTTTACGTTGAAACATAAGAACACATTACTGCATGCTTATAAATAAATTCCTAACAGCAGTAAAATTCGATATCCATTTACATGAAATTTAAAGTTTTATTGCTATATAAATAAAAAAAATTCAAGTATCGCTGTCATAAATTTCATGTAGAATAAATTTTAAAAACTAATTTTATTTATTAATGCTAATTATAATATAAACCGTATTTGTAGTATGTATAATTACAAGAAATTTCAAACAATTCAAGCTTACTGTTGTAACGTACCCAAGTGGCCCTGTTGAAAATAATGACGTCTTTCCAGTACGTCTTTGAAAGATGTCTTTGGTCGTGTCTTAGATTGGAACTAAATAAGACGTCATTTTTTTAATGTTCCGGAAATATAGTAACCAAATGACGTCTTTTTTATAAGTAAAATAATTTCAAAGACGTATTTTTCCAATAAATACTCATAGTAAAAGACATATATTTTCAAAAAAAATTCTGTTTTTAAAACGAATGACGTCCTTCCTGTTGAAAATAATGACGTCTTTCTAAGACGTCTTTGAAAGACATCTTTGAAAGACGTCTTTGGTCGCGTCTTACATTGGAACCAAAAAAAAGTCATTTTTCCAATGTTTAGAAAATTCAACAAATGACTTTTTATTATTTCAAAGACGTATTTTTTTTAATAAAAATGACATTTTTTCTTACGAATTTTTATTTAAATAATACGTCTTTGAAAATGTTAAATGACGCTATTTGTTAAATAGCTTTTCTAAACATTGGAAAAATGACATCTTTTTTGTTCCAATTTCAGACACAACTAAAGACGTCTTTCAAAGACGTCATTTTCTACGAATTTAGGAAAAAAAACGTTATTTTTCATGAATTATATAATTGAAAAATGACTTCATGATAATCATTTTCCATTTAAAGGAAAAAACAACAAAAACGAGGTAAACCTCGTAGTTTCAACTCTTCGAAAAACGAAGAGCATTTGCGATTAAGCTGAGATCATTCTGGCCTTATATATCTGCGTCTTTGAAATTTGTATAAGGGATCGCAAAACTTGAAAATCGCCACCTGGTGAGTTAAAATAAAATTGACGCAAGCGCAACCATCAATTCGACTGTAAGTCACTAGGTGGCGATTTTCAAGTTTTGCGATTCCTTATACAAATTTTAAAGACGCAAATATATAAGGCCAGAATGATCTCAGCTTAATCGCAAATGCTCTTCGTTTTTCAAAGAGTTGAAACTACGAGGTTTACCTCGTTTTTGTTGTTTTTTCCTTTAAATGGAAAATGATCATCATGTAAAGTCATTTTTCAATGACATAATTCATGAAAAATGTCGTTTTTTTTCCTGAATTCGGAGAAGATGACGTCTTTGAAAGACGTCTTTAGTTGTGTCTGAAATTGGAACAAAAAAGATGTCATTTTTCCAATGTTTAGAAAAGCTATTTAACGAATAACGTCATTTTACATTTTCAAAGACGTATTTTGTAAAATAAAAATACGTCTTTTTATAATTTTAAAGATGTATTTTTTAAATAAAAATTCGTAAAAAAAGACGTCATTTTTATTAAAAAAAATACGTCTTTGAAATAATAAAAAGACGTCATTTGTTGAATTTTCTTAACATTGGAAAAATGACGTCTTTTTTGGTTCCAATCTAAGACACGACCAAAGACGTCTTCAAAGACGTCTTTCAAAGATGTCTTTCAAAGACGTTTTAGAAAGACGTCATTATTTTCAACAGGAAGAACGTCATTCGTTTTAAAAAAAGAATTTTTATTTAAAAATTTATGTCTTTTACTATGAGTATTTATTGGAAAAATACGTCTTTGAAATTATTTTAATTATAAAAAAGACGTCATTCGGTTACTATATTTCCGGAACATTAAAAAAATGACGTCTTATTTTGTTCCAATCTAAGACACGACCAAAGACGTATTCAAAGACGTCTTCAAAGACATCTTTCAAAGACGTACTGGAAAGACGTCATTATTTTCAACAGGGGGGTAATAGTTACTTTAAAAAAAATAAATTATGGTCCAAGTTCGATGCTGGATTAACTACGGTGTAATATAAACGCGATGCTAATCTTAATTTTATGTACGCGATTTATATATTTTTCTTTAATGTATTTAATAAACTACGCAAGCTCCGTTTAGGCAGTAGGCCAGATTGGAGGGTAGCTATTAAATACTTTACTAGCAAACTTCAAAAAGCTCTGTTCGGGCAGTAGGCCGGGTAAGAGTGCAGCTGCTAGGTCCCTTTTTTAACAAACTACACAATCTCGTACGGGCAATAGATCAGATTGGAGGGTAGCTGTTAAATATTTTATTAGTAAAATGCCAGCTTATTAATAAAGCTGGGCGTTTCCTTTGTTAGTATTTAATGTATTATTATTATTAATAATGAAAGGAAATATATATATATATATATATATATAAGTTATCTTAAATGACCTTTTATTTAAATAAATATACATATGTATATAATTACAAAAAAAATGAAAACTCTCCGGTGAGAGAAAAAGAGAAGCTCTTTAGAGATGTAAGCTTAATGAGATATATTTTATTTTATATGATAGCTCTTGATATTAACCTGGGGGATTAAGACTAGAGCGCTTGTACGTCCCCAGAGTCAATACCCTGTTGAAAATATATACGTATCTGAGATACGTAACAAAATTACGTAATCCATACGTAACGAAGCGTTCGAATTTGTTACGTATTATGAAGAACGTATTTGATATTGATGATACGTAGTTTCAATACGTATTCCAAGGGAGTGAGAAATTACTTATTTCATACCAGAAATATGTAATTATTCGCACAATATACGTAACAAAAATACGTATTTTTTTCACATGGTACGTATCCTGAACACATCCTTCCATTGGAATACGTAATTTTTGTAAACATTTATGCCAGAACTACGTATTTTTCATACATATCTCATGCGTATCATACGTAATTTTCGATTTGAATTTCGGGCTTGAATACGTATTGCCGTTAGAATACGTAATTTTTGTAAACACTTATGCCAGATATGCGTATTTTTCATGCATATCTCATGCGCATCATACGTAATTTTCGATTTGAATTTCGGGCTTGAATACATATTGCCTTTAGAATATGTAATTTCGAGCACGAGATACTTATCTCTGAGGCAAGATTTGTATTCAGAATACGTAATTTTAGCACAAAATACGAATTTAAAAACATTTTGTGATTGAAAATACGTAATTTTCATTTCACATGTGCCTAATCTATGTATCTTCGATACGTATTTCATGCGAAGATTACGTAATTTTGAATCGCAGTTTTTGGCTTCAATACGTATTGCCAGGACAATTACGTAATTGTGAGTCAAAGATACGTATCTATGAGGCAGGTTTTCTAGTCAGAATACATAATTTTGCCACAAAATACGTATTTGAAAACATCTTGTAATTAAAATACGTAATTTTCATTTAAATATGTGCCATATATATGCTTTTTTGATACGAAGTTCATGCGAAAATTACGTAATTTTAATCGCAGTTTCGTGCTTGGATACGTATTGCTAGTACAATTACGTAATTTTCAGTACAACATATGTATCTGTGAGGCAGGATTCGTGGTAAGTATTTTACCACAAAATACGTATTTAATTTGTGGTAAAATCATGTATTCTGAATACGAATCCTGCCTCAGAGATACGTATCTCGTGCTCGGAATTGCGTATTCTGAAGGCGATACGTATTCAAACCCGAAATTCAAATCGAAAATTACGTATGATGCGCATGCTTAGAGCATATACTACTGGAGGCAGCTTTGAATGCGCCGTGCGCGTGGTTAAGTTGAGAAAAAGGAAGGTATATTGAGGTTGACAGATATCTCTTTTTCTCTGGAACGTGATTGGTTTTTTTTTCCTACTCTTTTATCACATGACAGAGAGATAGAGATAGCTATCAACCTTAGTATATCTTTCTCTTTCCCAACCTAACCACGCGCACGGTGCACTCAGAGCTGCCTCCAGTAGTATATGCTCTAAGTGCGCATGAGATACGTATCAAAAATACGTATATCTGGCATAAGTGCTTATACAAATTACGTATTCCAATAGGAGGATTTGCTCATATCTTTGAAAAATATGAACACATATTTATCATAAATACGTATCTTTGTTACGTATATTGTGCGAATAATTACGTATTTCTGGTATGGAATACGTTATTTCTCACTCCCTTGGAATACGTATTGAAACTACGTATCATCAATATCAAATACGTATTCCATAATACTTAACAAATTCGAACGCTTTGTTACGTATCTGAGATACGTATATATTTTTAACAGGATATAGAGCTCAATTTAAATTTCTTTTTTTCAATATAAAACCTTAAATAACAAAGGGTAATTGTTATCGGTTTAAAAAATTAAGTTTTATTTTTAATTTTGGCTTTAAGAAACAAAGGGCGTTAAGCTTAAGAGGAGGTCGCGTATCTCTGTCCTTTTCTAATCAAAGAAATGATTTTTTCACAAAAACTAATAATTTTAGCAAAAAATGAAGAGAAAGCCGCATCTTGTATCGAAAAAAGCAATGTTTTCTTTGATAAGAAAAAATTAATTTTATTGCTTCGTTCTCAAGAAAACCTTGAAAAACCAAATTGTCCACCCTAACCTCTATGATTTAAGTTTTTCAAGGTTTTCTTGAAAACGAAGCAATAAAATTAATTCTTTCTTATCAAAGAAAATATTGCTTTTTTTATTACGAGATGCGGCTTTCTCTTCATTTTTTGCTAAAGTTATTAGTTTCTGTGAAAAACTCAATTTTTTTATTAGAAAAGGACAGAGATACGTGACCTCCTCTTAAGCGCTTGTATGTCTCAATCGTTTTTCTAAGGCCAAGAAAGAAATTAAATCAAAATTTTTAATTTAATATCAACTCAGGTAAACAAAGGGCGTTAAGCCTAAGTGCTTGTATGTCCTGATGTGTTATCTGTCAGAGTTGATTCAAGAATAAGGCGAACGAGTCAGCGAGACTCGTGCTTTTATACGCACAGAGCTTCTCTCCATCTCTCTTACAATGGTGGGAAGCTTTTAAAGTTGCACGCGCTTACATGCTTTGCGAAGTTTCAGAGTTTAATTCCTCCGTCTTCCTTGCTCTTATATGCTTAAATATTAACCTTTTAAGGACAGGACTGGTCGATATTTCGACCACTTTTTCGACATTATATTTCCTATATTCAAAACATAATATTATCCCCAAAAATCACTCAAAAGTATTATGATACTTGAGTGGTCGAAATATCGACCAGTCCCGTCCTTAAAAGGTTAAGACACAGTAAGCGCGCTGTGAGGTTGCCTCGCGCGCTGTAAGCCAGCTGTGCGTTGACCTATATACAACCTTGTATATAGATCACGCGCTTACTATGCCTTTATGCGTTTATAACTGGAAATTCATTAATAAAAATAACAAAAAGAATAAAATACATTTTTAAAAGAAAAATGAACAAATAATTAATTTGAAAACTAATAAATAATTAAATGAATAAATAATTTGAAAATAATTAAAAATAAATTAAAATTCAAATAAAAAAACTCTAATAGTAAAATTTTAAATAATTGAATAATAAAAGGTATAACAATTAATAATGAAAAATAAGAAAATGAAGTGAAATAAAAATAAAAATTATAATAATATACAAAAAAAATAAAAAGGAATAAAAACGGGGCGATTTGGGGTGTCAGACTGTAATATAATGCTCTTTAAATTTCTTGTAAAATTTTCACTAATTTTATGAGATATGAGGGATTTAACTACAAGTCAGTAAAAAAATTCATTTTAACGTCTAATAAATGATTAGATTCACTAATTTATTAATAATTATATGACGAGTAAAAACTACAAATATATATATATATATATATATATATATATATATATATATATATATATATATGGGTCATTCTAATACTTTTTTAAAATAGTGGGCGCAGGGAGGTCACGGAGTTTTCTCAAATTTAAATATGTGGTTGTACTATTAAAATTAGGAACTCGTGCCCAATTTCAGCCGTATAAACCTTTTTTTCGATGAGTTATGACCTTTATAACCGACTTCAAAAAGGAGGAGGTTCTCAATTCGACTAAACTTTTTTTTTTATGTCTGTTACCTCATAACTTCGTCATTTCTTAACCGATTCGAAAAAACTTTTTCTTATCTGATAGAGAATGTCTGCAGGAAGGTCCCATACATGTCCTATAATTATTGGGCCAATATTCGGTTTGTATGACCCAATTATCAAATTAAGAAAACTGGGAGTTTTGTTTTCTCTCTCTCTCTCTCTCTCTCTCTCTCTCTCTCTCTCCCTCCCTTTCTCTCTCTCTCTCTTACCTGAGCTTGAATATGTATACATGCACACATAACGACACTGTGCTGTTAAGCCTTCTTTCTTTCCTGCTATATATTGCTTGGTAGTGTACTAATGCATGCGTTATGAATTAATAATGAAAGTTTAATGTCATTAGTGGGTCTACCTATATTTGCGTTTTTAGTAAGGGGATTCACTAAAAGATAGAAAAAAAATTTTTTAACAAAAAACAAAACCGACTTCAAAAAAATGCACTAAACAGTTACAAATAATTTTTGAACTTCAATAATTATATGCATACTACGCATCCAACTCAACACTTGTGTAGCAAACATTTTATAGATTATCTAATCATTTGTAAACAGCACCAACAAATTATATTTTTTTTTAATTAACAAAAAAATATAATCACGGATTTTTTTCAAATTTAAATATGTGGTTGTACTATTAAAATTAGGAACTCATGCCCAACTTCAGCCGTATAAACCTTTTTTTCGATGAGTTGTGACCTTTTTAAGGTAAAAAAATGGGCATTTTTGGACTGTTTTTTACTCATTTTCCAAATTCGGCCAATATTCGAGTTTTCGACATATTCCAATTCACTAGACGGCATTTTTTAGCTAATAATAAGAGCTTTAAAAATTGAGTTGCTAAGTTAAATTTCATTAATCAGAAGCCAGTCTACATAACTTTGAACACAAAATGAAATTTTGCTATTTTGTGTACCTTTAAATGGTTGTAGCGTGGTTTTCCCTTAACTTTTGACAATTCTGCAGGATGGGTTCGATTTCTCTAAAAAATTACATCATTTTAATTTTGGTTGGTTTAATTTAGTTGAAAATTGACCGAGATACAGGACTTTAAAGTTTCAAAAAATCGCAAAAATCGCATTTTTGCTCATTTTCAAGACACTGAAATCATACCTGAGGAAATATATTTTCTTTTGAAAGTTTCAGAATTTTTAGTTTAAAGCATCAGTAAAACAATGTACAATGTTGCGAAGTGGAGTCGGGACTCTATCCGTGTTAGTTACACACCTTCAATATTCTTTTTTTTAAAGTTTCTTAATGCTGAAACCGCACCAAGCTCCCTCATTGAAGACACTGTCATTATGAATCAACATTCTGTATACATTTTATAATAAATATATGTCATAGTACTATGCCAGACCTTCAATTTAAGCCCTGAGAATAGCTCCTTAATACTCTGAAACCAAGGACTGGGCCGTTTTAATAATTTTTAAAAATTAAGGTGTAAAATTCGTTAACTGGTATTTTATTAGCTTTTTTCTCAAAAAACTTCTAAAAATTACAAATATTCTAAGAAAGTTAGAATAACGTTTTATTATGTATTTTTTAGCAAGGAATCCAGACAATACTGAAAAAAATATTAAATATCACCCTTGTTTGCAGACTACGGATAAACCCTATTTTCACGCCAATATTATTTTTATCAAATCTGTGAAAGCAAATTTTACGTATTTTATATTTTTTTAAATATCAATTTAAATTGAAAATTCAGAATCTATTCAAATTTCAAATGATAAACCTTGTTGTTTTGCTACTTTTTAATTTTTTAATTTATAAAACGACCTAAATGTCTTAAAATGTTTTTTCACCAGTAGCTTCATTTATCCGTTGATTGGAAAAAAAGATCTTTTATTCACTAGAAATACATTTCATGATTTTAATTATATTTTACATATTCGGTATCAAATATATGAAAGCAAATTTTATTTATTTTACATTTTTTTAAAATATTTTTTTGAATTGAAATTTTTATATTTTTTTAAATATGTCAGCATGCTGACATTATTGAAAATAATGACGTCTTTGGACGTGTCTTAGATGGGAACAAAAAAAGACGTCATTTTTCCAATGTTTAGAAAAGCTATTTAACAAATGACGTCTTTTTATTATTTCAAAGACGTATTTTTTTTATAAAAATGACGTCTTTTGCTACAAATTCTTAGAAAAATGACGTCTTTTCCTACGAATTTTTATAAAAAAATACGTCTTTAAAATTATGAAAAGACGTCTTTTGTTGAATAGATTACCTAAAAATTGGAAAAATGACGTCTTTTTTGTTCCAATCCAAGACACGACCAAAGACGTCTTCAAAGACGTCTCATAAAGACGTCATGATTTTCAACATGGGCAGATTTCTTGCAATACCTCAGATACCTTACACAATGAATAGATGTTAAAATATTATCTGAGATCTTCAGTTAAGTGCTGTATTGTTAAAGAATTAATTTGGGTGCTTAAGTTCACGGAAATTCTAACCTCGAAGCCTTGGTAATTTAAAAGGATTGCTAAAATATTTGGAATTAATCTCATATATTTTTACGTGGGATGGCACCTATTTTTTTCGCTCATCCATTAACTCAAAAATACAAACACCCATTTTCATTGGCGGAACGACCTTTTCCCCGTAATAATTTTGCACAAAGATTTGAGATTTCGTGGGATTTCGCATAATAATTTTGCGCAAAGATTTAAAATATTATAATATTTTGCCGCAAGATGCACTTTGATTAAAAGTACTATTTTAACGTTCAACGTTTTATTAAAAAGTATAAATTACAAAAACTATGTTTGAAAATTTTGTGAAATGGTTTACTGATAGAGACAATCCGAATGAAATATCCTTTACAGTTATGCATGCGCAAAAAATATCATATTTAGAGTGAAATCAGATGGAGCGGAAATCAGGCTACGGAACGTCATAGAACGTCAATTCCTTATCCTTGTATTCCGTCAAATTTTTTCCCTACTTATTGACATAGAGCGGAATTAAGCTGGAAAACTTTTCAAAATAATACTGTGTCCGTGAATTTTAAATTAACAATAAAAATGTTAAAAAAGTTGGAAATAATCACTCAACATTATTCTAATGAGATTCTTTTCTTGTATAAATAAAATAAAATTTGTTCTCATAACCAAATATTTTAATTAAAAACATAATTTTTTAATTATAATATTGCTAATTAACGTCACAGAACTTCTATTCCGCTTCATGTGAATATAGGGAAAATATTTGATGGAATACAAGGATACTGAATTGATGCTCTATGACGTTCTGTAGTCTATTTTCCGGTCCATCTGATTTCACCCAAAAAAAAATTAAATTCTCTTACGTTGAAGACAATATTTTTGTATAAAACAATTGCACTTTTATTATCTGAAAGGCGCAAAGATGTACATCGTTTTGAGATGAAAAGATGAGTGAAAAATGGTATTTTAATTGAAATGTGAATGTTTTAAAATTTTACAGCACCCGAAAATTTTTTAAAAGAAATAAAAAAATTTGAAAGATACAAAATATTTTTATTTATATATTTCAAACGCGCAAATTACTCGTAATTTTTTTATCTAAGTATTTAGTTTTTTTATAAAAAAACATATTGGTTGCCCAGTTCACGAAGATCTTGTTTACATCACGGTTAAATCAGATATCTGGTTATGTTTATTTTTGACAGCATTCTCGAATAAATTTTTGTCCATATTTATTTAAAATAATAAGAAAATTACAACAATAGAATCTTACGCTACTATAGGTTCGAAAGTAATTCCTATAGAGGTAAAAACAAAGTTTACTAGAAATGAATACTTAAAACCATTACTATTGAAAAGAAGAACAAGGTTTATTAGATTGTATTATAACTGTTCAATAGTAATAGTTTTAAATATTTATTATTTTTATGAAAATTGAAAGCCAGCCTCAGTTACTGCTCTACATTTTTATAATTTAAAATAAAATAAAATTTTTACATATAGTCTAAGAAATCTATTTAATGATTAATTTTAATGTAAATATATTTTTTAAAGTCAATAAATTTTTTTAGAAATAAATCAGAAGTTTTTCTATAAATTCTTAAAATGTAGAGCAGTAACTACAATAATTCTAAAAATGGTAAACTTTTATACAGTTCAAGCAAGCGACTGGAAGATTATCACACCTCAGGGTCACAGATTTTAAACTTTAAGATTTTAAACCACTTCGATAAATTTTTGTAACACCTATTTTTGTTATATTATGATTCCATTCACTAAAAGTGATTAATATACATATTATTAATGGTAAATATTATAAAATAATAAATTTTATTACAATTAGTGACATACGGAAGATGCTAGTATGGTAAATGTTCGTATTAATAAAATATTTCTTCGAACTGCTTCATGTTCCATCAAACTTGAACCAAAAAAGAATGTTTCAAAAAGATAATACTCATAAATTTTAATCATCAGTGCCCATAAATATTTTCAAAATGTAATCCAGTTCTTACTTCAATTACATTTTTGTTCATATGAATCAACATTTACTATATCAGTAAAATTGAAAAACGAATCAATATATTTTTTATAAAAAGCTGAAAAGATTGTTATTTACAAATCAATTTATTTAATTTTGATATTCTGTCCAGTCAATGCAACCTGAAAGAAACATTCTGTAAAGAAATTAAACTTTAACATCAAACATTAAAATTACATTAGTTGATTTTTTTGTAATAATTTTTTTAGCTTTTTATGTAAAAAATATTGATTTTTTAAAAAAATTTTTCAGGTATCAAAAATTTAACTGTACTAGGAACTGAAGTAGGATTAAATCTGGACATATTTGTGGACATTGATAATTCACATTCATAAGCATTACCTATTCGGAACCCTTTTTGTACAAGTTTGATGAGACATAGAGAAGTTTAAAGAAATATCTTATTGATATGAAAATTTATTATGTTCACATGTTTCGTGTTTTATTAATTATAATAAAATTTATCATTTTTCAATACTTACCAATAATAATATGTATATTAATAACTTTTAGTAAGTGTAATCATAATATAACAAAAATGAATGTCGCAAGAATTTATAAAAATTCATCATAGGATATTTAACTACGCTGGAGTGGTTTAAAATCATAAAAATCAAAATATTGGATATTTATTGATCAATTGAGTCAGCGTTAGACCTATGTGACTGTAGATTATATCTATTTGTGATATTATAATAAAATATATCTCACAATTTTAGCAAAATCTGTGACCTGGAGGTGTGATACTCTTTTGGTGAGTATGTATACTATCAGAGTTGACATTAGTATTGACTTCAAAAATAATTTCTGACTCTAGAAATACATATTTCAAACTACTACTCTAATGTAAAAGAAGTTTTAAATATAATAATTAATTACTTTATTAACGATTTATCTTGAATTCAAATATGACAATGAAGAGATGACTTGGCATTTGCACTCTCTAAACATCCTTAACATCTTTTATTTGGATTACACGCTTAAAATAGTTGAATAACACATACATATTTTATTGATGAAATCAACAAGCTCCGAATTTGGTTGAAAAGCAAACTTGCGAATAAATAATGAAATTTAAAAATCTATGTTCTTTATAGATGTCCTGTTACATTGGAAAATTTCTTGAATGCCAAAACGACTGTGATACTAATCTCAATACACCAATTAGAATATCAGATATTAAAGAGTGTGATTTGCAGCTTCTTACCTTTAGAATCAAAGGTTTTCATTCAAATCTCGAGGAGAGTATTTGTTATGCACATTATTCAAGATTTCTTAAATTTTACTCCACTTATCATAAGCGTTGTTGTAATCCGTTTGACAAACATCAGAAAATTGCAAAAGCCAACCTTACTACTTTGTCTCTGGATCAATGTCTAAATTTGAAATTCTTAAATAATAGTGAGCTAATTCTTGGACAAAAGCTTTGTCATCAGTGTAAAACACTAGTAAATAAAAATGTGACGGAAAATAATCAATGTTGTGATCCATTCAAACATCACAGGTCTCCCGTTCTTACAAGTCTGATAGTTATCGATAAAAAAACATGTGAAGATTATTTAGTAGGTTTCTCTTTTCAACTGCAGTGTGGTAGAAAACTTTGCACACTATGTTTCTACAAAATTGAATCCAGCGTATCAGATTTCAAAAAGAGCAGTCAACCAATGTCTCAGAATTCTACAGTATCTGACAAATCAGTTGCTGAAGAGAGTCCGATCGCTTCAACATCGACTCTATTAGATTCACAAGGATCGAGTTATCACAGTATAAGCCAGCAGTTGAATAGTATGTTTGAAAGCCTAGGCTTATCGGCACTGATTAGAGAAAAATGTAATGATGAAAAATTGAAAAAAAAAGCAATGAATAGTATACAAAATATTATTGAATTGTTTACTTCATCAATAACCGAAGTTTTCAATATTCCAATGCCATCTGTGAACTATGTACAAGCTGAAACAAACTCAGTTTCATTAAGAAGTATAATTCAAAACCTGCAATCACGATACAATCAAGAAACAACGATAAGTGTAAAAATTAATTTATTAACTTTATTACCAGAATATTGGAGCTATGAAAATGTATTACAGTATTTTCAATGTTCACGTTATATGTGGAGTACATCATTGCAAATAAGAGAAAGTATAGGTAAGAACTTATATGAAACATTTCTATTAACATGCATACTATTTTTTAAGATATGTTGTTTCATAATGTATATTGAGCTTAGGTATACTTGGTGAACCTTTAAAAAGGAAGACATACTCTGTTATCCCTAATGCAGTGAAACAATCAATAATTGAATATTATTACGAAAATAGCAGAATGTGCAGTGGTGTTAAAGAGTGTATAAAAGTTAAAGCCCCAGGTACCGAGTCTATTACTCTGCAAAAGATGCTTATTTTGCATGAATTAAAAGACTTGTACCATGAATAGAAAAAAACGATAAATTTTGACAGTTATCCATCATTTGCTTATTTTGCATCACTTAAGCCAAAAGAGTGTGTCCTTGCAGGAAGCCCTGGTACACATACTATATGTGTATGTCCCTTTCACCAAAATTTTAAATTAAAGTTAATTGCGATGCAGTGCGAATTTAAGGCAAATGTATTAATAGAAAAAACAGTCTGTGCAGCAGATAGTAAGGTTTGTATGTTCAGAAAATGTAGTTCGTGTTCTACAAATACAAGAAAAGAAGAAATTTGACAGTTGCTAATTGAATGACCACTAATACTGAAAATATTAATTATATTAATTGGATACAAGTCAAGACTTCTGAAAATGGTCCATCCAATAAAACGGTATTAGAAAATTTGAATGTACCTTACAATACATTTTTCCAAGAATTGTCTGATGATTTATGGAATCTCACTGAGCATCACTTCATCTCTGAAAACCAAAAAAATTTCTTAAGTGAATCTAAAAAAGAGTTGGATTTAGAAACTGCTATTATAATCATGGATTTCGCAGAGAGATATCCTTTTCTTGCACAGGATTCGCCTCAAGGATTCTATTTTAATAATACTACAGCAGCAGTTCATCCAATCGTAATGTAATATAAAGATCCAGAGAATCAAGAAGTTAAAGTTCAAAGTTTTTGCGTGATATCAAACACTTCAAAACAAACAGTCAGTACAGTAAACATTTTTCTGGAACAAGCATTAAGAAGGGGCTGAACTATCTGTCTTTGTCTAATAGTGTTTTTCATCATTTATGTAAACACTATCCGGTATAACAAGCAAAAAATAGCAGCCCCCGCTAGATATTAGTATAGTTAGTAAATTTTGTAATAACAACCAAATTTCTCACCGCATAGTTTTTGACTAATTAGAGACCTACTAGCAATCTAGAATATAACCTATCTTCTTTTGGTAGGTCTCTAATTATTCAAAAACTACGCAGTGAAAAAATTTGGTTATTATTACAAAATTTACTTATTATACTAATATCTAGCGGGGGCTGCTATTTTTTTCTTGTTATACCGGATAGTGTTTACATAAATGATGAAAAACGCTATTAGACAAAGACAGATAGTTCGGCCCCTTCTTAAATGAGATAAAAAAAGATTTTCCTTTTATTAAGAAAATTGTGTATTTTTCTGATGGGAGTCCAACTCAATATAAAAACAAATAAGTAGAAGTTGATTTGTTTAGTAAATGAATGTTTCGATTTGATGTACTGTTTGAATATTTGAATATATTGTATAAATATTGAATTTAGAAACCATTTGATAAACATGGCACACCACGAGGATGATTTTGGACTCAAAGTAACATCATACAATTTTTTTTCCACTAGTCATGGGAAGAACGCGTGTGATGGTATAGGGGCTGTAGCTAAAAGGGCGACTCGTAGAGCCTCTATTCAACGAGCCTCGACTGACTACATTATGGATTCTGAACAAATATTTAATTTTTTGAATGAAAATGTAAAGCAAATAAGGTATATACATGCATAGTTTTATTTATTCACACATATTCATAAAATATAAAATATTTTATTACTTCTATTTCTAATTTTTTAGATTCTTTCATGTTGATGAAATGGACGTGAACACAAGAGATAAAAAACTGAAAATGCGTTACCAAAGTACAAAGCTATTCCCAACATGCATCGGCATCATTGTTTTATTCCATTAAATAAAACAACGACGGAAATGACACTTTATTCGAATGATAATGTTTCCATTACCGTCAATTTATGTTGAACATAAAGATTTGAATTTAAATAAATATTTTTAAAAAATGTAAAATAAATAAAATTTGCTTTTATATATTTGATATGTACCGAATATGTAAAATATAATTAAAATCATGAAATGTATTTCTAGTGAATAAAAGATCTTTTTTTTCGATCAACGGATAAATGAAGCTACTGGTGAAAAAACATTTTAAGACATTTAAGTCGTTTTATAAATTAAAAATTAAAAAGTAGCGGAACAACCAAGTTCATCATTTAAAATTTGAATAGATTCTAAATTTTCAATTTAAATTGATATTTAAAAAAATATAAAATACGTAAAATTTGCTTTCACAGATTTGATAAAAATAATATTGGCGTGAAAATAGGGTTTATCCGTAGTCTGCAAACAAGGGTGATATTTAATATTTTTTTCAGTATTGTCTGGATTCCTTGCTAAAAAATACATAATAAAACGTTATTCTACCTTTCTTAGAATTTTTGTAATTTTTGGAAGTTTTTTGAGAAAAAAGCTAATAAAATACCAGTCAACGAATTTTACACCTTAATTTTTAAAAATTATTAAAACGGCCCAGTCCTTAGTTTCAGAGTATTAAGGAACTATTCTCAGGGCTTAAATTGAAGGTCTGGCATAGTACTATGACATATATTTATTATAAAATGTATACAGAATGTTGATTCATAATGACAGTGTCTTCAATGAGGGAGCTTGGTGCGGTTTCAGCATTAAAAAACTTTAAAAAAAAGAATATTGAAGGTGTGTAACTAACATGGATAGAGTCCCGACTCCACTTTGCAACATTGTACATTGTTTTACTCATGCTTCAAACTAAAAATTCTAAAACTTTCAAAAGAAAATATATTTCCTCAGGTATGATTTCAGTGTCTTGAAAATGAGCAAAAATGCGATTTTTGCGATTTTTTGAAACTTTAAAGTTCTGTATCTCGGTCAATTTTCAACTAAATTAAACCCACCAAAATTAAAATGATGTAACTTTTTAGAGAAATCGAACCCATCCTGCAGAATTCTCAAAAGTTAAGGGAAAACCACGCTACAACCATTTAAAGGTACACAAAATAGCAAAATTTCATTTTGTGTTCAAAGTTATGTAGACTGGCTTCTGATTAATGAAATTTAACTTAGCAACTCAATTTTTAAAGCTCTTATTATTAGCTATAAAATGCCGTCTGGTGAATTGGAATATGTCGAAAATTCGAATATTGGCCGAATTTGGAAAATGAGTAAAAAACAGTCCAAAAATGCCCATTTTTTTACCTTAAAAAGGTCACAACTCATCGAAAAAAAGGTTTATACGGCTGAAGTTGGGCATGAGTTCCTAATTTTAATAGTACAACCACATATTTAAATTTGAAAAAAATCCGTGACCCCCCTGCGCCCACTATTTTAAAACAGTATTAGAATGACCCATATAATATATATATATGTATGGGTCATTCTAATACTTTTTATATATATATATATATATATATATATATATATATATATATATATTATAGCACTGAATAACTGATAAACAATCAGACTAATAAATCAATAGATTAATAATTAGATTTTCTGTGCACAATTATTTTCCACAAAAAATAATTTTTCCATGCATGAAAATTTTATTTATTTAGAAATAGATCATCAAATTAATTAATAAATTATATTCCAATGACAATATTCAATGTAATTTATTTTCGTTTTAACATTTTTAATTTATTCTTGTTTTGTAGAAAAATTGAATTATTGATAATTAAGCTAATTAATTATGATCTAGTTGTTCATCTTTATCATTTGCCAATAAAAAATTATTATAATTAATTATTGTAGAAAATAATTTAAGGAAAGCAAAACTGTTATCATAAAAACGGATATTTTCATTACTAAATAAAATCTAATTTTGTTACTTTGTGTTCAAGAAAACTTTAGAAAACCATATTGTTTACCCTAAACTCTATGTTTAAAGTTTTTTGAGGTTTTCTTGAACATAAAAGAATATAACTAATATTTTTTCTTACAAATGAAACATTGCTTTTGGTGATAAAAGATATGGCTTTCTTCTTATTTTTGCTAAAATTATTAGTTCTTATAAAAACATAAATACTTTTAATAAAAAAGAGAAAAAAATTTTTTAACAAAAAACAAAACCGACTTCAAAAAAATGCACTAAACAGTTACAAATAATTTTTGATCTTCAATAATTATACGCATACTACGCATCTAACTCAACACATGTGTAGCAAACATTTTATAGATTATCTAATCATTTGTAAACAGCACAAGCAAATTATATTTTTTTTTAATTCACAACAAAATATTTCCGAAGTCGGCGTCAAGTTGTTGAATCGTTCTGCACAGATGTAGAATTTGACGCCGACTTTGAAAATGTTTTTTTGTGAATTAAAAAAAAAATATAATTTGCTTGTGCTGTTTACAAATGATTAGATAATCTATAAAATGTTTGCTACACATGTGTTGAGTTAGATGCGTAGTATGCGTATAATTATTAAAGATCAAAAATTATTTGTAACTATTTAGTGCATTTTTTTGAAGTCGGTTTTGTTTTTTGTTAAAAAATTTTTTTCCTAGAACCATATTGCTACTTCCCCTACTCTATCATCATCATTAAACCTTTAACTTTAAATTCAAAGATAATCGAACGTTAAATTTAATGAATCCATTACAATAAAAAAAAACTTTTTTTTTAAATTATTATAAAAACGCATTTTTTTTTTAAATAAATTATTATAAAAACGCATTTTTTCTTTCAAATAAAAATAATATGTAATAAATATTTAGTGCAATTTTTTAAATTGTTTGTTTTTGTTAAAAAATTTTTATTTTCTATCTTTCTAGTGAATCCCCTTACTAAAAACGCAAATATAGGTAGACCCACTAATTACATTAATCTTTCATTATTAATTCATTACGCATGCATTAGTACACCACCAAGCAATATATAGCAGGAAAGAAAGAAGGCTCAACAGCACAGTGTCGTTATGTGTGCATATATACATAGTCAAGCTCAGGTAAGAGAGAGAGAGAGAGAGATAGGTAGATAGGTGTTTATTTTATGTACAATATGTTGTACAATTTTACAATATAGTAAATAAATATAAGGTTTCAATATAAACAGAAAAAAAGTAAAAATTTTAACAATATAGTAAAATAAAAATAGAATATGTTTAAAAATAGATTATATAAGAAATCACAATAATTACAATTACAGTTAACAATATTAATATTAATAGTTATCGAAGTGACAGCAGTCCATTCTCCAAGGACAGGTAGTGTGAAAATGCTAATGATTTAAATGAGTAAAGCGATTGAGAGTTACGGATAGAAACGGGAAGCTCATTCCACAGAAACGATGATGTAACCAAGAAGGATCCGTTATAATATTCCGTAGAAGCAGGAGGAACAGTTAATGGTCTTACAGCACCCCTCAACGTTCTCACCGACTGGTTCCACATGTAACCAGAGTAGAGATATGTAGGCTCATTAGATGAGAACATTTTATATAGGAAAGCAGATGTAAAGTATTTCCTTCTAGCAGAGGTAGATAACCAGCACAGTGCAGAACGATAAGCCGAAACATGCTCTCGCCTGCCAATACCATACACATATCGAACACCCGAGTTGATGACTCTCTGCAACTTTAGGTCCAGTTCCGCCGACAGATCACAATATACAAGACAACAGTAGTCTATGAGTGGAAAAAGCAAAGTCTGAACAAGATGCTTGCGTAAAGCAAAATTAGTGCTTTTCCTAAAGTAATTTAATCTGTAAAGCAGCGTAAAAGATTTGTTACAAACTTTGGTGATGTGCTCCTTCCAATTCAGTTTATTGTCCAACCAAACCCCCAGATCGCGAACATTAGATTCAAACTTAATTGTGGTGCCATTTATTGGCACGCCAGTAGTGGGTAAGAAAGACAGCATGTTAATATAATAATAAGAGCCAATAATTATAGCCTTTGTCTTACCAACATTCAGCTCAAGATGATTTCTGGAAGCCCAATCAGAGATAATCTTTGCATGAGCGCTCATAATGGACGTAAAAACATCCAACTTATTCAGAGGAAAATGAATATACACCTGCAAGTCATCAGCATATATCAAGTGTTGTACACTAGAATTAAAATCAACAGCAACATCATTTATATAAATTGAGAATAATAATGGTCCCAAAACAGACCCCTGTGGAACTCCCGTGTTAAGAGGAACATAATCAGATGCGACACCATTCTCATCAATGACAGCCTGCTGTCGACATGACAGATAAGAGGCAAACCACCTGATAACTGAACTGGAAATATCAAGCGAAGACATCTTCCCAAGTAAAATAGCATGACTTACAGTGTCAAACGCCTTACTGAAATCAAACAGCAAGAGCATGGTGACATACCGTCTATCCATATTTAGCCTGATATCATCCGTCAACTTCAACAATGCCGTCTGAGTACTATGCCCAGTTCTAAAACCAGTCTGCCGAGGATCCAACAGCCGTCTAGTAGCCAAGTACTCATACAATTGCTGATGAACAAGACGCTCAAGAACCTTGGACAAAAAGGACAACAGAGAAATAGGGCGAATGTCACCCATGGATTGTGGAGAAGAGACTTTATTTATAGTCTTTATTAGAGATAGCTTCCAACATGATGGAAAGAATTCATCTTTTAGCGAATCATTGAAGATGCGACACAAGAGTGGCCCAATTACAGGGAAAGCCGAAAGAATAAAAGACTGAGGAATAGCATCTGGACCCCTAGCTTGCGTAGAAAAACTACACACTGATGCCCGAACCTGACCCAACGATACTTCAGAAAACCGAAACATCAATTTAAATGGTTCATCATCAGCCAAAGTACCCAGATAATCAGGAATCGACGTAACTGATTGATCAGTTGCAACACCAGCAAAATAATGATTTAGCTCATCCACAGAAAAGGAGTGACGAGACTCATTATTACTAGAGCAAATACCAAGATTTCTAAGCTCCTTCCAAATTTGCCTAGAATCAGTGAGACCAGAAAGTCGGTCATAGTAATAAAGAAGCTTAGAGGACTCGATACACTCATGAGCACGATCACGTGCAGCTCTATATTGCAGCAAATCGAAGTGAAATCGTGTGCGTTTATAGCGCCTATAAAGACGATCCCTCTCACGAACCAAGCCATGATGCTCTACAGTAATCCAAGGTCGACGATTTACACCTTGTCGAACTCTTTTGACAGGCACAAAGAGGGAAACTGCTTCATTTAGATGTCCATAGAGACAATCAAGGCGAACAGGAAGAGAGGAATCACCGCTACATACAGAACAATTCAGTGAACAAAAATAATCCAGCAATTTGGCATCATCAACAGCCTTATAGTCTCGATAAGAGAAATCATTAAGTATAGGCTTTGAGAGAGAAGACTTAACAGTGGCTGCAATTAAATCATGTCCATCTATAAATGGGACGTCAGTCTTCCAATAGTCAATTAGAGAATCATTTTCATCTACAAGACATAGATCGAGGCAAGTATCTGATGATGAAGTATGATGTGTTGCACCATGAGGCACAGAGAATAGTGAATTTTCCCTAATTAAACCCTTCAGAAACATAGAGTCATCAGAATCAACAGATATGTTGGTATTGAAATCGCCCATGATGATTTTAGTACTATAGCTATGCATGAATGATGTCAAATCAGGAACGAAATCAGTGCCAGCTAAAAACGGTGCATGAGGTGGCCTGTAGACCACTCCGACAAAAATAGGAGAGACTAAATCAGGAGATTTAACCTCACAAAAGAGGTATTCAGGTAAACCCGGCTTGCCACACCAGCTACCATTAGAAGAACACAACCGTGTAAAGTTTAAGGAGGAATGTATGTACAGAGCAACACCACCACCTCTGGTGTTTCGATCCCGCCGCAAGAGCACATAATTATCCAAAGCGATAAGAGAGTCACAAACAATCTGACCCAGTTTTGTCTCTGTTACAGCTATCACATGAAAATAGGGCCGAGAAGCCAAGAAGAGTCTTATCATTTCAATATGAGCACGTATGGAGTTGGCATTAAAGTGGCAGACCCGAAAACCGTCCTCTGTGGTGAAATGATTTGTAATGGAAGATGAAATAATATTATTAGGAGATATCAGAGAATTAGCTGGGAAAGGAGTAGAGAATGGACTTACCACACCATCACACATCAGCCTGTCGCTCCGTCGTCGGATGTCATCAGTGATATCCTTGCTAAAAAGCCTCAAGGTCGGCATCAGTGGCAATGCGAATAGGCACGTCATCCCTCTTCTTTCTTGCATATATCATGCCACTCCTCACAAACGTAAGGAAGTTGTATTTTTTATCCTTGGCCTTAGCTAAGACCCGCAGCTTCAACTGATGCAAGGAAGCAGGCAAATACTCATTAATATTTATAACAGCAGATGTCAGGGACTCAACAACCTTGACATCAGGAGACAGACAATCGCTTATCCTAGCAGAATGAAGCTTTCCCAATTTTATTTTAGCATCAATCACAGCACGAGCCAATGAGGTGCTCCTCATGGTAACAAGCAAAGGCACAGTAGATGGACGATCCCGCTTCCGCGCAGACTCCGACCCCGCATCAGCAGGAACACTTTGATCAGTGGTTACAGCCATCGAAGCACGCTTAAGTGGTCGAACCGATGCAATGTCATCCTTAGAAAAGGAAGAATCAAGCATGGACAGCACAGCAAAGACAGCAGTTTTGAGATCTTTTACCTCATCCGGCACCAATCCACCAATAACCAAATCAGAAGATCTACGAAGACACAACTGCTGGGTCTTCAAAGCGTCACACTCACGCGATAACGACTCATTACGTCTGTCCAACTCCTGAATTCTGGCAGATAATGGCTCAACAGATGATATGTTGGATTCAGCAGCACGCAGATTATCAATCTTTGACCTAAGCTCCAACTGTTCACTACAAACACGGTCAAGCCTAGCCTCACTTGCACAAATTCTAGCCTCATTCGCAGTAAAACGCTCCTCAAATTTAGCTGTGATCACGTCCATACGAGACTCAAGCGCTGAAAATCTATTATCAAGCGATGTAACTTGAGAGCCAACCGCAACAATATTAGTGTCCATAGTGTCAAGCTTAGTGTGGAGATTATCCAATTTGCTAATTCTTTCAAGAATAGAAGCAAGAGCATCACTCGATTGCACAGCAGATGGAGGTTGCGTGGAAGTGGGCGTCCTTGACAGAGATGGAGAAGAGACCGAATAATCAGGCAGAGATCCAACTGAACTGGATCGCGAGCGAACACAGGCAGTATTCGCGGCCGCCACGCAACCATTGCATACTTTAATTTTCTTATTTCTCTCATCCATAACTATAACCAACTTGGTACAGCCACTGTGAAAGGATTTATCACATCTATTACAGACTTGTGGCTTGGAAGTGTGTGAAAAAGTCTTCTGGCAGACACCACACTGAACAGGCATGATGCAGAACAGACGCAAGCGAAAACAGTACAATATAGTTGAATAATATAGCTGAATAACAGCTGAATAATTGAGTAATAAAGCACACGCTGCAGCTGACACGTTTACGGTCAGATAATAGTGGAGCAACTGGATTTATCAGCTTCGCACTATTTATCCACTAGTTAATGGCAGTACTAGTACAAAGATCACCCAAGAGATGGAGCCACTCATGCAAAATTACAGTATATTGGTTTGATAGATTCCCTGACTGATCCTTAGCAATCAAACAGCCCAACAATGACAAAACGTTCACCGCATGTGAAAAACAGCAATATATAGGTTGAATAACTGAGTAATTACAACACGCACTGCGGCCAGCAAGTTCACTATAGTTATCTATTGCGTACTATTTATCCACCAGGTAATGACAGTGTTAGTACGAAGATCACCCAAAAGATGGAGCCACTTTTGTAAAATTGCAATATGTTGGAGATAGATTTTGCGCCAGAAAAAATTTTTAGGTTAGTTGCAGCAACACCAGAAAAAAATGCATAATACAGCAAAAACGGATGTCAACACTCCACCACACACCACCATGCACCAAGCCGATCCAACAGCAAGACAGGAGCAGCAAAAACAGCAGTCAAAACAGCAGCAGCAAAAGATAAAAAGACAGCCGGCGACAGCAACGCAAACAAGGAAAACGTCCAGAAGTCCCAAAAAATGCAGCAACAAAGCGCATAAAATAAAGCAAAGGCCTAAGGACTCCAAGAGGACGAATTCCTGCAAAAAATTTCACTCGACAGAGTGCAAAAATATATTAAAAAATGAAAAACAGAGGAGCAGTAGAAGCGATGCGTGTTCACACTTACCGGCCGAGAGAGAGAGAGAGAGAGAGAGAGAGAGAGAGAGAGAGAGAGAGAGAGAAAACAAAACTCCCAGTTTTCTTAATTTGATAATTGGGTCATACAAACTGAATATTGGCCCAATAATTATAGGACACGTATGGGACCTTCCTGCAGACATTCTCTATCAGATTATTTCGTTTTTGTTTTTTCCTTTGTGAGATTTTAATCTCATAATTATGATTTATCATCTCATAATAGTTTATTAAAATTTAAAAAATTAATTTTAATTTTAATTTTTTTTTTAATATAGAAATTGAACTTCAGTATGCATAGAAATTCACGTTATCAAGATCTGTATTTACAATTTAAAATCCAGATGGATAGAAATCCCATATGAAGAAAATGAGGAAGGTGGAATCCCGTTTCAAAGTAGATAAAACAATCCACTGAATTATTCACGGAAAATCAGAGAGTAGCCCGAAAATCTACGTGAACGTCTAGCTTCAAACTACTGAAAATATTGAATACGAGAAAAAGGAATTCCAACTGGATAATCCATCAAAATCTAGCTAAAATCTAGTCTTTTCCAGCTAGATTTCCACATGGAAAATTCAACTGGAATTTTCAACTGGATTGTTTTATCTGAGAATATTAATATTGCAAGAAACCATTCATCAAAGTTCTCAGTAACGTTTCAGAAAGATCACAAGAAACTTTTCATGAAAAATTTTTGCAATGTATTTGGTAAACTTTCAGAAACATTAACTTTTTATCGACGGGACTGGTCAATATTTAAACCACTCAAGTATCATAATATTTTTGTGTGATTTTGGGGAGGTTAAAATAACATTTTTGCTGTTTTTATTTCATAGATATCTTTTTAAATTCATAATTTAAACAAATATAATGACTTGTCCGCATTAAGACTATGATAATACAATAATTTTTGGCAAAATAAGAAATCAGTTAAACTTGTTATTTTTTTAGAAACTTTAAATAAAAATTCGATATTGCTCTCGGTAAACCTAACCTCAAAATACAATCCATCAAAAGTTAGCTTATAACTTGTTATACATAGTGTTTTAGCGAATCAAGTTCTTTTATCGTAGTAAAATAACTTGATTTGATGCATTGTTTAATCATAAACTTTCAATGAAAATATTATCAGGAGTGGGAGGCGGGTGCTACGACTTACCGTTGATACGAGCTATAATATGAACCGTTTCAAAAGTATGTATAAGTGCAAAAAATTTTTAACAATTAAAGATGTGGTCGGAATCATTTGCCGCTTGGTGGGCTGCAGGGGAGAATAAAATAAAAAATAATTTTCATACGGAGATTTATAATTTACTGACACAATAATATTCTTCTAATGTTAACAATAACTTCAGCCATATATATGTAGAATCATTGATGCTAATATTATTTGAAAAGTCTAAAATATTTTTGTAAAGCGGAAAAAGCTGCGCATGGTATAGCCGATGTAAACATATGTGTATTTTTCTTTAGTGTAACAGATAAAGTAATACTAAAGATAGATAGATACATATGCTCGCGTTGGCTGCATCTTGCACTGCATTTTTCGCTTTGAAATACTATTTTATACTTTTCAAACTAGATGAATCGAATAAAAGCGGTGAATGGTTCTGATCACCTCTTAATTAGTTTATCTCTGTAATATTTCATAAAAGATTTGCGTAAGATTTTTTAAAAGCATTAGCAAGTATACTGAAAAGATTATTACAAGATTTCCCAAAAGATCGTTCGCTAGGTATTCAGTAAAATTTTCACAACGATTCATGAGAATTCTCAGCAAGATTTCATGAAAATTTCCAGCATGGTTTCTTGAAATGTTTCTGTAAAGTTTCCTTATATTTTTCTGCAAGATTTCTTAACAGGTTCCTGTGAGGTTTCCTGTAAAGTTGCAGCAAAATTCCTCAAAAAGTTACTGCAAGATTTCGTGCAAGTTAGCTGCAAAAATTATTGCAAACTTTTAGTGAAGATTCCTGCAAAGTTCCAGTGAGGTTCCTTACAAAGTTTTTACAAGATTCCTGCAAGGTTTCTTCGAGGTTTCTCGAAAAGTTTCTACGAAATTTCCTGCAAAGTTTCTTGCAAGATTGCTGCAAAGTTTCCTGCAAAATTGCTGCAAAGTTTCCTGCAAGATTGCTGCAAAGTTTCCTGCAATGTTTCTGCGAGGTTTCTCAAAACGTTGCTGCGATGTTTCCAGCAAAGTTGCTACGAGGCTCTCTGCCAAATTTCTGTAAGATATGTATTTCTGTAAGAGAACGTGCTCCCTCAAGTTCAGTTTATTATCTAGTCAGATGCCTAGACTACGTACAGAAAGCTCAAACTTAATCACAGTACCGTTTAATGGGACGCCTATACTGGTTAATGAAGACAGCATATTAATATAAAAATATGAGCCAATAATATAGGTTTGATTATTTTTACGTCCAATTTCAAGTGGTTGATTGAGGCCCAATTTGTAATAAGAATGGCGAACTTATCAGAAAATAATGAGTATCAAGTTCAGAGATAGGCACGTAGACTTGCAAGTCATCAGCACATGAAGTTGGCAGCTACAATATTAATGTAGACATAGAACAAAAGTGATCCAAGTACAAAACCTTGAAGAACCCCTGTGTTTAATATGACAAAATCAGATGCATTACCATTAGAATCAATAGTGGACTGCCGTCTGTCTGACGAATAAGAGGCAAACCATCTAAAAACAGTGTGTGAAAGGTCGAAAGAGGACAGTTTCCAAAGGAAGGTAGTATAACACACTGTTAAATGCCTTGCTAAAATCGTATAATAAAATCATAGAAAAGTAAAAGAAAAAAATATAAATTTGACATACTGAGACAGCAAAATTAAGATAATTTTTTAAATAGAATAACCCACACAGCATGAAATATTGCAGTGAAACTTTCACTGAAATACTGTGCTGAAATATTGTCACAAGATTGCAGCAATCTTGTCTTAACATTGCTAAGAGGTTTCATGAAACATTTCAGTGTGATATTGCTGCAAACTTGCTACAAGGTTACAGAAAATAATTCAAGCAATATTGCAAGGAACCTTTCATGAAAGGTTGCAGCGAGGTTTCTGCAAGATTTTAGAAACATTCATGAAATATTGCAAGAAAACTTTCATGACATGTTTCAGCGAGGTTTCCAGCAAGATTTAGAAAACATTTCATAGAATATTGCAAGAAACCTTTCATGAAAGGTTGCAGCGAGGTTTCTGAAAGATTTTAGGAATATTTCATGAAATATTGCAAGAAATCTTTTATGTAAGATTGCATAGAGGTTTCCAGCAAAATTTAGAAAATATTTTATAAAATATTGCAAGGAACCTTTCATGAAAGGTTGCAGCAAGGTTTCTGCAAGATTTTAGAAATATTTCATGAAATTTCGCAAGAAACCTTTCATGAAAGATTGCAGCGAGGTTTCTGTAAGATTTTAGAAATATTTCATGAAATATTGCAAGAAAACTTTCACGAAAGGTTGCAGCGAGGTTTTCAGCACGATTTAGAAATTATTTAATGGAATATTGCAAGGAACCTTTCATGAATGGTTGCAGCGAGGTTTCTGCAAGATTTTAGAAATATTGCAAGAAACATTTCATGAAAAGTTGCAGCGAGGTTTCTGTAAGATTTTAGAAACATTTCATGAAATATTGCAAGAAAACTTTCACGAAAGGTTGCAGTGAGGTTTCTGCAAGATTTTAGAAACATTTCATGAAATATTGGACGAAAACTTTCACGACATGTTTTAGCGAGGTTTTTAGCAAAATTTAGAAAACATTTCATGGAATATTGCAAGGAACCTTTCATGGAAGGTTGCAGCAAGTTTTCTGCAAGATTTTAGAAATATTTCATGAAATATTGCAGGAAACCTTTCATGAAAGGTTGCAGCGCGGTTTCTGTAAGACTTTGAAAACATTTCATGAAATATTGCAAAAAAACTTTTATTACATGTTTCAGCGGGATTTTCAGCAAGATTTAGACATTTTGATGGAATATTGCATCAAACTTTCTATGAAAGACTGCAGCGAGCTTTCTGCAAGATTTTAGAAACATTTTATAAAATATTGCAAGAAACCTTTCACGAAAAGTCGCAGCGAGGTTTCTGCAAGATTCTAAAAACATTTCATGAAATATTGCAAGAAACCTTTCACGAAAGATTTCAGCGAGTTTTCCAGCAAGATTTGGGGAACTTTTCATGGAATATTGCAAGAAACCTTTCATGAAAGATTGCAGCGAGGTTCCTGCAAGATTTTAGAAACATTTTATGAAATATTGCAAGAAACCTTTCATGAAAGGTTTCAGTGAGGTTCCTAGCAAGATTTGGGGAACATTTTACGAAATATCGCAAGAGACCTTTGATCAAAGGTTGCAGCAAGGTTCGTGCAAGATTTTATAAACATTTTACGAGATATTGCAAGATATCTTTTATGAAAGGTTTCAACGAGGTTTCCAGCAAAATTTGATAAATATTTTATGAAATATTACGAGGTTTCTTTTGTTAAAAGTTGCAGTAAGATTACTGCAAGGTTTTTGACAAGATTTCTAAGATATCACAAAAAATATTGCTATGTGCATTTCGCCAATGGTTATTACCATATTTTTGGCAATCTTTATAAAATATTCCAGAAAAGCGTTTCACAAAAAGTATCAGCAAAGTTTCATGAATAATTTCAAAATGAAATTGCAGCAAACCTTTCATAAACAGTTTCAGCAATAATTCCGCAAGTTTTTATAAAAGATTCTAAGAGCAGTCCAGATCCGCTGTTCTTGTCTTATATTTGGTTTCCTGCTATTTATTCAAGTATTTATTGCTGTAGTTGTATTGTAAACGGAAAGTTGAGCGTAATAAGTATGCTATTATTATAAATATTTATGCGTAGGGTAAAAAAATCTATCGAATTGTTATTGAAAAAAGTAAAGAACGCATAAATATTAAAAACAAAACCTTTTATTTCAATATTCTCTACTTTTCTCAAAAACGATGCTGAGGAATTTTTTCTTCTTGTGCACAAATATTGATAATAATACTATTGCGCTCAACTAGTAATTTATAGATACAACGATTGATACTTAAGCAAATAAGAAAAACTTTATTACACAAGGATAGAAAATCCTGCCTACTATTAAATATTACTGCAGCAAGCTTTTGGCAAGATTTAAGAAATATTTTACAAAATATTGCAGGAAACCATACGGAAAGGTATGAGCGTTGTTCGCGGCAAAATTTGAGAAAAATTTCATGAAATATTACGAGAAACCTTTCATGAAAGACTGCTGCAAGGTTTCTTGAAATGTTGCTGCGAGGTTTTCATGAAAGGCTGCTGCGACGTTTTTAGAAATATTTCAACTGGGTTCTAGCGCGGACAAATAAGTGTTGGTGCAATATCTCATAAAAGGTTGCTACGAGGTTTTCTGCAAGGTTACGGCGAGATTGTCTGAAAAATTGCTGTGTGGTTGCTTGAAATGTTTTTGCTTTTTTTCCCGCAAGATTCCTGTGAGGTTTCTTGAAATGTTTCTGTTACATTTCCTGAAAGATTGCTGCGAGGTTTCCTGCAAGGTTGCGGCGAGGTGTTCTAAAAGATTGCTGCAAGGTTTCTTGAAATGTTTCTGTTACATTTCCTGAAATATTGCTGCGAGGTTTTCTGAAAGATTGCTGCGAGATTTTTAGAAATATTTTAACCGGGTTCTAGCGCGGACATATAAATGTTGCTGGAATCTTTCATGAAAGGTTGCTGCGAAGTTTCGAAACTTTCATGAAACCTTGCAGCAACCTTGCAGCAATCTTTCATGCTGTGTGGGAAAGGTCTATAATTAGATAACGCAATAAAGCAACAAAATATTAATGCACAGACAAATTTTAAGTTAACGTGAATGACTTTAACGTGCTTAACTAATCCAAGCAAACGTAGTATAGTGCATAGATGCGTTAAGAAGTAAGATAAGATATGACCTTCCCAGTCTTCATCTTAAAGCCATCACATCCTTAGACCAATTTTTGCGATCCTTACTGATAAGCAAACCAAACGTGTGCTTTTTGAATTGACGAACAGAACCGACTTCAAAAGAAAGAGAAGTCTTGCAGGCTAAAGACAGTTTATTAATGTTTCGTGTCAGTATAAATTTGTAGTTTTTATTGAACGGTTAATTTCAAAGTAAAGTTTTAATAAATGGATATGTACAAATCCTTTCGAAAGAAAGTACGTCGAAGGGGAAAGAGTATTGATAGCAGCACATGTGCCAAAATGTTCCAAAATAAATGATAATAAAAATAAAAGTCCGATTAGAGTTAAAGCTTTCTGCTTGCAGACAAGGCACGTGAAAGAAAAGAGAAAATTGAATATTGTTCAAGTTTGTGTAAGGCAGGTCAGAGTGAAAATTGCAAACATTTAGTTGCAATTTTATTGTTTTGTCATTTATAAGTACATTAGTTTGAATAGCAAGCCAGATTCGCAGTCCTTGTCTTATTGAGTCTTTTTTTATTTACTCAAGTATTAATTGTTGTATTTGCAAATAAAGTGGTAAGTGCAATATATATTATTATTATAAATATTTATGCACAGGAAAAAAATTCTATTGCATTTTTTCAGAAAAATAAGGAACACGAAAATATTATAAATATAACCTCATTTTTCGGAGTTCCTTACTTTTCTCAATAACTATGCAATAAAATATATTTTTCTCGTGTATAAATATTTAAAATATTAATATATTAACCCTTAAGTTAAGAGGACATGCTGCGTTGGTTCGGATGATACAATATAAAGGGACAATGAATTAAAATTAGAAAATAAGAAATTCAACGCATGATTCTAAACAGTAAAGTCAACATTAAAATCACCCGTAATAATGTTTTTAAACCTACTACTATTTTCTAATAAAACATCTAACAATTAATTTGAGTAAAAAGATTTGAGTTTCGCATAGATTACTCCAAACAAAATAGCATCGTTGACATTTTTAATGTCAAGGAACATGAATTTAGATAAATTATAAAATGTAGGGTCTGATCGATAAACTAATTTAACATTAAGATCATCGTGAACATAGGCAGCTACAAGCCCTCCCTCCTTACCCACTTCACCCAGTTGATAAAGATTGTAACCGGGTATGGTTATGATGGAGTCACTATCAAGCGCAGATAAGAATGTCTCTATTATAGCTAAGATATCATAACGAGATTTTGTGCAACAAGCTTCAATGAGATTAAAATGTGACTTGAGCCAATTAGCCTTTATATGAGTCACAGAGATATCGTGATTAGAATTGACATCATCACAAAGACGAGAATAAGACGGACGATCAAAATCTGAAAAGGAGCTTATATGAGATGAGATGTTGCCTAGATGTGTTCCTATGTTGAATCATGATTTTTGCATGTCTTTAAATACATCAAAATCAGACTCTTATTGAATTGATATTGCACTGGATTTGGTTGATTTTTTTAGGTGCACACAAATGTTTCATACAAAAGGGTTTGGCTACTTTTTTTCACAAGCAATAGCATGAACTTTTTTGAGAAACTTGAAGATTTCTTTCAGCCACAATGCTCTTGAGTAAATGCTGTCCTTTTCTCTCTGATTAAAAAGTTGATCCTTTGATTTAAATTGTAATTTATTAGCAACCAGCATCACTTTACCTCAAGAGGTAAAGAACGGGGAGAAACTACACCTCGAGCATCTGGAGACGGCATAGAGTTGGAAAAAGAAGAAGTAGAAGGAGACACCCCTGTGCAGTGTCGCCTTGACAAGGGTTCGTATGAAGAAGAGAGGGGCGTGGCTTCACGCTTGGCGTGTGATTGTTTGGAAGACAAAGGCGGTGATGGCGTTTCAAGCGGAGCCAACACAGCGGTGCCAGAAGCCATAAAAAATTGGCCTTATGCAAGCCACGTGTTTCTCAATATACTGCCTGCAGAGTGCAACTACTACAAACTATTGAAGAAAGAGATAAAAATCATTCAACCGGACAGCAATCACTATAAAAGATAATATTGCATGTGCGACAAAAAATAGTGGGTTTAGTTCTGTCATTCGGCACGTTGCAAACAGGGCACCCAAGATCATCCATTTGAACAGACTAGGGAATAAGAAAAATTCTGCATATTGACTCACTAGATTAAGAAGTTGCAGTTGAGACTTGCTGTCACGTTGATGGTATAGATTAGAGGTTATCAGTTACGAGAGTTATCCCAGTAGCTAACAACAGTTTCTGACTTGTTAGCTGAGAAATTTGCACTCTTTCACAAATAGGCCACCGCAAAAAAAGGTGCCGCCGTCGATTGTTTTTCCACCAAAATAGTCCAGAACATTTAACCTTAAAAATTTTACAGAAGTTGATGTCAAGATAATAACTGCAAGAGTTCCTTGAGAAAATGGATTTATTTCTACAAAAAAACCTTGCACTCTTTCGCTTGCAAGAACCTGCAATCAAAACATCCAAGGGGCCTAAAAAATGCAGAAACAAACTTCTTAAATACAGAGGTAAAGAGCAATCAACCAGTATATTCACGTGACGAGAGAGCGAGAGAGGGCAAGAGAAGGCAAGAGAGAACGACGGAAAGCGAAAGAAAGTGAGAAACAAAGAAAGGGGGAGGGAAAAGGAAAATGAAGGGGAAGAGAGGTAGAGAGGGAAGATGGAGGGGTAAACAAAAAAAGAAGGAAGGGAAGATGGAGGGAGAGAGAAACATAGGGGGAATGCTAATAGTAGAATAAATAATTAGAAAAAGCGAGATTCACAGATTACATGGCCCAAAAAATAAAACCCAAAAAAAAGCTTATAAATAATAAGTACTAATTATATAGGACCCAATAAAAATTTCCTACTCTTATGACAAAAAAAAATTATGCAATGCAAAAAATGCGCAGATCCTGAAAACTGGAGAGACGGAAAAAAGGTTGTTTCACTCTAATATAATATAGAATAATTATATAGAGTCTAATAAAAAATTGCTACTCGTATTACAAAAAAATTATGCACATTTAAGAAATAAACCAAAAAATCGGAGAAATGGAAAAAAGGTGGTTTCTCTTTAATATAATATAGGATTATTATTATTTTCCCATAAAATATTAAACATTTATTAAAAAATTATTCCAATGCTTATTTTTAGACTACACAAAAATTTCTTCATTCTAAAATAACATAAGATAGAGACGCAACGATCGCAACGTCACCAGACCTAAACATCCTGAACTTTACCCTAAAAATTTTCCATTCACTTAGGCTCTTCCTATTACTACCTCAGTTGCTAATCAGGTCATTGTGCCAATTTTTAGGCACAATGACCTGATTGGTTAACATTGGGTTGGATAATGGCCTCTAATTGGTCAAAATCAATGGAAAATCCGGAAACCGAATTTTCACTCTCTTTCCCCTAAAATACATACATCCATCATTCATTAGTCAGTCAACTGCTTTGAACATCTACTACTGGAAGAAGCCTCCCAGCTGTTAAAAGCGTGACGAGGCAAAGAGAAAGAAGGCTGCTATAAAGGTACATGCTATCTCTCTTTTGCCTTATTTGATTGGCTACTCCTGTTCACGAAAAACAGGAACAGCCAATCTAATGAGACAAGAGAAAGATAGCATGTACCAAGATAGCAGTCTTCTCTCTTTTTTCCTTATAACATATGCTGCCAACTGACACTCAAACAAATCAGTCTCTCCCTCGAGCTCAATAAGCGCACATTTAGTGTAACGGCCATGGGGATCAGGTGGCCGCACTAACATATATTCATATAGCTAGAAGGAAAAATAATCACACTAAGGAGATATACATAAAAAAAATAGAAGAGTACAGTTATTAGGTGATTATACGGTTTATTCAACAAACGATTATACGCTAGATTTTGTGAAAAGGGCGCCAGTCACGCAATGCGGGTGCGACTCCGTTGACTATGCTAAATATTTTTACAACGTGGCGAAAAGAGAGACACGTACACGAATCGAAAAGAGAGAATAGAATTATAAAGCACGTTCATATTAAAAAAATATAATTTAAATCTTATAATTTAAATTCAAGATCATCAAATTAAATCTATTTTCTTTGGGGAATTTCTTCTCTTCTCTCTCTTTTTCTATTTTCCTTTCCAAACAAAGAGATAATTAGATACCAGCAGAAAAGCATCAAAACTAGCGTTTGTTCCCCTTTTTTCTCTCCAAGAAAGATTAAGATTGCCTTGTTATTATATTCTCCTTATTTTATTTTTTTTTAAATTGAAAATTTTTTATTGATTCAAATTGTAATAATTTCTTTACACTAAATTTTATTCATTAAATGAAAATAGATTTTAATCTATTCATTTTTGTCATTGATTCAGATAATTAATGCATGTTATCTTTCTGATGAAGATTTCTAAGTAATTAATAACTAATTATCAATATTTGAATTAAAATCATTAATATTGGATAATTTTTAAAACAAAATATTTTAAGACATGCTACACAAAGATGATGTACATTATTCTAATTGAAATTTAGAGTTTTAAAGACAAATCAATACTAATAATTAAAAAATAAAAGTAATCCTTCTAAATTATGGGTAGAAAAATATAAAAATTCCATACCAAATCTAACACTGCTGCTAATAATTGATGGTCAGGAACTGAACCAGGCTGACAAATTTCTAATAGAAAAGAAAATCTCTGAATACCTTCAAAAATAGCTTTTCTGGGCACTAATCTTCGCTGTTTTAAAAGAACAAATTCTGATTCTCTTGATGTCACTCTAGCCTCAAAGGAATTTTTTCGGCTAAAAGCTTCAAAAATAAAAAGTTAAAATAATATTTAAGATCAAAATTTAATATATTTATTTACTTACAATTACCTTGAATTTCTTCAAATTTCTCGTTCTGTTTTCCTTTCCTAAGACCTATTTTATACAATTTATCTTCCACTCGACGCTTAGCTCTTTTGAATGTCTGACTAACGCTAAATTAGGAAAAATAAAGTATCTAAATGAATAAATTTATTAAAGGAATAAACAATAGAGAAATGTAAATCATATTAATATCGTAAACTATTTAATTAGATTAGAAAGCGTTAGGGATAATTTGTTACTTTAAAAAAGTCAGGGTAATAACTGAACATATAAAAAACTAGTTTGATAAACTATGTTAAGTGACAGAATTTTGCATTTAAATTTTTCTTTATTTTTACCCTACTGAAAAAATCTACCTGGATTTCCACGTGGATTGCCCATGTGGAAATCCACGTGGATTTCACATGGATTCCTTGTGGATTTGCATAGGAATCCACGTGGATTACCCACGTGGATTTCCACGTAAAAAATCCATGTGGATTTTATAAAAGCCATGTTGATTTTATAAAGCCCTTGTGGACTGTTAAAGAATCCATATGGATTATATGAAATCTATGTGGACTTTCAAGGAACCCGCATGGATTTTATAAAATCTGTGTTAATTTTATGTACTTCTCGTGGATTTAAAAAAAATCCATATGGGTTTTGGGGAACCCATGTGGATATTTAGTAATCTACGTAGATCTTTGGATATCTATGTTAATATTTAGAAAAATCCATGTGGATATTTAGAAATCTATGTAGATATTTAGAAATCCATGTGGATTTTTAGGTAATCTACGTAGATTTTTTACTTGGATATCCACGTGGATTTAAATGAAAATCTACGTGGAAATCGACTTGGATATTTTGAATAGGAAATAGCTCAATATTTATTTCGCATTTAAAGTAAAAACCAAAAACGAGGTTAACCTCGTAGTTTCAGCTCTTTAAACATCAAAGAGCTTCTACGAACTAACTAAGAGTATTCTGGCCTTATATATCTGCGTCTTTGAAATTTGTATCAGGGATCACAAATATAGGGAAGTGGTGGTGTGTATGTATGTATGTCACCAGGTAGCCTATTCTACCGTATACGTGTCAGGAAGGTTGAGGTGAAGACCCAGGTTGTACCTGAATAAATACACAAAGTAATTAGTTTAAGTATATTTTATTATCGCCAACAATGGCTCTCGTGTGCATTGCTTAACAGAGCTGGCACACGACTGACTTAATGGCGGCTTCTTGCCGCGTTCTTTCCTCTTGCTACAAGTTCTCTTTCTCTCTCTCTCCTAACTGCGCTTGCGCTCTAGCGCTTACATGTGTAGCTTGCCTACATTACTCCCCCCTAAATGACGTCTATATATTTGAATTTTTAAACTACGATATAAAAATTATTTACTTTATACATGAGAAATTAAATTGTTTTTGAAATACAAGTTTATTTTGTTATAATTACGCGTTACTAGACGTCATTTAAGACAGAGAGAGAGAATCATGAGAGAAGTTTTTTTAGCAACCGCTGTTGCTTTACAAATGTTGAAAATGTTATAAAAATATGTTTTTTTCATGACTCTTTTTCTTATGTGTCTGACTCCAAAAAATAAGGTGGTTTTTTTTATTATTTTACATTTCACAATATGTTTTTCTTAAATTTAATATTATAACAATATTTAACTTTGGGTTTTTTTGATCACAGTTTATGTAGGCTTAACATGACTTACATATTTTTAATCTAGGTCTAGTGCTTTGTACTTGCTGTTATTTTCCAGCTTTGATCACATTGTTTTACTTAATCTAATTAACAATTTACAAGTAATTATTACTGATTGTTTTTATTTATTGTTAAATTTGAAAATATGAGCGTTATCTAGCTCTATCACATTGATTCTACTTTGCCCAAACCTTTGACGTTGTTGCGAATTTACGCTAATGTTGCATTTTTCAAAGTATGCATACAACTTTTTAGTCCATTTGACTATTGATTCAATAAATTGGATTTTTAAGAATTTAGTTTTTTTCTTACCAAGAGTGTTAATCACTACGATCTCCTCTACTGGTAGAAGTTTGATTGATTCAAAGGTTTGTGCAATAGCAGGATAATAACTTATCTTTAATGATTTTAATACTTTGAGTGCTGATAACTCTAAAGCATAATCTATCTTAATACCTAATAAATTAAGTTCTATGACGTTTTTAATACTATTTACAATGTTAGGAATGATTTTTTCCATACAGGCGTTATTACGCAAATCGAGTTTATTTACATTATTATTGTCATTGAATCCAGGTAGATAATCAAATTCTACTGAGGATTCTCTGGGTGTAGAATAATTAAAAGTTATGTTTTTCAGGTTGTTTTTTCCCGACAAAAAAGCTTCTATGAGTCTAAAAATGTGTAATTCTTTATCAATAGTTTTACAATCTGTCACAGTGATTGTTGTTAAGACTTGATTGTAACAAGTGTAGTCAAATAATTGAGAACTAAGAATTTTGTGACAATTTATTACAGTTAGAGAGTCTAGATTATTACAAGCGTTATTTAATAAAAATTTTAGTCTTGTTTTCTGATTGTTTTCTACAGTTAAGCTATTTACATTATTAAAATCTACTTCTTTATCAAAAGATTCAACAGTACTACCCAAGCACAGCGTGCGCGATTCGAACAATTTACTGATAAGCAGTAAGAGTTGAACGGTCGCGTTGATGTCCCTAATGTCTATTAGACTAACGACTAGTTTTTGGGAATTATTTACTTTAATATCAAAAGTATTGTACTGTACTTGAATAAATTTACTGACGATGGATACGTCGATGGGTACTGAATGTCCTTGGAATTTTATACTATTAAATTGAAAGTTTTGCGCGTCTTCTAAAATTATTTTAGGATAATTTGTAGAATTATAGCGTTCAATAGACGAATCGAATGCTGTTCTAAACTTAAAGAAAGCTGGGTGGAAATGAGTTGCTTTAAAAAGATTGAAAAAATCTTGTGTATTTAATTCTTTAATGACGAGTTGCAACGCGACGTGGGTGTTTAGCAATCGGGCTAAGAAATTAGGCATAACACGATGGTCGGGTTTCCGATATGTCAATGGTTGTTTACTTTGAGCATAGCTTGACTCATCAGGTTTGCACCTGAGAAAACTTGTGTTGCCTTTATCGTATGTAAATTGGAATTTGTCGCGGCAAATATCACTTTGAAGTCTAGCCGATGTTGCCAGGTCTTCGCAGCTTACTATGATGAACGATTTCCCGTCTTTATAAATAATTTTATCTATACTGAATTTATCAATTGAACGTGATTTGAGCATACTATTTATTTCATCTTTAGTGACGAATTTAAAAATATTATACAAGAATAAATTACGCACTGGGCGGTTGTTTACAAAAAGTTTAGGAATGCGGAAATTAATTAACAAAGTTTCATTCAGGTAAGTACGACGCTGGTGCAGGTTTACTTTTCTTTCTCGTTTAGCATAAATTTTTTCAAAGCGTTCTTTAAAATGATTCAAAAATACCTCGGCTAAGAAACAATCCGCTTTAATAGCCTGGCTTGCTTGCTGGCTTTTATATTCTTCCAGTTCGATGAAAACTTGATTTAATTGGTCCATTCTGTGAGGCCTGTTGAGAAGTGTGTTTGATTACTGAATTGTTGCTTATTTATGCGAGATATTATCCTACACCAGGTTATTGTTTGCTTACGCTATGTTAGTACTTATTAATTTTATCTCATCTATTTGCGAGTAAAAATCTTTGAGTGGGAAGTGATTTAATCTGCACATTCCCGCAGCGAGGATTGTATGTATTCTGCAATAATCAGGTGCTTGATTATGCTCATATTGAGATATTTCTTTGAAATATTCATCAATCATTAGAGGGTGTTCCTGATTATCGAAACATCTTTCTATGAATCCTGTGAGATCTGCAAATGCTAAGCTTTTAAGCTTAAAAACTACTTCTTGGTCGTCGAGTCTGTCGTGCCAAGTTAGTCTGCCGCCTGCCCAGATGATCATGTTATACCCAAGTGACTCGAAGTCTCCTCTTCTTGTGAGTACTCCTTGATGGGCATCACGACTCATGAATTCCAGAGTGCCGTTATTGGCTTTTTTAGGGTCTGGTTTAAATTCTGTGTCAGTCTTAAATTTGCAAGATAGACCGAAATCTGCTAAGTATACCATCTCTTTTTTACTTTTATCTATAAGTATGTTAGAGCTTTTAATATCATTATGTACATAACCTTTTTGGTGTATGTATTTTAAAGCTACTGAAATGGTCCATGCTATGTGATATACTGTATATTCAGGAAACATTCCATCTGTTTTCAAGAATATTTTCTCTAAGTTGCAGTCGTATCGTTTTAATACTATGAATCTGTATTCTTGCTTATTGACTTTATGACTTCCTGCGCCACAAAATTCCGGTATTCCGATTTCCGGAATTACTTCTTCCTCTGCCCAGTCTAATACCATGCCTGGGAGGGCTGCATGTAAGTAGAAATGCATCTCAACGAACAAGGGTCCGTTCTGGTGAGGTTCTACTTTTATTGCTGCTGGGTAGTCTTTAGGAATTGTACCTATGTATGGAGCTGCGGCGTAAATTTCGCCGAATCCACCGATACCAATTGATGGTCCGATGATCCATTTCCTTTGCTTTAAATCAGTAAAAACCTCGTTTAGCGGAATTGCTTTAGGCATCGCATATCTTCTTTCAGCTAATTCTTTGGGAGGAATCTCCACAACTTGACTTTTTTGGCTGAATCTGATTTTTTTTTATTGACATAAGTCCTTAATGGAGGTCGTGTTTCGCTTCTAGCGGGCGTTTGTACAACTTCTTCTTGAGTGTTGTTAGGACTATGCTGAGATTTTTGAGTGTCATTTTGTGTGTTAGTGTTGACTTCTATTGCGTGGTCATCATCCTGATTAGGTGTGACTATATCTTGGCTAATATTTTCTGAACTTGTTTTTTTGGTTTGGCTTTCTTTTTCCACATGAGGATAATTATCGTTTTGCGTTGCAAAATCAAAATTGTAGCTATTGCTAAATCTATTGTTTGGTTGATCTTGATTTGCAGGTTGCTCTGCGCCTAAAACGACTTCTACGAGGTCATTGGGGACGTAGTGTGCTGGTTTTACCAACTCGATAGCTACGGTTTTATTCTGTCCGTTGATATCTATTACGAAGTTTCGTCCGTTGTCATGGCGAGAGATTATCTTATGTGGGCCTGTGTAGGGTTTATCTAGTCCTACTTTAGCTTTGTTACGGTAAAATACGTGTGTGCACGATGCGAGATCCTTAAACACGAAAGGTTTAATCGCATGATGATGTGCTACTGGCACTGGTTGTATTTTCCGTATATATTCTCGGAATTCTTCCAAGAAGATGTGTCTGTCGGGTTCGAATTCTCCAAAGGCGAAGAATTCTCCCGGTAATCTGAGTGTTGTACCAAATACGAAGTCTGCTGGGCTAGCTTCGGTGTCTGATCGTATGCAGGTGCGTAACCCTAGCATAACTGAAGATAAGACTCGTGTCCAATCATCATTGTCGGTACTACATCTTATTGCGGCTTTCAGAACTCTGTGCCACCTTTCTATCATGCCATTGGCTTGTGGGTGATAAGCTGCGGTTCTTATGCGCTGACAGCCTATTATTTCTAATAGAGATCTGAAAAGCTGTGATTCGAATTGAGAACCTTGATCTGTGGTCAAGATTATTGGTGAACCATAACGCGAGATCCACGTGTCGTAGAATGCGCGCGCTATAGTGGGGGCTGTAATGTCCCTGACAGGTGTAGCTTCCGGCCATCTAGAATATCTGTCTATCATGGTCAGGACATATCTAAAACCTTGACTGTCAGGCAACGGGCCTACTATATCTATATGAACGTGGGAAAATCTGTTGTCAGGCACGACAAAGTGCTCTGGCAAGAATTTATTGTGTCTTGTGACCTTAGAGGTCTGGCATCGTATGCACTCTTTGGCCCACGTTTTGATGTCTCTTGACATATTTGGCCATACAAATTTTTGTCTGATTAATTTGTCTGTTACATTGGCACTGGGATGTGCTCTTGAATGGTATATATCGAATGTTTCTCGTCTGAGCGAGACTGGAATGTATGGTCTGATCGTATTTTGATGTATGTCGCAGTAGAGAGGGTAGTCGTCTTGACGCCATGAGAGTCTTTGTAATTTTAATGGATGATCTGGATTGCTTACGATTTCTCTTAGTTGTTCATCGTTAAGCTGCTCTCTGCTTAATTGTTCAGGGCTGAATAGCATAGGAATGCTTATAGCATCCAATGAATCGATCATATCTTTGTGCTTTGCGTCAAGCCTTGTTTCTGGGCTATCCCAATTAATTTCTGCTTCCGTACCGATGGAATCTATCCTTGATAGAGCGTCTGCTACGACATTATCAGGACCAGGAATGTACTTAATCTGTGTGTTAAATTCTGAGATATACGTAATTTGACGTATTTGCCTCTTGCTGGATTTCTCAGCACTTTGAGAGAATGCAAACGTTAGAGGTCTGTGGTCAGTTATGACGGTAAATTCTCGCATGTCCAGGTAATAATGGAAATATTTAAGTGCTTCATACACTGCTGTTAACTCACGATCGTACACTGAGTAGTTTAACTGCGATGGAGAGAATTTACGCGAGAAAAATGCTAAAGGACGCCATGTCTCTTTATCTTTCTGTTCGAGAACTGCTCCCATTGCTATGTCGGAAGCGTCTGTAGCGACTCGTGTTTCAGCTAAAGGGTTAGGGAAAGCTAGATATATTGTTTCTGCTAACTCCTTCTTGGCTTGTTCGAAAGCGATTTCTGAGGCTTTGTCCCAGACTACAGGTCTTTTATCTTTTTTCTTGGCGTCTTTGATGTGCTGGTTGAGCGCAGCATGAGTTTTAGCTGCTTTAGGAATACAGCGTCTATAAAAGTTTATCATCCCAAGGAATCTCCTAAGATCGTCGATCGTTTGAGGCTTGGGGAAATTTTTAATGGCTTCTACCTTATCTTTTGCTGGTTTGAAACCTTCTGCACTGATTTCGAAACCTAAGAAAGTTAATTGTTGTACTCCAAAGGTGCATTTATCTAGATTAAGGTGCAAGTGATACTCTTTGAGTCTTTGTAGTACTATTTTGAGGTGCTCTTCATGCTCCTCTTCGTTAGCAGAAGCTATGAGAATATCGTCAATATATACGAAAACAAAATCTAAATCACTTAGAGCTTTGTTGACATATCTTTGAAATGTTTGAGCGGCGTTACGTAAGCCAAATGTCATGACTATTGTATCACTTGAAGGCGCACGTCGGGGTCACCACTATAGGGAAGTGGTGGTGTGTATGTATGTATGTCACCAGGTAGCCTATTCTACCGTATACGTGTCAGGAAGGTTGAGGTGAAGACCCAGGTTGTACCTGAATAAATACACAAAGTAATTAGTTTAAATATATTTTATTATCGCCAACAATGGCTCTCGTGTGCATTGCTTAACAGAGCTGGCACACGACTGACTTAATGGCGGCTTCTTGCCGCGTTCTTTCCTCTTGCTACAAGTTCTCTTTCTCTCTCTCTCCTAACTGCGCTTGCGCTCTAGCGCTTACATGTGTAGCTTGCCTACACAAAACTTAGAAAAACGCCACCTATAGATTCTAAATAGAATCGACGAAATCAATCATCAATTCGACAGTAAGTCACAAGGTGGCGTTTCTCTAAATTTTGTGATCCATCATATGAATTTCGAAGTCACAGATATATAAGACCAGAATACTCTCAGTTGAATCATAGAAGCTCTCTGATCTTCAAAGAGCTGAAATTACGAGGTTTACCTCGTTTTTGGTTTTTACTTTGAATGCGAAATAAACATCAAGTTATTTCCTATTTCAAACATCTATGTGGATTTCCACGTGGATTTTCATTTGAATCCACGTGGATATCCGATTAAAAAATCTACGTAGATTACCTAAAAATCCACATGGATTTCATAAAATTTATATGGATTTCTTAAAAATCCACGAGAAATACATAAAATTATCACAGATTTTATATAATCCATGGGGATTCCTTGAAAATCCACATAGATTTCATAAAATTCATATGGATTCTTCAACAGTCCACAATGGTTTTATAAAGTCAACATAGCTTTCATGAAATCCACATGGATTTTTTCACGTGGAAATCCACATGGGTAATCCGTATGGATTCCTATGCAAATCCACAAGGAATCCATGTAAAATCCACGTGGATTTCCACATGGGTAATCCACGTGGAAATCCAGGTGGATTTTTTCAACAGGGTAAGAAAATATTTTTGAGTTGTCTAAAAAATTTTCAATCATTCATTCCCATAGTAAAAAGAAAGAGGTCTTAAAAGTGTCAAGGCCACTTTCTTTTCACTCTCTTATCGGGTTCTGGGAATTCAACAGTTTAACCGTTGATGGAGATCGTCATAAGTCTCCACTCTCTCTACTTTTCTGCATTGAGAGTGGGAACTTATGATTTCCAATGCACTGGGCAAGGGAGTGCGAGAAGGAGAAAGAGAGCTATCTCTCTTTTTCTTGCATCTCCTCCCACTACCAGTTGCTTGGTTTGAAGTTGGCCTGACGGTGCAAGCGTTAACGACGAGCCTAGCTTGAAGAGAGACGCGCGTGACCAGGCCTAAAGGCAGTACGTGTGTGCTACAGCCCGCAAGGCTGCAGATACTAACTTCAAATTTACTATTATTCGTCTTCGGTTTTGCTTTTCATTTTTTTTTTGTTCTATTTCATTCATAGGGGTAATTTTTATATTAAATTCATTCCAGAAACTAGTTTGTTGATTTATTTATTTATTTATATTTTCTTTTCTCGGGTGTTGCTATACTAAACCGCGTTTAACCGGGATTTGCGTCGGGAAAATTCGCTTGTCGTGTTTTGAGCGGGATAGTGCAGTGTGTTCGCGGATTCACGATTAGTATTTTGGGTGCCGACCAGGAGCAACTTGGAGAGTTCAGGAAAGCCGGCAATGCAGTACCTGACGGCCAACTATGTAACAGAAAATTGAAGATAAGTAGCCAATTCTATCACATATTTCCTAAAGTTTCTATAGGGTGGATGTGGGTATTGCTACGGAGGTGCTAATTACAGTTTTTTTTCATATAAAATACATAAAAATAATTTTTCCAAGTCCATAAATAATATTTAAATGCATAATCAAATATTATAAGTACTATTTAATATTAAAAAAAACATATATTAAAAATATTTAATATTGGTAATTTGAAATTGAACTGTTCTAAAATCTTGATAAATTTCTTAAAATCGCTATCACGTATGCATCCTAAATTTGACAATATTTTCTGTTTTTATTCTTATCTATGTAAAATAAAATCATTATTAAATAAAATATATTTTTTCTTATTATATATTTTCGGAAATTTCACCTAGCACATATTTAATATTTTAATTTTACACCTTAGTATTATGCGTCATTAAAATCAACAAATATAAATTACTGTGGCATTCTTTTATTATTATAACATGTGGTTATCTTTACCTCAACTTTTCGAACGGAATATATAAAAGTGTCAATAGTAACTGGCACACAGCATTAGAAACACGGCCGCAGAAATAGCCACAAATACATTCTATTTTGAACTCCTTTTTCTTAATTTTAACTCCATAATTAAATGCTAAATTAATTTTTTCTAGTTAATCAATGTTTAAATATTTTATTAAAAATAAAAGTAATAAGTTTTCTTTATCTATAAGCTTTAATTTATGAGTTTAAAATTCATCATGCGTCGATTCCGCTGTAATACCCAAATCTACCATAATATAATTGTATTTAGAGAATTATCAGATGTTTATAGAGGGGTTAAAAATAATTTTTAATTGATAGATTATCAGAAATCTAGGAACTCTGATTAAAGTAGATTATTGTAAGGAATTTGTTGCTGCTATTGCACTTTAGGTTTTAGAAACACATTTAGACATAAATGTGTTTTAGGGTAACATATTATTACAATTAAAATTGATGAATAGAATCGAAATAAACATATTACCAAAATTTTGAAAATATAAGGCTAAAAACATAAATTGTGAGAAAAAACAAAAACGTTGTTTAAAGTACATTTAACGTCAAAAAAATATATAGCAGTCTGTCATAGATAAAATCTTATACTCGTAATGTCACAGTTTTGTGAATAAAAATGTGCGTTGATTGATAAGCAACTATAAAACACTATAAAATTAACAAAGTATATTTTTCTTCGGTGAATGTTGCGAACAATAGTATTAAAATAAACAGGTTAATCAGATGATTTTTATCAAAGATGATTTACATAAAAAAAATATTAATAATAATAAAACGGTAATTCAACGTCATTATAGATAGTTAATACAGTGTAAATAATTGAATGTAAATTGAATGTAGTTAATTAATTATGCAACTAATATCAATTTCATTGTAAGCTCAATAATCGTCTGATTTACCTTGGATTTATATACAATATATAACAGTATGATAAATTTAACGTGACCTGCACACGATGTTACAAGTGTCAGATTAAATAAAATGTAATGATTAAAATATCGATGTGCCTAATAATATTTAACCCACCATGAATAAATAAAATCATTTCTCACAATCAATAAAGTATTGATAAAACATAATTCTCTAAAAATTACTTAGATTTTAGTAATCGATTGTATTTTCCAAAGTTAATTATAAAATAAAATTTTAATACATATAGTAGATACAGAGTTTCTTTCTTAAAATATATTAAGGAAAAAGGCGTACATTTTACGGAGTAATGCTTATAGGGAAATAATCGTTAATGACGGGAATTTGTTCAAAGAGGTGAAACTCCCGGAGGAAAATTCCCGTTTATTACACTGGCGCCCGCACGTGGGGACCGTAAGGTCAAAGAAATGACCGAGATATTGGCAAAATATCCTGCCGGGGTCTCGATCGTTTTTGCATAAGATGCTGACGGTTCTACATAGAGAACTGTTTAACAACGCGAACCGCGACCTTTCGAGAAAGAGAAAAGTGGGAATTTGATTGAAGCGGTTAAATAATTTAATCATTTGCATTTTTTTATCTCTTTACGTAATATATGATTGATTCTATGAAATATTTAATTGTCTTTTAATCAAATAATTCTATTGCTATATTATAATTAATTGGATGCATTAAATTGATTAAATTTTTAATTGATTCAGATATTTGATTTATTTTGTTCTAAAGAATTATTTTATTACTTTTATTATTTAATTATATTGCATCTTAAAATTGGTGATTAATTGAATTATTTATTTATTTATTTATTCAGTATAAATATTTACAAGCAGGAAAATACGTAACATATCATCATTACATGCAAATATCCACAGAGGGAAAACATCCCTGTACGTGGACTGAATTAAATTACTTAATAACTAATTAAAAACTATGAAATAACAAAATTTGAAAATATAAAGTTATACAAAAAACTAGCTCGCACCTTGGTCCTTTCAGAGCTTCGCTTCGCTCAGCTCTGAAATGCCCTCGGGCCTTGCATCGCGAAGCGATGCAAGGCATGCAAAAAGCTCCGCTTCTTGCATATAAGGCACGACCGAAAACGCTCGCGCTTCGCACTCGCTATTTGATATTTAAAAAATATCAAAACAAATCATTTACAAACGCAAAAGCCTTAAAAGTTAATCTTATTTCTTTTTTTCATTGTATTTTTTACCGCATCTTTCAACAGGAGGTTTGAATTTATTGTATTTATTTAAAAAAACAAATTTATAATTATTTTAATTTTTCTTGTGAATTAAGTTGATAGATTTCGAAAAAATTTATGTTATGTGAAAAAGACATATTTTCATTAATGTATACTTTTTAAAGTTTTGGATAGGATAATCTATCAAAAGTTATAAGAAAAAAAATAGTTCAGTAGCTTAAAAGTAAAGTTTTGTATTAAGTTTTTATTTGATCTGAATCATTCCGGCGGAGGATGATTTAAAACAATAATACAAATAAATATTGGCAGTTTAAAAAAAAATCGTTCGGGCGGTTTTAAAACAGTTATCCCTTTAGAGGTTAAAAAAATGATTTTTTGGTGATAACTTGAAAAAAACGAATTTTGAAAAAAAGTATATTAAATAAAATTTATAAAGAAAAATAAGATGCATCTTTTTAATATTATATATATATTTTTTAAAATAATATTTATCAAATTATCATTAAAAAGCCTTTAATTTCAACATTTTTCATGAACAATTTGAAAAATATTAACTTTAGAGAAAAATGTATAATACAAAAAAGATTTATTTTTTTATATTCTATAACTTTTATTAAATATACTTTTTGAAAAAAAATCGTATTTTTCAAGTTATTACCAAAAATCCATTTTTTTGACCATTTAAAAGGCGCCTAATTAAAAACGCTTCCAACGATTTTTTTCAAAATAGCAACGTTTACTTGTGTTATTATTTGAAACAATTTCCCGTTTGAATAATTCAGATCGGATAATAACTCGTCGAGAAAATTCATAAACTTGATTTCTCACACACATACATCCATACATACATTTTAAGGAAGCCTCGTAATAGTCTTATTTTGCTATAAAAATAAGTATATCATAAAAAAACATATTTTAAAGGGTAAAATTTTTCGCGATGTTGAAAATATAAGGCACTTCCGTATAGCGGTCGTGCCTAAAAATAACAATAATACATCCAACATCATATACATATACACTTTCTCGACCTATAGACCTTTATTATTTTAAACAATTGAATATTTTATTTTTATGTTCCGACTAAACATTTTGTTGTATTGATAAATTTTTTTTTATCAGATCAGTTAAATAATTATTTGAATCAATTGAATTTTTTACTGCGTTTTTATTAACTCGCTTTGGTGTCTGTCTGTCTGTCTGTCTGTCTGTCTGTCTGTTCGGTACGAATTTTGCAACCGATTGTAAACTAACTTCCTGATGAGCTAGAGACTTGAAATTTTAAATATAGCTCGGAACTGGATGACAATGCAATATTATAAAAAAAATATATATATCTACCGAACAATATATTAATATATTCAATCATATACGGAGATGTTGGCAAAATTGAAGATTTGAAGATTTTATATATAGATACACTTTTAACATTAGTGTCTAAACATCTTCGAAAATTTTAAAAATCTTCTTTTGATATATTAATATATTAATATATTAATATATCAAATATAGTAATATATTAATATAGTAATATATTAATATATTAATATATCAAATATATTAATATATTAATATATCAAATATATTAATATAATAATATATCAAATATATTAATATATTAATATATTCAATATTATATTTTTGCATGCATTGTTGGATAATATAATTAAATATATATTCCCACCGAAAAATATATTAATACAATTATATACGGAGATATTGGAAAAATTGAAATTTTGAAGATTTTATATATAGATATACTTTTAACATTAGTGTCTAACCATCTTCGAAAATTTTTAAAATTCTTTAACTTCTCATATTGCAATTAGACATAAATTACAGCATTTTGTATTGTACATATAAAATTTGAGACTGTATTTTATTCATTTTATGGTCTATCAATGCATAAAACAATAAATTTTGGTTGAATTTCTAATAGCGTCATTATCGTCAAAATGGCGGGAAACTCAGCATGCGATTACGTGTTCTCTAAAAATTAATTGAACTAAAAAGTATAAAATAATATTAAAATAAAAAAAAAAACTTTTTTAATGTACTACGTTTTATAATGAACCAAAAAGTATAAAATAATGTGTAATGAAATGAAAAGTGAATAATGATTTGAAATAAAAAACGTGGGGCGCATACAATACATAATAATAAACATGCGCCCCACGTTTTTTTATTTCAAATCATTATTCACTTTTCATTTCATTACACATTATTTTATACTTTTTGGTTCATTATAAAAACGTAGTACATTAAAAAGTTTTTTTTTTATTTTTAATATTTTTAAAATGATTTGTGACAACCCTGGGGATCAGGAGGTTGCACTAATTTATAAAAATATATATATAAGCTGTAATTAAATCAGTAACAAAAAGAGGAACTTTATTTAAGAAATATGTACAGTAATAGTACGCTCGCTCAAAATGGACGCCAGCCGCGTATAGCGTACGCGACGCCGCTTGCTCTAATTAAATAACTATTGGCACGACGAAAAGCAAATATTACAAAAACGTAAGCTAAAAGGGACACGAGCAATAAACACACAAGAAATGAAAGAATTAGAAAAGCACGAAGGGAATATATGCAATACAACGCGCACGCGATCGCCCGGCACACACGTCGTAAAAGACAGAAAGAAATTATATTATTTCTCTTTAGCAATTGTGCACTCGCAACAATTTTAAGCACAATAAAATAACTTAGAGAATATTGAATTTATCTATTCTCGCTCACACTAACTACGATAATTGTAACACACAACCAGAAAAGTATTACGCAATATCGCAAGTCGTAACGCTCTTTATCGGACGCCGGCGACAGAAGGAATAATAATGGTATTCCTTCGTCTCTATGCTCAGCTTCATCTCTCGTGCTGTACGCTGCGCGCGCCGCAAGAGAGAGACAAACGATCCTAAACGGACCCAAGCTCAGCTACTCGAGTCAAGCTGCTCGCTAGCTATCTCAGTGCACATTATACGTGCTTTATAAATTCGCACGTGTGTGCCAACGATTTTGGGTTATGCTCTTAAATATTTGACTCGCGTGGTCTGCTTTCCGTCTTGCCCGTAGCTAGATGCTCCCTTCTGTCGGCTATATGCGCCACAAATATACATAAAAGTAATATGGCCAATCTGCCATGTTACAGATTATATCATTTCATTGACTCGGTGATTTTTCTCGGTGATTAAGGTGAATCAAGGATATGGGAGGTTTACTTATATATCAATGTATTTAAGAGTAACATACATTTATATGCAATTTTGCATATAAGAAAAAGAATATTAGGAACAAGTGTGTTCCATCAAAAAATCAAATTTATGGCCATGTTATAGGTTTCTTTTCTGCTTGGGTTTGCGGAGGCACTTCTTGATTGTTGCTTCAATTTTCTTTTCTTGGTGCGGTCGGGACTCGAACCCACGAGCCCGCTGTATCTTATCTAATTACTAAGATAATAAATTTTAATATACATATATATAATAATATAATATATATACATATATACTATCTAATTAATATGTACTTTCTCTTTTTTTTATACTTGTGAACGCCTCTCATAATTAAACAAGGAAGAAGCAGCGCTTAAACTGCTTGTTTGTACTTTAGTCTTACGTCGCCAGCCACTGTGCTTAGTCGCATTGGCTCTTCAATAAAGCTACACTTTAACTTATATAGTTTTGACTTATTTCCAGATCCCATCCTTTCTCTACCATCATAAGTATCATGTGCGTTACAACTGATGACCCCGTCAAAAGAACTTTACAGCGACCAGGCAGCCATTTTGTTACAATCAAGTCAGGGACCTAGCAAAAATTCTTTAAATTCTCTGAAGTTTTCTTTGTATACACTGTTCTGCGAACTTTAGTATTTCCATAGTAACTGTTTGCTCTCAGCGAATAATTTATAGTGCAATATGTTACTAGTCATATATGTTTGTGTCGCAATTAATTTATTATTTTATATATATATATATATATATATTGTTTGTATTTGTCCTAATACACATATATTATTTATTTTCTATACATATATTTTTTAATCTATATACATATATAAATTTTGATTGTATACACTTGGACTTCTCGTCTTAAAATCTTAAAGCATGTCCTATAGATTCGGGTTCATCACTTTTCGTTAAACCTTTAATTTTATTTCTCAAATTGGAATAAGAAAACTAAAGGAGCATAAGGTATAGAGGATCATTAATTCAACCTCTTGTACCGAATCTTTTGTTTCGTTTTGTGAATTTACAATTAACACACTTGCAAGAACGTACAAACATTAAGCAAAAAGCTTTACGAAAGAGCACGTCGATGCAAGCCACATTTCACTTGGGCACTTAGCCTCTTTATGCACTAACGAAAGAGATAATTACTTTTAAATTGTGAAGGAAAATTCAGCACTTCGCTATTATCTAATATTTAAAATCACATAGATTTAAACTATTCAAATAAATGCTATTCAAACTCGAGCAGGTAGGGAAATGCGTACTAGGCATTTATTTTACTGCTATAAGAGTTTAAATAGCAAGAGATTACACATGACTCTGTATTTAATTTTAAGGAGAACTTTATTAAGCGTTGACCGATACAAGACTGACGAGTTTAGCTTCTCGCTCAAATTTGATGGCTCGCATTTTAGGCGCTTGCCACTACATTCCTACTCTAACGCCACAGAGTAGGGATATTATACAAATAATAATAAAATAAAATTTGCTGAATATCAGTGAAAAGCTTCCATTAGATACCCAAAATACACAACAAAATTTTCAGAGGTCTAGGTTAAAGGTTTAAAGAGTAATGAGTAATAAAAAATTGATATTTTTCAAAATTTTTTGTAAAATTACCAACCTAATTATTATTTTACTCAAAAACTAAGGGGGGTAAAGAATTACTTATAAAGACATTTCTTGTTGCAAATTGAGAGAAGAATCTATAAACATTTTTATGAAACTCAGAATTGCTATTTTCTGATTGGTTCATTTATTACTTTCATGTAATTTTCAATTGCTAGAGTTCGGCCAGGTTGATTTCACTCAAAGAACTATTTTGTTTCTTCTGATAACATTTTCAAGTAAGCTTTTGCTCTACTTAGGTAAACTATTAAGAGAAGAACTACATAACTTTTAATATTTCAAAATTTAGAATTTTTGATTTAACACATATACTCTAGATTTGGTTCTTCGATATTGATGAGTAATACAATATATGAACAAATAATTGTTTAAATATATTAAATTTTATCTATTTCTTAATGACTCAAGTGTTAATTTAGATTCTGAATTGAAATATTACCTATCGATTACGTACACATCACCAAAATCCAACCCAAACAATTCTATGTATTTCAATAAATTGTTATTATAATTATTTTATATACGGATAAAGAAATTATTTTAATATATGTAATACATTTAAAAATTAAAATTCATATCATATTTCTGGAAATAAAAAGTACGAAGTTGAATAATTTTTATATACATAAGATATATTTGCTATAAAAATTTATTTGAAAATGAAAAAATCTTTTATTCATGGATCGTGGAACTTTTAACAAGTATTTTATCCCCATTATAATGGCACTTTAATTTTAAAATACTTTTTAAATTAAAAAATAGAATTATGAGTAATAAAAATTTAATACAGAGCAATGATTATTTTTTTTTTGTAATTATAACCTGAAACAAAAATATCAAAAGTTTATTTTCTTCTGGAAAATTTTATTGAATAATACCAATGATTAATTTTATCATCAAATAGAGAATTTTAATTAAAATTAAACAGGGGACAATGACTAGTACTACAGTGTTTTTTAGAATCTTAATCTAAACCAATATTTAAAGCTTGTTGGCTTCATCTTAATTATTCAAGTTTCAAGAATATATTAATCAAAATCTAAACTATACTTTCAATATTATAATTTAAAACAAGAATATGAAGAGTATGTTCGCTTAATCTCAATGTTTGATTACTTAATATAATGAATCATCTTTAAATAAAAAAGTTGTTAATGCATAAAATCTACGATTAGAACAGTTATTACAAAATAATATTGTCTGTACATACCTTGTTTTCTGACTATAGCTTTGCTCTAATAAAGGTTCAAAAAATAATAACTAGCAAAAAAAATCAATATCTATTAATAATAGTTCCATGAATTCCAATAAATTAAGATTATTATAATTGTAATACATTAAAATATTAAGATTTTTTTCCCAATTTGATTCCGAAAACAATCAATTTTAATTATGTTTCAATAATTGATTTAAATAATATAATAATATTATATAGGCTCTTGTTAAACATCTTCCAGATTCTAGCAAATTATGGTTTGAATAAATAATAAATTTAAATTAAAAAGGGGAGGATCTAGAGGATATTTAACAACTCCTCTTGACAGCTTTTTAATCATATGGAACAATTTTGTTTTTACCTGAAAAAAACTGAAATTTCATAGATGATTTTGTCAAAATCTGCAGCAAAATTCACTGACTCTGAATTCTTCGTTTATAATGTTAAACATAGTAGGAAACACTATAAGATATTAATATACAAGTTGTTGATACGGAAGTCCGTTTAGGACGTTACGAAACACATACACATACATGGAGTATGTGATACAGTCAATCACTCTGCATGTATGCTGCATATCAAAAAAATTGTTTTTATATCCAATTGATAAAGAGATCTCTTTTTTAACATATCTCCTCTTCCGTTTTTTTCTTGTAAAAATAATCCAACTATATACTATTTAACGGGATGTTGGAGCTGCCACAATCGAGCTTCGCTTTTCTTATTTTATTAATATCTTTTCTAATTCATAAATTAAACAAATATAATGATTTGTCCGCACTTAAGCTATATTAACACAATAATTTTTGTTATAATAAAAAATCATTTAGACTTGTTATTTTTTTATGAGCTTGGATTGGAAATAAGATATCGAACTCAACTAACCTAACCTTAAAATACAATACATTGAAAATTTGTAGTATAACTTTTTATGTATAGTATTTTTGTGGATTTCTTGAGTTGTCCGCACTAGAGTTTAATCTTACAATTTTTTTTTTGTACTAAAAAAACTCGATTAAACACATCGTTTATTCATAAGTTAGGATTGGAAATATTATTAGGAGGCGCGCAGCTTCGTCATGCTCTTAAATCTTTAGATGGACTAGCTAAATTTGTTTCTATCTCATAGAATAAAAACATTAGAGAAAAACTTCGCTATGCGAGTATAAGTTAGAATTTCTACTTAAAGAATTTTTAAGTATTTTTTTTGTAAGAATATATTCGATAGAATAATAATGAGTTATACCAATCACAGAGATTATTCCCTTACAAATGGAAATAAAAAAACAATTCTTTTAGGTTGAAATTTATAGACCCAACTCAAGCAACGGTGTTACTTGAGTATCAATGTTACTTGAGTAAAATTTATAAATTTTAGCTTACGGCCGTTTTTCAATGATGTTACACGTTACACGTTACTCGTTACACGTTTTAAAATTTCATTGTTCGATGTCTGCTGAATTTATAATCTATGTCAGAAAAAACATGCGTATTTAAGCTATAGATCATGATTTCAATAGAGATCGGACACCAAAATTTTAAAACGTGTGACAAGTAACATATAACGTTTAACATGTAACATCATTGACGAACGGATATCAGCTAAAAGTTTTAATATTACTTGAGTAACATTGATACTCAAGTAATACCATTGATTTAGTTGGATCTATAAATTCCAACCTTATGTAGTATCAAAGAAGATAGACGCTTATAGAAGGATTTTTCTGGGTTAAATTATTCGTCTGAAACGTTGGGTAACACTTTAACATTCTTTGTATATCTATACATATGAAAAATTTGATATATATAGATATAAAAATACATGGGATCTAGTGATGCCCTCAGTAGCTGGGTAACTCATTTTTGGTAGAAATTTCCCATTTAAGAGTACGCTTCTATAAGCGTCTATATTCGTTGGTAGTATAGATGTTGCGTCACCAACCGTATCACGTACTAAGGCTGGAATTCATAGACCTGACTCAAGTAACGGTTGCATCATCCATCTTTTTTTTCATCATGAGAGAGATAAAGACAGAATGAGGTTTGAGTAGCAATCACAACTTGAGTTGGGTCTATGAATTCCAGCCTATATGTTGCGTACCACCATGTCCCCACGGGACTTCCAAAAATTTTTTATTCTTCTCTGACGACTTCATGGTTCATGCTTTAAAACTCGAGTTTATAAACGTCACGTCTGCTTTGCTTACATCAATAAATGTTTATTTCTTATATATTCATATGGACTATAAAAAAAATATAAAACTAACCGATTAAAATAAAATATGGGATTTCCAACTACAACGATAAATTATAATAGGTGTTATAATCCTTGTAAATTGAAAAAACATAGGAACGTGAAGTCGTTACAGAAAATGACAGAAGAAATATAAAAAGTTTTGACTAACGTTTTATTAGATGAAATGTTATGCACCACATGCAGAAAGCGTGCTCAACAAGAATATAAGCAATGTAGGCATTTATTTGTTTGATTTTTGTTGTTTAAAATCAATTATTTTTCGTCTTAATTTTAGATACAATATTAATGTCCAAAAAGTGTTTATATTTTAAAAAATTTTATTATTAAATTACTTATTTTTATTTTTATTATTTATTTTAAAATACTTATTGTATATTAATTTATTATAGTGTTTCGTGCTATGTTTAACATTATAAACGAGGAATTCAGAATCAGTCAACTTTGCTGCGGTTTTTGACAAAATCATCTATGAAACTTCAGTTTTTTCAGGCGAAAACTAAATTGTTCCATCTGATTAAAAAGCTGTCAAGCTAAGGAGCTTGTTTATTTTCTATTTGTAGGTTTCTATCATGTGCTTTAATGGTGTGTAATATTACAGATATAGTATGAGATTTGTAAGCATTAAAGTCATTTTTTACTTATAATACATTTGTAATGCTATTTAAATAATTTATTTAAACAAATTGGATTCGATTGTTATTGGAATCAAATTGGAAAGAAAATCTAAATATTTTTATGTATTACAATTATAATAATCTAAATTTATTGGAATTCATGGAACTATTATTAATAGATATTGAATTTTTTTGCCTCGTCATTATTTTTTGAACATTTATTAGAGCAAAGCTATATTCAAAAGACAAGGTATGTACAGACACTATTATTTTTCAATTACTTACCTGTTCAAAAGGTAGATTTCATTTTTGATTTAAAGATGATTCATTATATTAAGAAATGAAACAATTGAGATGAAGCAAACTTGCTTTTGATATTATTATATTAGATTATAAAATTAAAAGTATAGTTTTGATTTTAATTACTATATTCTTGAAACTTAAATAATTAAGATGAATCACAGAAGCTTTAATTATTGGTTTAGATTAGGATTCTAATAGACACTGTAGTACTAGTCATTGTCCCCTGTTCAATTTTGATTGGAATTCTCTATTTAATGATAAAATTAATCATTAACATTACTGAATAACATTTTCCAGACATATAGAATTAACATTTTCTAACTTTTGATATTTTTGTTTCAAGTTATAATTGTGAAAAAGCCAAACTAATCATTGCTGTGTATTAAATTTTCATTACTCATCATTCTATTTGTGAATTCGAACAGTGTTTCAAAATTAAAGTGCCACTATAATAGGGATAAAATACTTGTTAAAAGTTCCCCAATTCATAAATATAAGATTCTTTCATTTTCAAATAAATTTTTATAGTACATATATCTTATGCATATAAAAATTATTCAACTTTCTATTTTTTATTTCCAAAAATATAATATAAATTTTAATTCTTAAATGTGTTATACATATTAAAATAATTTCTTTATCCGCATATAAAATAATTATAATAACAATTTATTGAAATATATAAAATTGTTTGAGTTGGATTTTGATGATATGTACGTAATCGATAGGTAATATTTCAATCCAGAATCTAAATTAACACTTGAGTCATTAAGAAATAGATAAATTTTAATATATTTAAACAATCATTTGTTCATATATTGTATTACTCATCAATATCGAAGAACCAAATCTAGAGTATACCCGAATGGAAATTTTTCGGTGTATCAAAATGTATAAAAGTGTATGAAAGTGTATTGAAGCATACAAAAATGTATCAAAGTGTATGAAAATGTATCTAAGAGCAATTTTTCAGACCTTATTCTCGATCCATTTTGATACACTCTGATACACTTAGATACACTTTGGTACACTTTGGTACATTTCTTAAAAAGTGAGCTGAAATTAAATTTTCTCAATTTTTTGATGTTATACACTTTGACACATTTTGATACACTTTGACACATTTTGATACACTTTTACACACTTTGATACACTTTTACACACTTTAATATACTATGGTACATGTTGATACACTTCTGAGTATTAGCCTAAATTGTTTTTCCTGTTTTATTTTGCACACGTTTGTACACTTTGATACACTTTTACACACTTTGATACACTTTAATATACTATGGTACATCTTGATACACTTCTGAGTATTAACCTTTTCCTGTTTTATTTTGCACACGTTTGTACACGTTGATACACTTTTACACACTTTGACACACTTTAATATACTATGGTACATCTTGATACACTTCTGAGTATTATCCTTTTCCTGTTTTATTTTGCACACGTTTGTACACTTTGATACATTTTTTTTTCTTTTTTTTTTTTTTTTTTAAAGATTAATATATAAAGGATATTGTCCTCTATATGATTAATCTTTTTCTATGGTGAGGTCGAGAGAGTCCCCGCCCGGTATCTGTTTATCACATTACATCAGGCTAGACTGTCAGACCCACCATACCGAAAACTTTGACTACCGATGGATGGTCAGCCACTTTTGGTGACCAACAATCAACCGATACCCAATGAGATCGGATTTTTGAGAGTCGCGATATAAAATGGCACGTACACTAATTTTCTTTCGAAAAAAAAGTTTAGAGGTACCTGGCCAGGATTCGAACCCATGCCCTCCGCGTTGAAGGCAAGAGCTCTATCCGTTACGCCACTGCGCTCTCTTTATGTAATATAATACATTTTAATAAAACACGATACACTTCGATACATTTCTAAGTAAGAAATTAAAAATGGTTTTACCATGCACACTTTGATACACATGCGTACATTTTTTATACATTTTAATAGTGTTTAATACACTTTTTAGGCATGAAACGGTGTATTAAAATAAGCCGTTTTCATTTTAGATATTTTCATAAATTTTAATGTATTAATGCCCCTTGGGATAAATGTAAGGTTAATAAAACGACAATATTGAAAAAATTGAAAAATATTTTTATAAATTATGAAAGTAAAATATAAAAAGTAATTTAAAACATAAGAATTAGCAATATATATTTGAAATATAATTTGTAATGAAAAACTTACATTCTATATTAGCATTAAATATTTAAACATTAATATTATTAGAAATTTATAAATAATAAAAGTTTAATAGAGACAACTTCAAAAAAATAATTATTCTTTTGTAATACATATCAAGTAATGAGATAAGATAAATAATTTATACTAATAAACACATTTTTAATTTAATAACATTATTAAATATAAATATTTAAACATTGTTGTTTCTAAGATAGTTTTTTTTTTATAAATTTTCATTTGTATTGTCTATTGAGACTAAGTTATTTTTTGTAGTCTTTGCAGTCGCATCTTCATTATTATTAGTATTATTGCTGTTTCCATTTTGCACAGTCAATATGTTACAGGGATCTTGTTGATTATTTAAGGAAGAGGCTCCATTTAATGGAAATTTATTTTAGTTAAAATTTTTAAAATGTATCAAAGTGTGCAAAAGTGTATCAAAGTATGCAAAAGTGTATCCAATAAAAACGACATTTTTCCTTTATTGGAAAAATGTATGAAGGTGTATTAAAGTGTGCAAAAGTATATCAAAGTGTATCAAAGTGTGCAAAAGTGTATCAAAGTGTGTAACACATAGCAAATGTAGAAATTAATTTTAGTCAACATTTTCGAAAAGTGTATCAAAGTGTATCAAAGTGTGCAAAAGTGTATCAATGTATGCAAAAGTGTATCCAAGAAAATCAACATTTTTCCTTTATTAGAAAAATGTATGAAAGTGTATCAAAGTGTATGAAAGTGTCCAAAAAATATATAAAAATGTGCAAAAGTGTATTAAAGTGTATCAAAGTGTATATCATTAACGAATATAAAAAATTGATACCAAGAAACTTTTTTTTGGAAGTGTATAAAAATGTATGAAAGTGTATCAAAGTGTACCAAAGTGTATTAACATTTGGTCCGAAATATCGCTCTTAGATACACTTTGATACACTTTGATACACTTTCGTATGATTTGGATACATTTACCATTTTCACTGGGGTATGTGTTAAATAAAAAATTCTAAATTTTGAAATATTAAAAGTTATGTAGTTCTTCTCTTAATAGTTTACCCAAGTAGAGCAAAAGCTTACTTGAAAATGTTATCAGAAGAAACAAAATAGTTCTTTGAGTGAAATCAACCTGGCTGAACTCGAGCAATTAAAAATTACATGAAAGTAGTAAATGAACCAATCAGAAAATAGCAATTCTGAGTTTCATAAAAATTTTTGTAGATTCTACTCTCAATTTGCAACAAGAACTGTCTTAATAAGTGATTCTCTACCCCCCTTAGTTTTTAAGTAAAATAATAATTAGGTTGGTAATTTTACAAAAAATTTTGAAAAATATCAATTTTTCATTACTCATTACTCTTTATACCTTTGACCTAGACCTCTGAAAATTTTGTTGTGTATTTTGGGTATCTAATGGAAGCTTTTCACCGATATTCACCGAATTTGATTTTTTTGTTAGGTGAGTTCACATGAGATGTCCCATATATATGTATATATATATATATATATACATGGTGATTGGATAACATCGATACATATTTATATCATTGGATTCAGCGCAATACACTAACTCCGAAAAAAATGATAAGAATGTATTTTAAATTTGACCAATATATTGCTAATATATTGGAGATATTAGAGAAAATTTTACCAACACGTTGCAAATATATTGGCAATATATTGGTAGAATTTAAAAAAAATTTATATTATTTATTTCGGGATCAGCTCATTGCGCTGAATTCAGCGATATATATATGTACCGATGTTATCCAATTACCCTGTATATATATATATAAATATATAAAAATATATATATATATATCTCCCTATATTATATAGTTATATAAAAAAAAACCTCCTTATCTACCCCTCATTTTTCCTCCCCCTCTTTTGTATGCTTAAAACGTCACAATCCACCGCTCAAATAACGTGAAAATCTGTCTAGCAATGATCTTTTTTGAAAAAAAAGACACCCCTCTACTACCCAAGTCACCCCTCTTGCTACCTCTCGTACGTCACTCACCCCCCTCAGATAATTTAGCTAAATTTACCTTATTTTATCAATGTATTTGTTACTCATTCTCTATACCACTACTATCACTCTTCCCACTACTACCCCATCACTCCTACTCCTCATTTTTTTTTCTCCTCCAAAAAAATCAAAAGTCACCCCTCATAATAACGTAAAAATGTCTCTTAAAATGATTTAAAAAAAAAAAAAAAGATTCCCCCCTCTATCCCAGTCACCCCTCTCCTACCGAAGTCCACCCCTCGGTCCCAAATCACCCCCTCGCTCTACAAGTCACCCCTCATAACCCCTCATGTCCCTAATACACTATTCATAATCATTTAGTGTTTGTTTTTATATCGTTAATTAAATATTTAAATTTTACCATTATTTTTTTAGAAAACCTTCTTGTTTGATGACTCCAATACTTTAGAGACCAAATTTGGTTATAAAAAATATTGGTATTTAATTACCTTAAATATATTGATTCTTTATTTTACTTTTAAACGTCAATTATTCATTTGGAATATAAACTATTAAGAAAAAAGTTTTTCGATTTTATATTTATGAAATACTTGCTTAAGGCTATATAATGGAATATATATTTAATACATAGTTAATAATATTATAGATTGTTGATATAATTATTTTTCAACCATCAACTAATAACTACGTTCCTTAGACAACTTTCCACACCACCCATACTAAGACAAAAAAAAATAAAAAACTTCTACTTTCAACATTTAAGCTTACCTTTTTTTGGGTCCAAGCTGTATTTGCCTAAAAGTGAAGCACATTTTACTTTATCTTGATTGTCTTGGTCAGAAAAACTTATTAAAAAATTTCCTACATCTAAAAGATTCTTCTTTCAGGTTAGCTTAAATTTGTTTTCTTGCTGTCTTGAGTTTATCTTGTGAAAGTCTTAAGTAGAAGTTTTTATTTTTTTTATCAGTTTAACGAGGTATTGTCAATGGCGCGTTGGGTTTTTTTTTTGTTTATAAAGAAAAATTAAACAATAAAAGTTGTACCCTTCGCCAGTAGCCCTACATAACCACTTTTAAAATAATATAAATTTAAAACATTTTTTCACATTTCTTTAAATGTCAAAAGTAAAAATGTTATTGTAAGTTTTTTATTAATTAAAAAGGTCAAAATTATAATAATTATTAATTAATTTATTTATAAAAAAGTAAAAATAAAAATTATATTGTTAATGTAAAATTTTATCTTTTATACTCTTTATACAAATAAATAAAGTTATATAATTTTTATTTTATTTTTCATTTTTTTTTAAATGATGCAGGTCATTATGATGTTTTAAATTATAAAAATAATAATAATAATAATAATAATTATAATCTTAAAAGAAAATTAAAACATGATGAATTTAATGAAACAAATATAATCAAAAAAATAAAAACAGAAACAAAAAAAATAAAAGTGAAAATAAGCTTTATAATAAAATAAATAAAAATGAAAAATTGACCAAAAAAATCAATTAAAAAATTAAATTTAAAAAATAATATAAACAATAAAAATAACATAGATAAAAATTTGAAAAATTATTTAGGTAGAATGAGTTACGGATGTAAATATTGTAGTGCTTTATTTTGGAAAGAAGAAATAAAAAAGTTCAATTGTTGTCAACAAGGAAAAGTTATTTTATCACCATTAACTAAATATAATGAAAAATTGAAATATTTATTATTACATGATAGTGTTTTTAGAAATTTAATTAGATATCATAATAATTTATTTAGTTTTGCAACTTTTAATGCAAATGTCATTTAAAACCAAGGAAAAGCTATATATAATTTAAAAATTCAAGGACAAATTTGTCATACAGCACCTAATACATTAATTTCTACTAATGACATTAAACCTACACTGAAAAAAGTTGGGGATAACAGTTGTACTAAATGCCAACGCGCATAACAGAGATCCTTGCTACGTTTTTGGGAAGTCTGCTAACTCAAAAATTAAAGCTAGAGCGCGTACGCCTAAGAGGGAAATCTAATATACACTGTTAAGATGACAACTATACGCCGTAGGTCGTCTGCTTTCCTAAATTCTAACAGCAGACTTCTCAAAGACCGGTACGTCGTCGCGTTTCAGTTGTTTATACATACACTCGCTTAAAAAGGTATATCAACGGTCCTAAATTTTAAAACATACAGACGAATGTGCGTTTTGTACAGCGACACTACGCTACGGTAACGGAGAGTTCCCGTACTTTTTTCAGTGTACATGTGGACAGTTACACATTTACGATAATACAGTGGCAATTGAGAAACGATTAAAAACTAATGAAAAATTAACAAAAGAACATATGTCAATTTTAACAAAGATAATGAATGATAATCCCATGGTTAAGAATTACAAAAGCTTATATCAATTATCAAATATACAAAATATTCCAAATTATAAATTGTATTTTATGCGAAAAAATGATAAACAACAACATCGTTATAATAAGCCACTAACTTCGGAATGCGGTGCTATCATAGTATCTAATACAGGAATTCCAGATAATTATGATCTTTGTGTACATCCGAAATTATCTTCTGAAGATAAAATTACTCATACTTATTTAAATAAATTATCTCATCACGTGGATCCAATGGTTTTTCCTTTAATGTTTCCAGCAGGAGATTCAGGTTGGAGTATAGGATATAAAAAAAAATGAAAATATTGAAAATAATGATTGTCTTACAATACTACAATATTATTTATATGGAATTCATTGGAGACCAAATTTAAAAAATTTCAACCCTATTTTATGCTGTGGAAGATTAACACAACAATACATTATACATGCATATGTGATGGTTGAAAGTAATAGAATGAATTTTTTTAGAAATAATCAAAAACAATTACGCATAGAATGTTATCAAAATTTATTAGATCATGTAATAAATAGTGCTTCAAATGTTTCAACAAAGTCTGAAAACAAAAAAAGAATTGGAAATCTTTTTATTTTACCATCATCATATATTGGTAGTCCAAGATATATGCAGCAATATTATCAAGATGCCATGGCAATAATGAGAACAGTAGGAAAACCAGACTTATTTATAACAATGACGTGTGATCCTAAATGGAAAGAATTGAAAGAGAATTAAAAAAATTTTCCAGAAGCGACGACTCCCAATGACATACCAAATATCACAGTAAGATTATTTTATATAAAATTTAAAATTTTATTGAATGATATTATAAAAAACGAAATTTTTGGTCCTGTTATAGCTTATGTATTTTCGATTGAATTTCAAAAAAGAGGGTTACCTCACGCGCATATTATTATAACATTAGATCATAATCATGAAATATTAACTCCAGAAAATATTGATAAATATATTTCAGCAGAAATACCTTCATCAGAAAATAAATATTTACAAAAATTAGTAATTAAACACATGTTACATGGACCACATACAGATAAATCACCTTGTTACGAAAAAAATAAAAGTATATGTAATAAAAAATTCCCAATATCTTTTAATGAAATTACAATAGTTGAAGAAAACAAATATCCACAATACAAAAGAAGAAATAAAATTTTAGATAATCATACATATAATTTAAAAAATAATAAAAAAAATTATACAAGTTGATAATTCTATGGTAGTTCCTTACAACAGTTTTTTGTTAGCAAAATATAATGCTCATATCAATACTGAACTTTGAATGTCAATACAAAGTATAAAATATATTTATGATTATATTTATAAAGGTGTAGATAAAGCTTACTGTAAAATAAAACAAGATAAAAATGAAGAAAATAATAATGATAATGTTTATGATGAAATAACTCAATACATGAATGAAAGATATTTAAGTCCAATGGAGGCCGCATGGAGATTACAAACATTTCCACTATGCGGTAGAAGTCATATAGTAATAAGATTAAATATCTTACAGAAAATCAACAAAAAATAATTTTTGATGAAAATAATATACATTTAGCATTAAACAAATGCGAAACAACATTGACTGCATGGTTTAAATTGAATAAAAAAGATGATTTTGCTAAAAAAATTAAATATGTTAATATCCCACAATATTATATTTTTAATTCTAAGACTAAATCTTGGATTAAAAGATCAAAACTTAGAAAAAATATAGCCATTGGTAGATTAAATGTAGTATCACCAAAAGATAGTGAAAGTTTTTTTTTTAAATTAATATTAAACAGGGTAAAAGGTCCAACATCTTTTAAAGATTTACGAACTTATGAAAATGTAACTTATAATACTTATAAAGAAACTGCTCTTGCAATGAATTTAATAGAACACGAAAAACAAATTTATTATATTTTTGAAGAAGCATGCCATGTTATGTTACCAGTACAATTACGTAAATTTTTTGCATGTTTTTTATTATATGAAAATATTCAAGGTAACAGTATTTGGGAAAAATATAAAAAAAATTTTATTGAAGATTTTAAAGAAAATAAAGAAAACGAAGCTTGATCCCATATTAATCAAATATTAAATTCAGAACAAATGTCATGTAAAAATTTTTATGAAATTATAATGATAAAATTATAATTTTTAGTAAAAAATAATTTGATAAAATGTATAAACAATTGAATAACGAGAAAAAACATATTTTTGAACAAATAATAAATAATAATCATAAAATTTTTTTCATAGATGGACCAGGAGGTTCTGGGAAAACATTTTTATATAAAACATTAATATATTATTTTATAACAATAAAAAAAAAATTCTTATCAATGGCTTGGACAGGTATTGCTTCAATTTTCTACCAAAAGGTTTAATCAGTCACCGAACTTTTAGATTACCGTTAGATTTAAATAATATTGAAAGTGCATTTTTAAAATTAAATTCAGATAAGAAAAAATTAAGAGAAGCGAATGTAATTATATGGGACGAAGCATCAATGATTCCTAAAAAAGCTTTAGAAATAGTTGACAAAACATTAAAAGATGTCTGTCATAATAATGAAATTTTTGGAGGAAAAATTATTATTTTAGGTAAATACGTCAAATTTTATCTGTATTAAAACATGGGAATAAAAATACAATTAAAGAACAAACTATATAATATTCAACCATATGGCCCATGTTTCATATTTTTAAATTAAAAAAAAATATAAGATCTAATGATGAAAATTTTTCATTATTTTTATTAGATATCGGAGAAGGAAAATTTGATACATTTATTATACCAGAAAAATGGAAAACTAATAATGTTTGCAATAAAATTTATCAAAACATTAACAATAATTATTGTTTTTTGAAAAATGTTATTTTACAACATCAAGAAAAATTAGATGATTTAAATAACCAAATAAACGAATTTGAACAGTTTCAAGAGCAGTACGAAGAATATGTGGGGCCTGGGACTCCAACCAAAAGCCACACAGTATAGATAAGAGAAGGTAGAGGTTTTGAGGTTAAATAGAATGAATACACGAGAGATATGGTTAAGCGTTGTATTTGCTAAAAGCCAGGGATACAGTCGGTAGTCAAGTGAGAGAGCTGACGCTCTCATGCTCACACGTTAACTCGTCTTTAGGGGGTAGGGTCGTTCATACAGTACATGATTGGTTACTCACACTCCTTCACACGTATATATCCCCACAATACTCCCCCTCTTTTTTTTTTTTTTTTTTTTTTTTTTTTTATTAACAATTGTATTTACTTGCATTACAATAATGATTAATCGTACTCTGGCACTTATGTACCCCAATTCATTCCGTGCGTAACGTACTTCCATTCATTCCATGCGTAACCATATTTGTAACATTAGCTATTGACATTTTATCTGACTCCCTGGATTTTACATTATGCATTTACGTTCGATTTTTACATTTTACATTACATATTTGCTTTAATACCTAGGTAACTATTTACAAAATAAAAAATTTTTAATACTGCTGATTTTAAACAATAAAATTATTACGAAATACGCTGCTCGCACGTAAATGTCATTTCTCTGTACGCTTAACTACTCGTGCTTACTTGCACTTTATACTCATTTACACACCGTGCTTAATTGCACTTATTCATACAACTGTGCTTAATGCACTTACATTGCATAACTGTACTTATAGTACTTGCTCACGCACATTACTTTGTGCTCGCTTGCACTTATGCATTTTATATATTATTGCGTGCATGAATGCACTTACTATGCTATATATTGCATCTCAAAACTTACTGAATTTACATATCCAATTAATTTTTAACAATTTTATAACAATCTTTACATTATCTATATACTCTTATTTTATACGACGGTATTGAATTATTTTTGGAACTAAACAAGTTAATTTTTATGTTTACAATACATATTTTTAAGATTTCATACAATCAATATAACATTCTAATTTTTATCACATTTTATGCGTTTAATACGCTCAGTCTTTAAAACTATCACATTTATGCGTTTACTACGCTCAGTCTTTGAAATTATCACATTTATGCGTTTAATACGCTAAGTTTTTACAATGATTATCATACATTGTGCAACCATATGTTACTCGCGCTTAACGCGCTGAATAATAAAGAACTTGCATTATTGCCAACCATAAAAAACATCATTTCGCATTAAATATATAATAATATATAACATATGCTTGCACGTCATACATTCTTGACATAAGTCACATTTACGCTAGCATTCTCACACACATACACACTATCACTACACTAAGTTCAGTCTTATCTTCTCCTGTGTTCTTTGGCAGATTGAAAACAAAAAGCTCTTTGACTGGCTGGTCTTCGATAAATAAGGTGGGCACGCGGTATTCCACTCGTTCGTGCGCCACCATCATGTTGCGTTGGGCTGCCCTTCGTAGGGCGTTCTCGCGGGTTGTAAAATAACCCCGAAATTGCTCCTCGAACTCCTCAAAAGCAAACTCCGCCAGCCTCATTTCATGCTTGAAAGCCATGTCAGTTGTTTGCGTAATACGGCGAGAGAAATCCGTCTTGGTTCTTGATACTTCTTCCATCACTGCAGAACACAGGTACACTAACACTGAGAAAGGAAGCACACTAAAGTTTATTAGAAATAAGGTCACAGTGGTGTTCCTATAAAAGTGGAACGCAGTCCAGTAGGAACGGGCCAAAGCTACCTAAATAAAAGGAAAAGAAAAGAAAAAAATTATTAATACACATAATAAACAACATATATACATAAAAAACATAATAAATTAATATAATACAATCAGTGTAACATCCTTACTCATATTTTAATCATTCTTTATTTTCTTACGATACTTAAAACTATTTACAAAAGCGGGCGGAGCATGGTTCCCTACGTTAACGCTAACGTCAAACCTAACTGTTTTTTTAATAGCGGTTTCTTTACAATCTCTTTTAAGGATGCTATCAGTTCTTTTTCTCCTTTTTAAGATGTTAGGCACAAATCTTTCCTTTTTTTGCCTTTGGGGAACCGTATTTGCATCTTCAATGCTCCTGCCTTCGTCATTCTGTACACTATTGGCAGTATCCGGCTGACTGACCATTGTCAGTTGATCGTAATCTTGCTGGCCAACTTCAGCTGGGTTTGCCTCGTCTACTGGACCAATCTCGTCAGAGACTTCCTCTAACCGCTCTTCGACGGCGCTCCGCGCATCTTCTGCGTTACGGTGGACTTCCACCTCAACCGACGTTTGATTGTGTACAGAGGTTTGCGAGGTGTTGTTGGTTTGTGACGATGGCGTGGGTGGTTGCTCTTCGTCTAGAGCATCTTCCTGCACTCGTTGTTCGACTGGTGTCTGCTGTTCCTGATTTCTTAGGAAGAAGGCTGGTTTTAATCTATCAGCCGTTACCACCACATTCCTGCCGTTTTTCTCGATTGTATAGTTTCTACCACCGTCATGCCTCGCTATAACCTTGTGCGGTCCCGTATATGGATGCGTAAGTGGCGGTTTAACCGCCTTCACCCTTTCGAAAACGTGGGTGCAGTGACTCAATTCTTTGAAAACAAAAGGTTTTATTGTACAGTTGTGCGTGGCAGGCACTGGCTTAATTTGCCTTATGTAATCCTTGAATTCGACAAGGAATTCGCCTGCATCATGCGCATTGATCTCACGAAATTCACAGAGATCACCTGGTACAGTCACCGTCGTACCGTATAAAAATTCGGCTGGGCTTGCCCCCGTGTCCAGTCTCAAGCGCGTGCGCAGACCAAGCATTACGGTAGGCAAGACCCTGGTCCATTCAGCGGTCTCGGTGTGGCACATGATTGCGGCTTTAAGAACACGGTGCCATCTCTCGACAATACCGTTGGAGGCTGGATGATATGGTGTCGTCCTGACCTTCTTACACCCGATATAATTTAACAGCTGTTTGAACAACTGCGCCTCAAATTGCCTCCCTTGATCGCTCGTAATAATCACGGGTGCGCCAAATCTCGCCACCCAATTATCATAAAAAGCGCGTGCAACTGTGGGAGCGGATACATCTTGCAGCGGAACTGCCTCTGGCCACCTTGAAAATCTATCTATCATTGATAGGATATATCTGTACCCTTCACATGATGGAAGTGGGCCCACGAGATCCACATGAACATGGGTGAAACGAGCATCTGGCTCGGCGAATTTCGATGGTAAAAATTTATTCTCGCGAGAGATTTTGGATTTTTGGCAATTAATACATGCCTTGCACCATGCAGCTATCTCCTGGTTCATCTTGGGCCATACATATTGCTGTCTAATCAGCTTAGCTGTTACTTTGCCCGACGGATGCGAGTTTTGATTGTGAAACAGGTTAATAATATCCTGTCTTAATTCTTTAGGGATGTAAGGGCGGAAAACCTGATCTACTAATTCTACGTACACGAAGGTCTTACCGGCTCCTCATTGCAGCTTGGTTAATTTAAGGGGATGACTGGGGTTATCTAATATCGCCGTTAATTCCTCATCCTCTAGCTGCTTTTCTGCTAGCTCCTCTAAAGAAAAAAACGTAGGAAATCTTACGTCCTCGATCCTTGATAAGGAATCTGCTACTGCATTATCCTGTCCAGGAAGATAGCATATTTCCGTATTAAATTCTGCTATATACGATAGCCTTCTACCACGAATTGCTGGGCAATCTTCTACGTTCTGCGCAAGTGCGTAAATGAGCGGCTTATGATCGGTATAAATTTTAAACTCCCGACCCTCAAGATAGTATCTAAAATATTTAAGCGCTTCATAAATAGCTGACAATTCTTTGTCTAAAACACAATAATTCCTTTGCGCGGGCGTGAATTTTTTTGAAAAAAATGCTAATGGTTGCCACGAGTCACCTACTAATTGCTCCAACGACGCGCCCATCGCGAAGTTCGAAGCGTCCGTTACGACTCTAACTTCCGCGTTTTCTGCTGGGAACGCCAGATACGCTACCTCTGCTAATTCCTTTTTAGTTTTTTCGAACGCGTCTTCGGCTTCTTTTGTCCATGCTACAGGACGTTTATCTTTTTCTTAATATCACTAATTAATGCATTTAAATGGCGCTGCGTTTCAGCTGCATGCGGTAAACATTTTCTATAAAAATTAATCATACCTAAATATCTACGCATATCATCTTTAGTCTCTGGCTTAGGGAATTCTACTATAGCTTTAACTTTACTCGGGTCCGGGCGGAATCCTTCCCCGCTTACCTGGTGTCCAAGGAATATTAACTCCGACACGCCGAACTTGCATTTATCCACGTTCAAACGTAAGTGAAACTTGGCGAGCCGTTCAAATACAATTTTAAGGTGTTCCTCGTGCTCCTCTGGCGATGAAGATGCAACGAGAATATCATCCACGAACGCGAATGCAAAGTCTAAATCTCCCAGGGCTAGATTGACATACCGCTGGAAGGTTTGAGCGGCATTTCTGAACCCGAACGTCATTACAAGATACTCAAAGAGACCGAAAGGCGTGACAACCACAGTTTTGGGTATGTCTTCCGGAAAAATTGGTATTTGCAAGAACGCTTGTTCGAGGTCCAGAGCAGAGAATATACTTTTGTCGTGTAAGTTACTCGTAAAATCGTATAAATGCGGCAAGGGATACCTGTCAGGAACAGTAATGTTATTTAGTTTACGATAATCACCGCAAATACGCCAGCTTCCGTCCTTCTTGGGTACCATATGGATGGGTGTAGCCCACGGACTTTTCGAAGGTCTACAAATACCCTCCTCGACCCATTTCTCGAACGCCTTCTTGGCGGCTCTGAGCTTCTCTGGTGGAAGTCTACGTGGCCTTTGTGCGACGGGGGGTCCCGTTGTTTTAATATAGTGGTATACGCCCCTATGTTTTGCCGGCAAGGGATCTTCTATACCAACTATTGAAGGATACTGGCTTAACAACTTCGCGTATTTATTACCCGGGTCAACGATCGATATTTGAACTAATGCGGCGGTTTTGTTGAATCCTTTGACGGACTCTTGCGTCTCACCATCCACCAGTCTTCTTCTCGTAAGATCTGGTAGTAGATGGTATTGTTTCAGCATATCTCCGCCTAAAATCGCGTATGGCACGTCTGCCACGATAAATGTCCACCCGAATCGTTTATTTTTAAAACCTATGTCTAATTGCATATGGATTGTACCGTATGTGCTTATTCGCGTGTTATTAGCGGCATATAATTGGAACTTGACAGGTTGCTCGCGTTGACCTTCGCTTTTTGGAACAAGCGAAACTTCTGCGCCCGAATCAATTAGAAATGTTTTACCCGAGACTTTATCTTTAATATGGAGACGTATTGACTCGATACCAGACGCGCACGCCTCATCTACGCGTCGGTTTGGGGGTTTAAAGACTTGATAACGTCTTCTCTCCTATTCGGACTTCTCGCGCTATTAGTCGGTCTAAAATTATTACTTCTTCTGAAATTTTTATTTTTTACGTCCGAATTTTTCCATGCACAGGGTTTTATGCATCTATAAGCCTTATTTCCGTATTTAGCATGATATTTACAAAATTTATTCGCGGATCTACTTCTATTTCTATCTTTATTATCGCGACTACGAGATCTTGTTCGTCTCTCACTAGCATAGTCGCGTTTTTTACTTAATTGATCTTGTACGACTGCTTCTATTCTCGCTATTTCTTCCGCGTTATCTTTACTTTTTCGACCGCGTTTATCTCCTTTTACTTTCGCGCAGATTTTTATATACTTTATCCGCGTGTCTAACAAGTGTCGCTTCATCCGCATCTGCACCGTATCCTGCCATATAATATTTAATACTAGGGATGAGGTTATGCCTCCATGCCTCGAGCACCATCTGCCGAGGGATCCGTCCTCTTGCTATATTCAGCATCTCGTTTAGGAACATCGAGGGTTTTTTATCGCCCATTTTATAACCAGCAAAAAGGATTTTAGATTCACTTTCGGCGGATCTTCCGTATTTTTCTAGTAAGTGACTTTTTAATCCTTCGTATCTTTGTCCTGGCAGCAATAATTTAGTAATCTCGGCCGCCTCATAAATTACGCTTTTATCGAGATTAGTTAACAACGCGTAAAATTTTGCGTTATCGTCCATCGGCCTAGGAAAGTTAATCTGGCTCTCGAAAATGCTAAACCACGTATCCGGGTCGTGCTGCCAAAATGGCAAGTTAACATTTCGCGTACCGTAATGGACGCCCGGTGTAGGTATGGGAACTTCTTGATTAGTATTTGCGGCGTCGATACGTCTTTGATTATCTAGCGTCGGTATGGGGCCTACTGGTGGTACATTGCCTCCTGTCGGTATATTACCGACCGCGTTATTATTACCGACCATAGCTACTGGTTTACCTACACTCGCTTTCAATGCATCGATCTCTTCACGCATTTTTTCTACTAATTTGTCGCGTTCTTCTAGCTTCGCGAGCCAAACTTTATAATCTTCTGTATATTTATCGCATAACTGATGCATTCTCTCGCCGTGCGTTCTCTCTTGGGCTTTTACAAACTCCTCGAACCTATTTCCTATTGGTGCTTTATGTGCACCTTTTTCCGCGATGCCCCCGGCAGCCTCCAGCGGACTACTTTGCGGATTTTTTAACCCTATTCTTCGACTATCTACTTGTTCTTTAAATTTATCGTAAGAATTCGGTGTCTGTTGAAGGTCTAAATTATCATTTATAACCTTATTCACCCTAGCAATTTCCGTGATATTAAACGCGCTGTCATTGTCAACTTCCATGTTAATACTCATTTGCGCGTGTTAACAATTAAAAAAAGGAAAAATATACGTTGATTAAGATACGCAATGCGCTCCGAAAACGGTCTGTCTAAAATAATTGATCGGTCCAATAATAATTAACTAAATAAACAATTGCAGTACGAGCGGCAAAAATAATAATTCACGCTACACGACTTTAATAAATTAAACAATATAACAAAAATTATATACAATATGAAAAAATAATACATAAATTATTTACAATTTGAAAACAATTTATGACATAATAAATTAATACGACACGAATTTACATAAATTATATACAATTGAATAAATAAATAAATAAACAGCGATACACGAATAAATAAATTAATAACAACACAAATAAATAAATTATCACGACACGCTCGCATCTACAACTGAATACTTATTACAATAAATAATCCAGAATACGAATAATATTATAAAATAAAATAATTCTATCCCCCGGTACAAAATTCTCGCTTTGTTTACGAGATAACTTTGGGTCTAAACGCGCCTTGTTTATGTTACTCGACTAACTACTATGCTTCTCAAAACATAAAGGTCGCGTTCTAACGGCTTTTGTCACCTATCAACCTTGAACGGTCACCTCGAGTTCGTTCGAATATTCTAGAATTTTCGATTTCAATATTAAAATTTACCTCGCGAATTTTCTTTGTTCTTGAAATTTTTCGCGAATTTTCTCTCTCCTCGATACACTTACATCAATTTTTCGCATTTACTTATATTTTGCACTTGTAGTATTTCGTGCGTGCAATGACTTACAATTTTTACATTTTCTTTCCTACTTATTATTTATTAATACGTGGAAAATAGGATATTAATTGCTATTAATTTTGATATTTTAAGAATAAATACCTTGTTTGGCCAAGTAAACCCTAGTAGCTTGTACCTATAAAAGAGGCGAAAAGCCAGTAGGCACAGAACTCCAGGACGTCCTTAGCTGCGCAAGATAACATATATGCATTAATTCGCTGCTCTGATAGACTCAGATGCCCCAGAAGCACGTGCCTATAAAAGAGGCAGAAAGCCAGTAGGAAACGTACCCCAAGACTCTTTGTCGCACAACAGCATTGAATATTTAAAAAAAACTAAATATTTTATGCTTTCCACTTATTATATATATGTGTATATATTTTATATGTGTATCAATTAAATGAGAAAAGAGAAAAAACTCTACGAACTGACCGCTAAGGTGAATTTTACTTCAACTTATTATAATATACTTTACGCTTATTTCGCGTTTACCATGCTCCGCCCGCACACGCAATACAATTTTTACGTAGAACGTGCGCGCAGTACTTATGTCGCACTTGCTTTCGGAGCTGTGTACAATTCTCTCTTATGACACCTGTACGCGACTTAATTGCACGTTACAGGATATCATATACTCTATGTATTCTAAACTTTCTGTGCACTGTACGCGACTTAGAATGCGCCTGACAGTACACAGAGTTCAAGACTATTTGCGACTTATGCAGAAGAAAAGATTGATGCTTTTCTCTGCGCCGCTAAATAGCTTCCTTTTCTTTAAAAAGAAAATAAAATAACCTCTTTTATCACCTTTGATATTTCCAAAAGGGGCAGCGTGCTGCTTCTCTTTCTCTCTTTACCCTGCCAGACGGTGGCGATGATGCTCGATGAGAGATGATGCCTCACGACGCGGCTTGAATCCTGCAGAACGTGTCCTGAAGACTCGGTGTCACCAATTGTGGGGCCTGGGACTCCAACCAAAAGCCACACAGTATAGATGAGAGAAGGTAGAGGTTTTGAGGTTAAATAGAATGAATACACGAGAGATATGGTTAAGCGTTGTATTTGCTAAAAGCCAGGGATACAGTCGGTAGTCAAGTGAGAGAGCTGACGCTCTCATGCTCACACGTTAACTCGTCTTTAGGGGGTAGGGTCGTTCATACAGTACATGATTGGTTACTCACACTCCTTCACACGTATATATCCCCACAAATATATGGAAAATTTGAATGAAAATACAGATTTATCTAGATTAAATAATGTAATTAATAACTATATCGGTATTGAAAATGAAAAACTTCATTTTCAAAATTGGAACAACGTAACATATTATTATAAATATATGACAAATAAAATTATTCAATATAAGTTAGTGATACGTGATCCAATAATGGAATATTATATCACAACTTATAATACAATATATTATAAATATTTATTACGTATTGCTAATATAATTTTTTTTATATTATAAAATATAATATAAAATATATTTAAGTAATAAATCAATAAAAATAGTAAATATATCTTTTATAATAACAGAAAATCAATCAAATACATTAAAACAGTAATTTAACATATATTTCATACATCAAAAAGACTTAATTGCATTAAGATATATTTAAAAAATAAAATAAAATTTAATAAAATACTCACTTTATAATTTTATTTATGACGTACATGGATTAGTTATTAATTGAATTAATATTATTATAATTATGATACGGGCATTAAACGTTAAATAAATCAAATAAAATCCTATTATAACTTATACATTTTTAATTGAATTTAAATATAATAAAATGTTTAAGGAATAAATAAAAAATTATTTTATGAAACAAAAAAAAATTAATAAAATTCATATCATTATGCATTATATTATATTGATTTTTTTAATTAATGAATAATATTAAAAATTATTTATCATTAAATAAATAATCAATAATTTAAGAAAAAAACAAACATGAAAATACATTCTATTAATTTTGTAAAAATTATTTTAATATATCTTTTTTAATACTAGCAAAAAAGTCAAGGATATTAGAAAACAATATAGATATATATTTTATACATCCAAAAGACTTAAAAATAAAATTAAGATATATTAAAAATAAAATTAAAATAATTAATAAATAAGGAAAAATTATATTATTTAATTTTATCGTTTTATTTATGAAATATATTAATTAATAATAGTATGATTATCATAATGATATTGAAATTTATTGTAAAATATATACTTCAAATGAAAGTAATATTTAAAAAAAAGGAAATATATTAATTTTGAGTATATAAATTAAAGATACTAAATGTTATAAAAAAAATAATAATTAATATTCAAATATAAGAAATAATTGAAAAATTTTTAATAATAATAATATTAAAAAACATAGAATTTAATCAAGTATTAAATTTTAAATTTAGAATAATTATAATAAAAAAAATTTCTGTTCTATATTATTGTAAGACATGTTACAATAATATTTAATTGAAAAATATCAAGTTATAATAATTATTCTAATAAACATACTTAAACAAAGATTTAAAAGAGATAAATATTAATTGAACAATTGTTATATAACAATAATATAATAACAAATTGTACAAATTATAAAATAACTTTTAAAACTTTGTTTAAATATGTAATACTGATGGTGGAAGATGGATTGTAAATAGAGTCTATAGTATAAGGAGGAAGGAATATAGACTCTCATGGTTGTGTAGGGCTATAGGCGAAGGTAACCATGGTTTTATTTTGAATAATTTTATAAAAAAAAGGAATAATTTTAATTAATTTTAACATGTCTTAAAATAATTTAAAATTATTATGATTGATTTTATATAATTATTAAAAATAAAACAAAAAAACACCAACGCGCCATAATACCATACATTTTTTATTATTTAATTTATATCATAAATTATTAATTGTAAGGTATTATTGACAGTACCTCTTCGGGTGGTGTGGAAATCTGTCTGAGCAAATATATAATTAATATTAATTTTTTTAATACTTTTGGTCAGTACAAATTTCATTATTGGCTGACATAATGTAAATATAAACGGGGGTTGGCGAGCAACGCGAGCAGGGGGAACCCCTCTAATATATATATACATATATATATATATATATATATAGGAGCGCGGTGGCGTAACGGATAGAGCTCTTGCCTTCAACGCGGTGGGCATGGGTTCGAATCCTGGCCAGGCACCTCTGACTTCTTTTCGAAAGAAAATTAGTGTATGTACTACCCATATCGCGACTCATAAAAAATCCGACCTCATTGAGTATCGGTTGATTGTCGGTCACAAAAGTGGCTGACCATCCATCGGTAGTCAAAGTTTTCGGTATGGTGGATCTGACAGTCTAGCCTGATGTAATGTGTAAAACGGTTACCGGGCTGGACTCCCTCGACTTCACCATATAAAAAGGTTAATCATATAGAGAACAAAATCCTTTATATATTAATCTTTTAAAAAAAAAAAAAAATTATATATTGTAACGAGGATAGTAAATTATTTGTATGCTATGATATAGCTCTATCCTCGTTATCAGTCGCACGGCTCAACGTATGCTTGATATGCAAGTGTAAGATTGAGACGGAGAGAGTCTGTCTCAGCGTCTCGGATATAGTACTGGAGAGAGAGGCGCGCGCAGGGCATGCCAGGTAGGATTAGGCAAAAGAGAGAAGCGAACGGGCGGTGTAGAGAGGCAGAAAGGTTTCGGCAGCCATCTTATACATTGTGCGAGCTCGTGCGTCGTGTGAAGTTTGTTTGTTTGTAAAAAAAGAATAAGCATTTTGTACGAAGTTTTTTTCTTGTTCGTGGCTTGTGCAAGAATCAAGTGAGTTTGCCTGAGTCTTGCAGATATATCGAGGCATCCTGATAAGGAGAACTACGAGAACTTAAGCTGCACCGCATTCCTTCAATGCCGCTTCCATTGATTGATCAATTCGTCCCAGTTGGAGAGGATCATCGAGATAATTGCGTGTTCTCCGACTGATATAAAAACGTAAGTCTGCAGACTATCGTATGACGTATTATTAACGAATGCGTATAGGCGATATATGTAAATATCGAGACCGTCGCGTGCGACGCGTTAGATAGAATAGGTTAGACTAAATTAACTTTTGTTTCTTTTTATTAAACTTATTAAATTTTGTTACTATTAAAGTTCACGATAATTTCATTTCAGTGTATTAAAATTTGTTTATTGTTTTGAATAAATTAAAGGCAAATTGAAATCATTTTGGAGTACTACATAACGTTATTTCTCACTGTTTAAAATCGTGTTTTGTCTATATATGCTGAACGTTATATAATTGCTTTCTTTTGATCTACGATATTTAAGAGAGTCTTAAAGTACACGCTGTGGGTTTCGTCATACCAGACGTCCGGAAGGCAGAACTTCTAAGCGAAGTTCTGCAATAGTATTGAATATTGCTTAACTGATTCCCATTGTATAAAAAAGATAGTTATAGTCGATCAGTGACAACGTACGAGGCTGATCGTCTCTAATTAGAAAATTGATTATTTAACGGTAAGTGCACGTGTACTTAAAGAGAGTACACGTGAAGCCCACAAATATATTTAATTTATTTATTTAAATATATTCCCCGTTACAATATATATATATATATATATATATATATATATATTTGTATCATTGTGAGAAAACTCACTTCAGTGAGTCAAAGAAGGCTCCTTTGTCGATCCCTTTAGATTTTTTACAGGGACTATCGAGAGTGATGCAAGTGCCAAGAGTTTTTTCTATCTCATTTTAACTTTGACAATAGACGGGAGGCCCGTAATTGTTGTTGTTGGGCAGTCGGTCACGTAAGAAATTCTCTCTATTTTTTTCACTCTTACGTAGAGGGAATATTTTTCGGCGCTTAGTCGTGGACCACATGTGGTCCCTTGCGCTGACGCCAGGGAGTTGACTTGACAACGTCGAGTGCGTACATCATTAATTATTCGCGCTTGTGTACCAGAGAGCTTTTGTGTGCATCAGTCGTAGACTGCAAGAGGTCTTTTACGCTGAGCACGTGGAAGTCGATCTGATTGCATAAGACGCCTCTTTTTCTTAAATATAGATTCGTATTACTTATTGGCTTGGAGAGAGAGTTTTTCTCCGACTGCTCCCTATATAAATTGAGAAAAAGCGCATTTTCCTCTTTTGCGACCACTCGTTCGCAAAAATGCCTTGAAAAGTAGTTCATACACCTTCTAAAAACAACGAGCCTGACAATGCACAAAACACGGAAAATGTGTTACGCGTGCAACAGAATTGCTCTCCTTCAGAGAGCATGTACTCGGGTGTTGGAGACATACTAGGAACTTTAGACAAAGTAATAGGACCAATCGTCTCCAATAATTCGCCCACCGGTTCTCAGTTGAGTTCGACTAACTGAAATATAAATAAGACGCAGAAAGCTTTTAAAAAACCTTTATTGATGTACAGACGAAAAACTGCATAGTTTTGATCATAATAGGCTCTTATCCGTTAGACCACCTCTACATTGCTCGTTAAACAAAAAAACAGATCTTAGGGAGGCCTATGAAAGGATGGAAAAAATATGAAATAGTAAAATTGATTAGTTGCAAAGTTTGCATAGCGTACAAATTCAAAATTTAACAGAGCAAATAGACTCATTAAAATCGTTTATTTTAAATCAACCAAGAAATGAAAATTTGTTAGAGACGCAACAAACTTCAAATTCCAGATTTTTCGAAAATACAATTACTAATCAAAATCATTATAACCTTCCATCGGCCTCTGTAGCAATACATGAACAAACATCATACCATTTTTCTATGGAACAAAGCTCGACCTTTAATTTAACATCAAACATTTAAAATACTCAATTAACACGACCAACAATAATAAACAACCGAACTTTCTTGAATCCTAACTATCCTTCGACCTCTCCTGAATACACAACAAATACGCCCAACATAAACACTTTAAAATACAACATTCAATAGTCGGGCGCAGCTAATATAAAATTCAAAGCAATAAAAATGCCCTTCTGGCAACACGATTCCGTAACATGGTTCGAGATGTTCGAGATGTTCGAGTATCAACTAACGATACAAAATATAACGGACGATTATATTATATATAATTCGTATTATATATATATATATATATATATATATATATATATATATATATATATATATATATATAATTCGTAAATATCATGCCTTATTTTAGTAATAACATTGTCAATGAAATATCTAACAGCATTAAATTATTAAGGCCTAATCATTGTTATACCGGGATAAAAGATATTTTAATAAAGAAGTACACACAATCGCAAGATTCTAAACTACAAAAATTATTTAGCGGTTGTCATTTGGGAACAAGAAAGCCATCGAAATATTTATATGAGCTCATTAATTTAGCCAGAGAACCTATGCCGCGCGTGTCGATTCTGAAAGCATAAAAAGCACATTTCCCACCTTATATTCGTCCGCTTATAAGAGAAGACGTAATGCCAGAAAATGAAATGGCATAAATCGGACTAGCTGATCAAATACATGCTAATTTTTACGGAAGTCACAACGTGATTCACAAAATCAAGCAAACTGAAACTCATATTTTAACTTAAATGATGACTAAAGCTAGTCAACGAAACATGAATGATAAACGCTCACGGGATAAAGCTTAGCACGAAGGTAACAAATTAGTAGGGCACGGGCGTAGCGAAAGCAGAAACAGGAAAAATTATTATCATCACAGTAAATACGGTAAAAATGCGTATAAATGTACTAAGCTGTGTGATCAGATGGATCATTCCAAAAAACCGGACTAACCAAACGTGAAGAATAAAAGTAGAACGAACTTGGATGTTAATAAAGAAAACTCCAGTCTGTCGTTAAAATAGAAACTTAGCACGTCATGGAGACCAGCGTGGCCAGGATTAAATCAGTGCATCTCCAAGTGAAAGATAAAACCACAAACGAGGTGTTCTTAATTGGAAATTTCCGTGATCCCTGGACCAAAAAATTTTTTCGAAAAAAAGACAGATAAACACCTATACGCAGCTAATCACACTAAGATACATATGGTACACTACACAAAAAGCTCGATTTCAGGCTCACTCAGGAACTGCTTTGGCTTTTTATTATCGCGGACGTTCAATAAAGCCGTTCCTGACTTACGAATCCCCTTAATAGACCCCAAGATCACGCACACATTTGAAACAAGTTTCCTACGATGGTAGGCATTGGTAGGCCAAAATCTCTGAAGAAGAGAGGCATTTATCATTACATTAACAACACGAGCGCTCTCTGTGTACAGAAACCGCAATGTCTACAACCTGAAAAATTAAAAGTAGCGGAAGCAGAGTTTGAAAAGTGGTGTAGGTTGAGTGAGTGTATACCCTCGAAAAGTCCTTGGGCTGCACCTATTTATATAGTGCCTAAAAAAATGGGGAATGAAGAGTTTGCGGAGATTATAAAGAGTTGAATGAGGTAATGGTACCGGATAGATAACCTTTACCGAATTTGCATGACTTTTCTAGTAACTCGCATAATAAAACCATTTTTTCCGCCCTGGATCTGGAAAGAGCATTTTTACAGATACTCATCTTTCCAGAAGACTATACCTTTTGGTCTGCACGAATTTCTCGTCATGACCTTTAGTTTTTAAAACGCGTTGCAGACATTTCAAAGGTATGTTAACCTAGTGCTGGGAGATTCAGATTTCGTTTTTCCCTACATCCATGATATCTTATCAGCGTCCACCTCACCCGAGGAACATTAAGAGCACTTAAGCATAGTGCTTGAAAGATAGTAGAACTTCCATTTGCACCTTAATCTTAAATAATGCATTTTTGGGGCTGAAAGTCTAGTTTTTCTCGGGCATACAATCGATAAAGAAGGCCTCAAGCCTGATCCAATGCTGGTCGTTTCGATTAAAAATTTTCCACAACTGCGAACCGTAGATGAATTACGTAGATTTCTTGGTCTAGTTAACTTCTATAGAAAAGCGACACCGCAAGCGGCAGAAACGTAGTGTCATCTGCAAGCGCTTATTAAAAGCAATAAAGAGAAAGACAAAACACCCATAATTTGGACTCCAGACGCACCAGAGGCTTTCGAAAAGACAAAAATAGATATAACTTATATAACTAACTTAGCTTACCCGTGCGCAGATGCAGAGATACGCGTAGCCACGGACGCCTCAAATTTCGCTATGGGTGCTTCCTTGGAGCAATATGTAAACGGCAGTTGGCAGCCACTAGCATTTTTTTCCAGGAAGTTCACTCCCGCGCAATCAAACTGTTGTGCTTACGATCGTGAATTAATGGCAATATATAAAGCCTTTAATCATTTCAGTTATTTTTTTAAGGGTCGTAATTTTAAAGTTTTCACTGATACAAAACCGCTAATCTACGTGCTTGCGCAAGACTAAGACACGTGTACACCATTGCGCGCCAAAATTGTATATATACTAAAATTGTATATATCGCAATTCAATACGGAAATTTGTTATTTGCGGAGCGAAGACAATGTGATCACAGACTCGCTTTCGCGTATTGATTCCTCTTTTGCACCAGCCTTTTTTGACTGGAACAATAAAGTATCAAATGGAGAATCCTTTGTCAGAAAGACCCTCACAAGTATCACGACAATTCTTACTCTTGAAGAGATTTTGCAAGAGCAACAACGCGATGATGAATTGAAAGAGATAATTGCTGATTCGAATCACTCTCTTAAACTAACCAAACTGCGCTGGAGAGCCAATCAAACGGCCATTCATAACAATTTTGCCGCGCAAACCTTTAGACCATATGTACCCAAGACTCTTAGACGCGAAGTATTCAAAATTTTTCATATTAATATCGCGCACCCTTCAGGTCGTGTAATCAACACACTTGTTGGACAGCATTAAGTTAAAGGACAATGTAAAAACTGCTTAGACTGCCAATGTTTTAAAGTTTCTCGCCGGAATAAGTTTTTGCCATTGCACTTCGTCGAACCAGACGCGAGATTTGCGCATCTGCACATCGATAGTGTAGGTTCTTCGCCCCCGAGCGAAGGCTACAAGTATCTGCTCACGATGATTGATAGATTTTCGCGCTGGCCAGAGGTGGTACCTCTGCACGATGTGACAGCGGCGGTGGTTGCACGTGCGTTCTTCGATACTTGTGTAACACAATTCGGTACACCCGTAACGATAACTACGGATCAGGGGTGACCATTCGAATCTCAACTCTTTACCTCACTCATGGAGCTGATAGGTTGCAATTCGACACGTACGATTGCTTATTATCGGCAGGCAAACGGTATGATCAAAAGATGGCATAGGCAATTAAAAGCTTCATTAATGTGCCTTGCACAAACTTACAAATGAACTAAAGTTCTTTCAAGTGTTTTATTAGGGTTGCGTACAATAATACGCCTAGATACAGATGCTAGTCCAGACGAGTTTGTGTAAGGCACAAAATTAACTATTCCAGGTGATATCCTTCAGTTTCGCGATACCTACAGCTCTAATCATAACATCTTTTTATCAGAATTGCAAGACTATATCGCGTAGATAAAACCTGTTTTGGTAGCACATAAAACTTCCGCTAAGCCTTTCGTCTTTAGAGATCTAAATTCCTGCAAACACGTATTCGAAAAAGATAGGGTCGTGAAACCACTATTTACACAACCATACACCGTTCCGTACAGAGTCGTTTTACGACATCAAGATGGGCGCACTTTCACCTTAGAGAAAAACGGTAAACATGTCGTGGTAGATATGGAACGTCTTAAACCAGCGTATTTTTTAACTGAAGAATGCAATTATATAGATGCAAATATAAATTTTAACATTAACAGCAATGCACATGAAAGATCCCTGCAACAATTTCTTTTGTTTGATTTTAATTTGCCCGCAAGCGCTACGGTGCACAAACTTGTTGATAACGTGGAGAGCTAGGCGTTGCAATGTCCGCCCTCTAGTTTAGCTAAACTGTGAATCAAGTAACAACAGTTAATTATCTGCATTATTTTTCTTCTTTCACTTAATTTTTTTATATTTTCACACTCTTCTTTCCATTTTTATTTTTATATAATTTTTTGATACATAGAGTCACATTCTTGCAATAAATTACATTCTAGTAACGTAAGGTAAACTCATGCATGCAATTTTTCTTTAACAGTCAAATGGTCTATAAAAACTTTAATTGGTCAATATTATTTTTGCATTTTGTACATTCAGCTTCTTATCATTGATTCGTACAACTTAGTATACGCCAAATAAGTAAATTGTATTCTACGCAATATAAAAACAAAACAAATTTTGATCTTTTCTACCAGCACTGTACAAAACTAGGACTTGAAACTGCTTCTTGAAATTTTACCACATCTTGTCATGGGAAAAGCAAAGCTAATAACGCAGGTGGTACCGGAAAAACATCGAGCTGTAGATCAAGCTGTACATGATGGTCGAGACGTAATTTCTGTTAATAACATAATTAAAGTCGGAGGTAAATCCTCAAAAATGCATATTTTTTATGTAACTCAAAAGGATATAGAAAATATTGACCAGCTTGTACGATCTCATATTAAATCAGCACCAAAATCTTTGCAAATTTTTCTAATTTTATAGACAAAAAATAAATGTGATTTTTTGTTTCTAAGTTATCTTTCTTGCACTGATCCATTATGTATGATTACTCTACCGTATGCATATTTTTCTTTAATTTCTGATGATTGGTCTTTGTAGTTTATAATAAAATTGAACACAAAAAGTAAGAAAATAAAAAAAACTATCGCCAATGTTCGAAAATTAAAGTAAAAAAAAGAAAAGTTATAGAGAATAGCAATTTAGAAGCCGAAACCTTTGCTCATATTCAAGCGTTGAATCCTAGAAAAAGAAAATTGTCTACGAAAAATTAAATTAAAAAAGTAGGTGATGCTAATATTCTAAAGTCAACGTAAAGAAATTTAAAAGACAAAAAGATTTCTACAGAAAAGAAAGGATAGTTTGTATTGTAAAAACAAAAAATTATTTATTTCAATTTATTTTAATGAACTAGAAAATTCATTAAATAAAATAATTAAATAACAATAAAATAATTGAATAGAACTAAAATAATTAAAAATAATAAAATGATTAAATAAAATATATTCATTATATATTAAATGATAAATATAACTTAAGGTTGTTCTGGCTATACAGTCTGTGTCAAAAGTTAGTTTTTTCGATAATGGTTTATATTTTTAGGTAGAGAGAGTTTATTCAATTTTTCACATAGTAATTTATTAAATAATATTAAAACAGTCATTTTGAACTTTGTTTCATTTAAATATAACAATTTATTTTCAAGAGTTATAGCATTTTAAAGTTTATAACCTTTACCGAAATCTAATGTAATCATAAACAGAGGTGCCAAAGTTTCAAAAATTATTTTATTCGACAGCAACAAAGTTTATTTTGTTTAGTTTGAAATTTGTAATCTATTGACAAGGATAGAATTTTTATTTTTATTTTTTACTTAAACTTATTGCCGATTTTCTACGATAAAACAGTGAGTACCATCTGAGACATATACATTTTTTCGTAAACAATTAGCAATAAATTTAAATAAAAAATAATAATCGAAATTCTATCCTTGTCAATAGATTCTAAATTTTAAAATGAATAAAATAAACTATGTTGAATAGAATAATTTTTGAAACTTTGGCACCTTTGTTTATGATTACATTAGATTACGGTAAAAGTTATAAACTTTAAAATGCTATAACTTTTCAATAAATTGTTATATTTAAATTAAACAAGTTTTAAAATGGTTGTTTTAATATTATCTAATAAATTACTTTGTTGAAAAATGAATTAACCCTTCCTCCGCAAAAATATAAACCATTATCGAAAATACTAACTTTTGATACAGACTGTATAGCCAGAACATCCTTTAACAAAAGAAAATATGAAACATAATTAATAAAAATATAAAAAATATAATAATATTAAAAAATAGAAAGGGCTTTTGGGGCGTCAAATTGCCCCCGAGCTAAAAAATTAAATTTTTTAACAAGGATAAAATTTTATTTTTTATCTATACAACAATTGTCATCACAGCACAAGTACAAAATCAGTCATATTATGACTTAAATCAGTCTCTCCTAATTATTTTTATAAAATAAAAATAAAAATTTTATCAATTTATAATTAACTAAACTAAAAAAATTATTTTTTATAGAAATAGACAAAAAATATAATTTTTTTTGTAATTAAATTAAACTAAAAAATATTTGTTCTACTATAACAACAAAAATAAAAAATGATTCACTTTTTTCAAAATAAATTAAAAAATGTATTTTTATAAATGGAAGTAGTCTTTTTGAATCTATAAACTAAAAAATATCGTTTTAAATAAATTGTAACATGGCAAATTGGCTATATTACTTACATACACATCTATAAAACATATAGATGACAGAATGGAGCATTTAAAACGATAGCACGATGAAAAGAAGACCACGCGAGTCAAAACATATAGTAATGAACCCGAATTCGCCTAGCGCCCACGCGCGTATATATAGAGCAAGATTTACTATACAGCATAAAGTCAATGCACTCTTTCCAAATAGCAGCTTGACTCTAGTAGCTGAGCTTGGGTCCTTTGAGAATCATTTATCCCTCTCTCGCAGCACACGTAGCGCATAGCAAGAGAAATGAAGCTGAGTAGAGGCGAAGGAATCGCCATCGCATCATTCCTTCTGTCGTCAGCGTCTAATATAGACTAATTGATATACTTACGTGCGGCTTCGCAAATATTATTTCGTTTTCTATTAAAAGTGAAATTCGGTAGTTTAGAAAACAAATTAATCTTTATAGTAGTTCCTAAACTTGTAAGGCCATGCGTTTTAGGATACGACTCGCAAAATTCTCTTAAAATGATAATAAACACGGTCACCGAAGAAATACTCTTTAAAATTGATGGTATAGATGGAATCATCGAATACACAGATATAAAATGCGATTCGGACGAATTTACCTCTCTGTGTATACAAGCGTCTTATGAAAATTTTTTCTTATATGAAGAAGTTTCAAAGCTCTTAAAAAGCTTTAATAATCTAATTAGTAATGAAAACTTTACTAATGATTATTACTCGTACAAGCTTTCTTTAAAGGAAATCGACGAGAAAATAAATCTATGTGTAAATCTAAATGATGCACAAATGTGATCAAGACTCTAGAAAAAGCGTGCGATTAAAAAAAATGCAAATAAAAAACATTTTGAGTTTAGAAAAAACGATTTAGTTTTAATAAAAAAGCAGAATCGATTAGATGCAATCGATAAAAAGATCGCAAAATTCTTTTACGTGTATAGCGGTCCTTTCTTAATAAAAGAAAAATAAGGCATAGATACGTATTTATTAATAGATAAAGATTCATTAAAAGATCGTGGTAAATTTACTCATTTTTATTATTTCTTCGTCGATAAATAGGATAACCATTCGTCATTATTGTAGTTTTATTAAATCATTTCAAAAAAATTTTTCGTACACTTTCCTGATTCTTTATCCTTACAAGGTGAGTTTTTATTCTGATCTTCACAAGGGCCAAAGATTATAAATTGTTTAACTATTTCGTATAATCTGGGATTTTCATTTTTATTTGGAATTTTAGCTACTATAAATTTATGAACGTCATCACTATTGTAAATTTTATCATCTTTACTCAAAAATATTGGCATGCGATAATCCTTTCTGTCAAAATTCTACAACGTATGAATATGCGATGCATTTTCCCAAAATATGGTTTTAGAAATTTACTCTATTATTAGTTTTAATTTTTGATAAAATACTGTAACAACAATAATTGGTCTATCCGTTACCTCTTCACTTTGTCCTATATTATTTGTGATTCCTTCCCATTTAGGATTGCATGTTATGGTAATGAAAAAATCTGGTTTCACAATTCTTCGTACTAATGTCATCGGGTAAAGAAAATTTTTATATAAGGAACGCGGACTTTCTGTAAAAGTTAATGGTAATATAAACATTTTTCTTATACTATGATTGTTAATAATAATTATTTACTTATATTAAAGCTTATCAATTTACGAAAAATTAAAAAAATTTTTATTCCAATGCAGAACAATATAATTATGTAAATATATGAAAAAAAATTAGATACATATTTTATATTGAACCACTATTGTCAATAAAATTGGCGAATTTATATATAATAATATAATACATGAAAATGCAACCGAGTGACGTCTAAAGCGAGGTGAATTTTGCTCGTATATGTTAAATACAAGACTTTTACCCAAGAATAATTTTAAGAAATCTTATCTGAAGCTTAAAATTCTTATAATTAGTCAAATGATCCCTTTATACTAAGAGAAAAGCTCTGACGTCATACGATGCCTACGTCACAGGATACTACAGTTGAACTCGCGTTTGCAGTTAAATTTATTCGTTTATGTATATGTATAGTGTAGTTTATAATAAAGATATTTAGTATGTATATTAATATAGTGATGCGAGTGAGTAAGTGAGTGAGTGAAAAAGAGTGGGAAAGAGAGATAAAGAGAGAGAGAGCAAGAGAGCAAGAGAGAGAGAGAGAGGGAGAGATTTTTGCTTGATTGATTTAACTTTATTTGGCCTTGGGGTACAAGCCCTGTCTGGCACAAAAATTCAAATACAACGACGAAATACAGTATTATTCTTTATGAATATACATTAATTGAAAAATAAAATAAAATATTCGATTCATTTTGATTATAACTTAAGCAATAACTATTATAAAATTAACTAACTAGGAGAGTATCACAACTCCGGATCACGGATTTTGCTCAGACTTTGGAATAAGTTTCCAAATGTCAAAATATGAAAGAAAATAGAATTTTAGACATCAACGCTCAATATTTCCCTAGTTATAGGCAATTAAAGAAAATCACTAAAAAAGTTACTAGATTTTTAAACGTATATAGTTCCTTAGCATTGATAGCTAGAGGCTTGAAACTTTTTTTAAATGAAAGCTGAACTTAAATCCTTTCGAATAAGTAGTTATAGCATGTCAAAATATTATTTTTTCCCAAACTCATAACGTAATAAAAATTAGACCCAATTTCAGCTTTTGTTATTAATTAATGTTTTAAAAAGAAATATCAGGTCCAATGTTTATCACGCTATAACTTTAGGGAAAAAAAACGCTGCCAAGTGCTTTGGCGCAATGCTTTCTCATAGAGCGCATTAAGTTAGAGTAATTTGATTTTATTTTTTTAAATACGATTTTAATATAAATGTCCCTATCCTATGTATTGAAGGCTGTCTTAATACCTACTAAAACTATATGAATTTTACTCTTTCTTACTTTTGCCATTTGCATAATGTGATTTTATGATGCTCTAAAATTAAAAATGCGCTTATAAAATTAATTTTCCCAAGCTTGTCTTCTTAACACTATAACCAATAACTCGCATACAAATTTTGAAACATTTTCATCGAATAGTTTACAAAAAATACCGAATAATTGAAAAATAAACATTGTTTTAAAATTTTCAAAACGCTTTAACGTTACAACTACGCTAAGAAAACCAGGTTTCAAAAGTTCATTTTATTTAGGCAATCGTAAATAATTTCAAGCTACTTCATCGAGTAGTTTACGTAAAATACCAAAAAATAAGTGAAATTCTATTCAAAATTTACAAAATGCTCTAAAATTAAAACTGCGCTAAGAAAATAAGTTTTTTCAAGCTTGCTTTAATAAAGCAATAACAAATAATTTGTATGAAAATTTTTGAGCAAATCTATCGAATGGCTTTTGTGTAATAGAAAAGAAATGAAATATGAACATTTTTTCCAAAATTTTCAAAATGTTCTAAAATTAAAACTGCGCTAAGAAAATAAGTTTTCCAAAGCTTGATTTATTCAGATAATAGTAAATAATTTGCATGAAAATTTCTGAGCAAGTTTATCGAGTGATTTTTGTGCAATAGAAAAGAAATTAAAAATAAAAAATTTTTTCAAAATTTTCAAAATGCTCTAAAATTAAATGTGCGCTAAGAAAATTGAAGAAAATTAGTTTTCAAAAGTTGATTTTATTTTGACAATCATAAATAATTCCCATACATAATTTGAAGCTCCTTCATCGAGTAGTTTACGTAAAATATAAAAAAATTAGAAAAATTTTTTCCAAAATTTTCAAAATGCTCTAAAATTAAAACTACACTAAGAAAATAAGTGTTCCAAAGCTTGTTTTCTTTAGACAATAGCAAATAACTTGCACACAAATTTAGAAACAAATCTATCGATTGATTGTCGTAAAATAAAAAATAAAAGACGAAAAAATTTTTTTTTTTAATTTTCAAATTGCTCTAAAATTAAAAGTGCGCTAAGAAAATCAGTTAGTTGAAGTTTTTCTTTTTTTGGCAGTCGCAAATAATGTTCATACAAATTTTCAAGGAAATTCTTTGAGTAGTTTACGTAAAATATAAAAAAAATGAAAAATCAAAATTTTTTTAAAATTCTTAAGGGGACGCTGTATCTCTCTATCCTTTTCTAATTGAAAAATGTAAGTTTTTTGAAAATCTAGTGATTATTGATAGAAATTAAAGGTTGTCCGCTACTTGTTTAGTAAAAAGTAATATTTTCTCTGATGAGGACCAATTAATTTTGTTGCTTTTTTTTCAAGTAAAGTTTGACATACTTACAAAATCCTAAGTAAGGCTAGAGAATACGTTATTTAAGTATGTCAAACTTTACTTGAAAAAAAAGCAACAAAATTAGATGGTCCTCATCAGAGAAAATATTAATTTTTACTAAACAAGTAGCGGACAACCCTTAATTTCTATCAATAATAACTAGTTTTCCCAAAAATTTACATTTTTTAACTAGAAAAGGATAGAGAGATACAGCGTCCTCTTAAAATGGCTCTAAAAAAAACTGAGCTAAGAAGATCAATTTTCAATAGCTTCCCCCCCAGTTAGACAAAAAAATAAATTGTATGCAAAATTTGAAGTTAATCCATCGAGTAGTTCTCGAGATCTTATTGGCGTACTGAAATCATACACACACACACACACACACACACACACACATACATACAGACATTTTCTGGAAACTACTTTTTTCGACTCCCTGAGTCTAAATATGTACAAATTAATGAAAAAATTGAAAAAAAAATTTTTTACCGATACAATGCTTTCTCTATGAGAAAGCAATAATATTTTGACATGCTATAACTACTAATTTGAAAGGATTTGAGCTCAGCTTTCATTATAAAAAAAGTTTCAAGCTCTTAGCCATCAATGCTGAGGAACTATATGCGTTTGAAAATCTAGTAACTTTTTTAGTGATTTTCTTTAATTGCCTATAACTAGGGAAATATCGAGCGTTGGTGTCTAAAATTTTGTTTTCTTTCATATTTTGACATTTGGAAACTCATCCCAAAGTTTGAGCAAAATCCGTGATTCGGAGTTGTGATACTCTCCTAGTAAGCATATACGATTATATGCTAAATAGCAAAAGCAGTACTAATTGATAGTATAAAGTAAAATACAATGAAAGTGATTTAGAGAATCTTAATGATATTAATGATAGTAATAATATCTACAAGAAAGTAAAGCAGTATACTAAAGTTATCAACAAAAACACAAAGCAATAATTTCAATTAACAAATCAGTTCATTAATATGCTCATATATGCAATGCTGTAATAAATCCAGCAAATTTCCATTGACTTGCTTATGTCATAGTGACTACCGGGTCATTCAGTCGGTACTCAGCTCACGCTGCCACAACTCACATTCATTTAGGAAGAGCCTATCATACAGAGATCGTTTGAAAGAGAAAAAAGCGTCAGGAGAGAACGACTCCAATGAAGACAGCTCTTTGTTGAAGTATTCAGCTGCCGAGAAGGCATAAGAATGCTGAAAGGCCATAGTACAAATGTTCGGACATATAAATAATCTAGGAGGAAGCCTGGGTGAAGAGAACACTGATGCGTCAACATGTTGCCTTACGAACCTACAGGCTAAGTAAAATAGATTACCATAAGCGACCACGTTATAGGCCAAACAAATTTTCAGATAAAGATGTCTATTCTGTACAGAAAGCCAACGATAGTCTAGACGAAGTGGCGTAACCCTAATACGTCTATATGTGGCCATGAACAAAACAAATGCAGGCGTTAAAAGCTCTATGCAAGAGTAGATTTAAGGTTTGAGAAAGGTCATTATGGGGAACCGCAGCATAATCAAAAAGTGGAAAAATCAGGGACTGAACTAATTGTTTCCTCGTTTCTTGAGCCAAAGCATGCTTATAGAACTTCAGTGAACGAAGAGTAGCGTGTACCTTACGGAAGGTAAAAGGAACCTGCTTGTTCCAATAAATGCAGAAGAAATCCACAAACCAAGGTTTTTAACTACTGAAGAATAAGGAACGACCGTATGGCCAATCACAATATTAGGAACAGAAATCTCCTTTAAACGAACAATATACTAATCACTTTCGATTAAAATTACTTGAGTTTTCTCTATTTTGAGAAGTAAACCATTTTCAATTGCCCAATTAACCACATAAGCAACTTCATGATTAATAAAATTAACCTCCACAACTAAATTCACTGGCAAAAAAGTTTTATATATTTGCAAATTATCAGCGAACAGAATATGTTTAGATGATGATAAGGCATGAAAAACATCATTTATATATACAAGGAATAATAATGGCCCCAGTACACTATCTTGCGGGATATCAGCTGTCATTTGTAACCATTCTGTCGATTTATTTGTTTAATTTAACACAGCATAGGCACGATTACATAAATAGGAAGCAAACCATTTAACTACTCTGTCCGAGCAATTCATACTACTTAGCTTAATAAGCAATTTTTCATGAGGAACTTTATGAAACGCCTTGGAAATATCAAACAGAAGTAGCAATATAATCATACGACGGTCAATGGCAGTTCTACAGTCATCTATTAATTGTAGTAGTGCTGTTTGAGTACTATGACCCTTCCTGGACCCAGCCTGCCATGGATCAAGTAAAGAATTTGACTCGGTGCGATGAGAGCTGAGAGTGAACAACTCTCTCCGAAACTTTAGATACTTCACAGAGCTTAGCAATGGAATGAGTTTGCGATGGACTATCCGTCTTAGCTTGTTTGGCCAGTGGTAACAGAACAGCTCTTTTCCAAGCTGTTGGAAAATAGCCAAGGACAAGTGAGTCATTAATAATTTGAAGTAAGCCATCAGTTATTGTGCTATCCGCCATCTTCAGCATATCAGCTGAAACTTGGTCAGGACTAACTGTCTTTGAATTTGCTGAGCGTAAGATATTAATTCAGTTTGAAGAGTTTGTTGGAACAAAGTCGAAAACAGGTATGTCAGACCTGAATAGGGTCAAGAGTACTCACTCGATATCAAAGTCAGATAACGCTGGGCTAAAAGAAGGAACCGAGGTATAGTGTTTCAGAAATACTGAAAAAGAAAAATATTTAAGGAGAGAAGGTAGAACATTATTCGCTAGGCCCAACTTACGAAGTTCTGATCATTTATTTTTGAATAACGATGCTGAGGAAATTTAGCCAGCATTAAAATCATTTCTAGATTTATTAAGAAAATTCAAGACTCCATTTCGAAGAGATTTAAATCTAGCATAATCGACAACCGAGCCGGATCTCTGTGCCTATCGATAGCAATTATTAAGATTTTTCATAAGCAAATGTAGGTCATGAGAAACCCATGGCTTGCGTTTACTAGAAACCCTAGTCACTCTTACTGGAGAAAATTCATTAAAAACATTGATAATATTCAAGGTGAAGACATCAACCCTACCATCAATGAATTTACAAATAAAAACTTGAGGTAGATGATTAACAGTATTTTGCCCAAGACTAGTAGGACAAGAAGAATCAGACAACACATTTACTGTAGAAGAACACCATGAGCTCACAGGGAAACATAAAGATAAACTACTACGAACAGCAAACTTCAGAGCATTAATATTACAACCACTAAGCTTGCGAGATACTAGAGATTTAACAATCTTTTCAAGCCTTGAGTTTTATTTCAATCAGATCGTGACCAACTATAAAAAAAGATGTTGATTTCTCAAGAGATAGTAATGCTGAACTATCCTTGATGTCGAACAAATCTAATCAAGTATGAGAATCATGATCCGACGTGAAGACATGATCTCTGGCCTCAGAAGGTACCAGAAAAAGAGAAAGAGAATCAAAATAAGACCTAAGAGCATCAGAGGAGTAGGTAGATTTGAGCAGATTTATGTTAAAATCACCTTTGATGATAATATTCTTGTAATTATTAACATGACTCGATAGGGCAATAAAGAAATTATCCAATGAGGAAGCTCAAGGCCTAACATAAACTATACAACATACAATAGAATTAACTCCATCATTTATATCTAATAAAAGAGACTGTGAAGTATTATCAAATAATGGATCCGAGTGATAAACAATACGAGTTTTAAAACAATTTCAGACATAGATAGATAGATAAATATTAATTTATTTTGTAAAAGAGTACAAAAAGGCGTGTAATACATTAAGCAATAAATAATAATTCCGTATAAAGTATTGCGCATAATATGATAAGATATCACAGTCAAATATTAAAATTAATATATAATACTGTATCAGTAAGTCACTATATAAAAGCGATATCACAGACTACTCTAAATACACGCAGGAAGCATGAAAACATAAATTACAATAAAAACAGTCTTAAATACCTATCAGTCATAAAATTAAAATCAAATTAAAATCGAATAACACAATTTAAAAGATAAAGCATAAAGCATAGTTATGGCATCAAATAAAACGATTTTGTACATAAGTACAGCCATAAAATACTGTCTCCTTGAATCAGTACGCAGCCAACCAAGAGCAGCTCTATGAGGAGAGATATGACCGCCCATTCTCACACCCATCACATATCTCACACATGAATTTTGTAGTCTTTGTAAACGTCTTCTCAACCCCTGCGAAGCATCGAGCAAAACTACTGAGCAGTAGTCGAGGTGCGGAAACAGCAAGGCGGCTGCGAGCTGTTTAAGCAGGGCCTCAGTGGTGTACCGACAGAAAAACCGCAAACTATACAATACCCTATTAAAATTTTTAGTCACTATATTAATGTGCGGCTCCCATGATAACCTAGCGTCAAGCACAACACCAAGGCTCACAACGGTATCAGAGAAAGATATGTCGACACCACCCTCAAGCTCAATCGCTCTCGACTCACCAGTATAGAAGTCATTAATAAATCGACTACTGTTAAAAACGATTGCTTCAGTTTTGCTTGCATTTAATGGGAGAGAAGCATCGACAGCCCACCCCGACACCGCCCTGGCCGCCCTCTGCAAAATACGAATACCTTCATTCACATGTTCATAAGGGACCTGAGTATAGATTTGGAGGTCATCAGCGTATAATATGTGCTCGAAGAAACAGGGGTCGAGTGTATCACGTATATTATTAATGTTAAGGCAAAACAACAGAGGCCCAGCACTGAACCCTGTGGAACTCCTAGATTGGTTGTTAGCCAATTTGAATCCTCTTTTAAGTGTGTAGAAACCATTTGTTTCCTACCTGACAAATAGGAGCTAATCCATTCAAGTGCAGCCCTGGAAAGCCCCATTGATCTAAGCCTCGCAAGCAATTTGAAGATGCAGATCGTGTCAAAAGCCTTACTAAAGTCAAATAGAAGTAGTAACGTGGCAAGTTTCTTGTCAAGACCTGATCTTATGTCGTCTGTAAGTTTAAATATGGCAATCTGCGGAGAAGTCGTGCTTTCTGAAGCCAGTCTGCAAAGAGTCAAGTATTTTGTATGTCGTAATGTACTCTTGCAGTTGGTCATGGGCAGTCTTCTCCAGAACCTTTGAAAGAAAACACAATATTGCTATGGGCCTAAAATCTTTAGGCATCTTAGGTGCAGGACACTTCTTTAAAGGCACAATGCGTGCACGCTTCCAAAGGCAAGGGAAGATTTCCCGTGCAAAAGAGGAATCGAAAAGAGTGACAAGATGCTCTCCAATAAACGGTAGTGCTTCAAGTATCACACTCTGCGGAATGCCATCCTCGCCACAAGCCTGTGATGAAAAATGCGAAATCGCAAGGATTACATCATTAATATTAATTGGCTTGAAGGCAAAGCCACTTTCACTACACTCCGAAAGAATCTTCTTACGTTCCGCAGTATCATCGTATGGCGAGACTGACATTCCCACAAAATGTGCATTAAGCTCATCAGGAGTAAATCCATTCAAGTCCCCTTCAGGTCCAGACAGGAGTCCCAAGTCTTTTAACTCTTTCCAGACATGACCTCTAGCAAGAGCATCGAACAGTCTATCATGATAATAATTTGTCTTAGCTTGTTCTGTCTGATCGTCTATAGTTTTACGCAGTTTCAAAAATTCGGAGAGATAACGCTCCTTCTTCGGCCGTTTAAACCTACGATACGTGACATCTCTCTTGTGCCGCATCTGCGACAACTCTTTATCTATCCAAGGAAATTTATCTTTACCAATTTTAAGTGATTTTAGTGGCGCCAGATTTTGTATAGCTGCCGTAAGGTTGTCGCAGGGGCAGCTAAGCGCAGATTCCGGACTGTACCAACTGTAAATGGCGTCCAATCACAGTCGGCCAAACTCTGCACCAATAAGTTTGGACAGATATCTTTATGATTCCTATACTTAATTATCTTTTCATCTGTCTTCATAAAATTACAAGGAATGCATACATCAATTAAATTGTGCCGACTGTGAAAATTCGCCGGTAAGTTGCGTGCGTCAAGTACTGTGTCATTATCGTCCACAAAAATCAGGTCAATCCACGTGTGAGACGTCGGAGTGTGATGCGTGGCACCGTGCTGAACTAACTGTAACGAAAGCTCAGCCGATAATTTATCAATAAATTTGGCATCACTGCTCTCACGCAGGAGATCGGCATTCAGGTCTCCCATTATGATTTTATTAGATTGTTCAGAGGCAAAATTTCTTAAGTTATCCAAAAAATCAGTATTTCTAAAAAAGGAAATTGCAGGAGGTCGATAAATAACAGAAACCAGCACGGCTTCGGAGCTGCCCAATTGCACGAAACAAAAAATATATTCAGGTACCTCCGGTTTACCTTCATTATGATTAGTTTGAGTATCCGAAGTAACCAAAACAGTGCACTTCATATTATCTTTAATATATAAGGCAACTCCTCCACCACGCAAGTTTCTGTCCTGTCTGAATACTTTATACCCCTTGACCCGAATGACGTCATCCGAAACAGATGGACCCAGCCAGGTCTCGGCCACTCCAAATATGTCGTAAGAGGGACCATCACTTAGAAACTTACGTACTTGCCCAATGTGAGCCCTCAAAGAGGTCACATTCAGAAAGCATGCTCGCAGTTCACCCCTCCACCCTGTACGACCCCCTGAGGAGGCCAGGCGCAGTCATTGGGGAGAGGCCACACTTGACGTTACTTTATTATTCGCCAGTATATTTCGTTGATGATCAGAGGCTTTGGTAGTATTGGTATCACATTTATTATCATTGCACTTAATATTTGATAAAATTTCAGAATTATCTTTATTTGCATTTACACCGCTATCTAGTTTCTTGCTATCTATCAATAAATTATTTAAGTCATTTTCATTAAAAAAGTTGTGTGCTCTCTCCTCTCTCTCCCTCCTCACCAGGAATCTGCCATGTCTGTGCCAAACAAATTTAAAGCCTTTTTCTGTGGCATACTTTTTCAATTTTGCAAAATTAGCATATTTCTCTCTAGGCGAAAATTCATTAATAAATATCAAGCTGTGGTGTTTGATGGAAGAAAGATTGCCGAGGAGGAAGGGATTAAGATCCGCCGTCGAATAACCTGTGAATTGTCGTTTAGCTTCAATTACTTTTTGCACCAGGTCCTCCTCAGAAAGTCTAACCAGCAATGAGAATGAACCCCTGGGGCCGCTACTGATCTCATGATCTGCAGACACCTCGTTTACATTGTCATGTTTAGCAATTTTCTTAACAGAAATTATATTCGTACGTTTGATTGTCAGGAGAACGGTACCAAGAACGGCCCAGGCGTAATCATCCGGCTCAACATTGACTGCTGAGCAGTCAAACCCGCGAGAGATCATTAATGTACCACTCCCAGGACCACACTCCGTCTCAACTTGACGAGGTGCCTCCTCACCAATTATATTATGTGTATGTGGTGCTTGTGTTATTTCTACAGATTCAGATACGTGTAACGTATGCTCATTTATTCCCGTGAGATCCGCAACGGCCTGCACTACGCCAGCTACCCCGGTTGTAAGGTTGAAGAAACCCCTGTCCACTCCGTGAAACTCGTTGTTGAGAAAAGTTTGAATGTTATCAAATTTATTACTGATGATTTTATTATATGTTTCAGTTTTATTGTTTAGAGCAGACAGGAAATTCCTTTCCGAAGTGACTATTATTTCCTTAAGTTTACAATTTTCCTCCAACAGCTGCATTTGCTTGATTTCTAAATTTTTAATAAATTTCTTTTGTTTTTTAATTTAGGACACAATATTCCGCAGGCCCTTGCCAAAATTTTGGACTTGGCTTTCAAAAGTTAAAAGTCGATCAAAAGAATTAAATAATTTATCAAGCCTGCCAGATAGTGCGCCCTCTAGAGCAGATACAGCTGCCTGCAATGAAGAAGAATCTGAGTCACCTCGGACCATATTAAAATTATTTTCCTTGAAATTATTACTATTATTATTATTATTGAATATAATAATAGTAATAATTACAGCGTGGCTGTGCCAGAGTTGAATGAGTCAATGGTAACGAAGCATACTCGTTTGTATTGTGAAGAAGAACTGTTTTCAAGCTTTTCTTGGATGAATTGATGAATAACCTCCACTCTTCTGGCTTGTATAAATTTGGTTCAAGCTCATTAATAAATCTTCGTACATCGGTGCAATACACTATATCAGATTCGCTAGTGAAGTATGATCGAAACGCTGCTTCTTCTTTTGCTAATCCAGCATTTCTAAACATGGCATAAAGTTGAGCTTGAGAGATCTTTTTTGGCTTTTTTCCTTACCAATGGGAACATATTACTCAATGCTGTCCGAAGACAATTCTTCTTCACTTTCGACGGATTCACTTTTTGCTTTCGTCAACGATTCATTTTCGTCAGTATCGTCGTCTATATGGTCGTTGAGATTTTCTACGTCTTTTTCTGTACCACAATCAACTAGCATACTATTCATTCCTTGTATAAAGCTAAATTATTCACGTATTTATTGGCGTTGCTAAAGTTATTGGAATATGTTTAACGACTATAAATGCGGACCTTAAACAAGGCGCGGGGAGCGAGTAACGAGTGACAAGGAACATCATTAAAAAAGGGCTCTTAGACGCCATATATATAAGTAAACACATTTAAATATTCGAATTTGGAATATACAAAACAAACACATAAGAAACCTTTAATCAGTGTATTTAGTTATACGAAGATTAGCCCACTATTGTATATATCATAGCAATATTAGCTTAAGATTAGTTATCAGTTTTCAAAGGGTTCAAAATGTCTATGTTAAACTCAAATGAGCACTTCGATAAATGCTATAATCCTATTAATATCGAAAGGTATGACAAAAGAAATAGCTTGAGATAGACGTCCAGTGAACATTCTGGATTTATTTTCAAATCCTTATCACAGACAGAGAATATGTTACGTTTGTAGAAATAAATCGAAAAGCTTTAATTCCTTTAGATTGACACAACTTAATTTATTACAATTGCTTGATGATTTTCGTGAAATTTTATAGTTTAATATTAATATCTCTTGAGCATTCAAACTGGAATAAATTTTTGCTCCTTATTATTATTAGTAGCAGCACAGCTTTAGATTGTTAATGAATTTTCCAAAATTCAATTACTTTGAATTCTTATATTTTATATTTACATACACTGTAAAATAATCTATTTCTCAAACTACTATTAAGTCAACGAATATAGACATGCATAGAAGCGCAGAGCGAATAGGAAGAGTGAGGCAATTTTAGGAATCTATCACCCCAGCTTATACACAGCCTGTATATCTATATAGTACTAATATATAGATATACTAACAATGTAAAAGCTGGGGTGATAACTTGCCTCAAAATTTTGTACATGTCTGATCTTCTATATACGTCTATATTCTCTGATTGAGTTATCAAAAGACCTATTGTTAGAACAATAAAATTAATGTAGTGGTAATTTTAGTGTAATGGCTTGTAAATTTTTAGTGATGCAGTGATTTTATGAAATTTGAGTAGATAAAATTTTACATTTCAGTAATTTTTATTGAAAATCTAAACATTTTTTCATATTTAGTACAAGATTTTCGCATTGAAAAAATTAATCTGAGAATTCATTAATTATTATTTCATTAAATTCAATATAATAATCTAGCGATAGTCTGCTTTCTTATGACAGATTTTGAAAATTTTGACACAATATATCCTTTTTAATAATAGTAACTTTTATGCAATATTCAAGGTAAAGAGTTCTTATAATTGCGATGGGTCGCTGTGATCAATGGTGGTAGAAATTACAGAATTGTTCTATAAGATTTATATGATATTATTGTGATGATCAGAAAAAATACGTTATCTCTTATGATTGCGGTGGGTTGATATTGAATTTCTGTGTAGATTTTATAAAAAAATTCTCTCTGTGTATAAATATACTTAAGCAATCACTCAATATTAACTCACTGACCTGTAACAATTAGAAATGTATGTATATAGAGACCAGCATGCCGTTTTACTTATTAACAATGAGTTATACTGAATTTTTTTACTTAAACGAGCATAACTTTTTATTGGTAACTGCCTCTACTTTAATTGGGAGTTGATTTCAAAGTTTATAAAAAAATGAAGAAAATAAGATGTTTTATGTCAAAATCACGAGCGGCCACATTTGAGTAATTTTAAGTTACAAGTAATTGATAAATGGACTAATCAGAAAGGAGCAATATTAAGGTCCGAAAAAATTCATGTTTAATCTGCACACGATTTTCATTAAAAAATGTTTAATGATATTTTTCTCTAGAACTTTTAGTTTTCGAATGAAAAAAAAGCTCTTGACCACTATGACCTTGAGGTCTAAGAATTTTTTTATGTATTTTGGATGTTAAATGGAACATATACTCAGAATTTGAGCCAAGTCAATTTTTCGACTCTGTGAGTTGACATGAAATGCCTCAGGGAGAGTGTATATATACACATTTCCGCTCACACGAAGTTGTCCACCCTAATCAGTCGAGGTACAATATGAAAAGTTTTACTGTTTCGTCGGAAAACGTATAAGAAAATTTCGAAAAGATGGGTTTTTTAGAGCTCTTTTAAATGCTGATAGTTCGATTTAAGAATATCTATTCTTTAACTATATTTATAGAGCTAAAAGGAAGAAAAAATTTCAAAAATGTTTTGCCCATGTTTATTTCTGGGCCAATTCTAGCGAAATTATTCTACGTTAACGTTTTACCTCTTAAATTAAAGGTTTTTCAGTCCTCTTTCAAATGCTGCCTGGTATTTTATGCTACGGCAAATCGTTAAGAAATTATAATGATTTTTCTGAAAAAATTAGTTTTTTTCAGCTTGCTATATCTCGTAAGCATTACACCGTATTAAGAAATTTCAAAGAAAAAAATGTTTGTTTTTAGTTAGTGAATAAATATAGAAAAATTTTATAGCTTGCAATCAAATTTTTTTTTTTACACTTTCTCACATTGTTATAATTTTAGATTTTCATAAGAAATCGACAAATATTCCAAATGTAAAAATAAAATATTTATCGCAAGCTATAAAATTTTCTATACATGTTCTTCACTTTGCAAAGCAGACATTTTGTTTTAACACTTTTTTTTACGGTGTAATGCTTACGAAATATAGCGAGCTGAAGAAAAGCTAAGTTTTTCAGAAAAATCGTTATAACTTCTTAAACATTTGTCATAGAATAAAAAACCAGATAGGATTTTAAAGAGGACTAAAAAACCTTTAATTCAAGAGGTATAACGTTAAAGTAAAATAATTTCGCTAGAATTGGCCCAGGGTTAAACATGGGCAAAAAATTGTTCATATTTTTTCTTTCTTTTAGCTTTCATAGTTAAAAAAATGCTGCCAAGTGCTTTGGCGCAATGCTTTCTCATAGAGCTCATTGAGTAAGAGTAATTTGATTTTCTTTTTTTAAATGTGATTTTAATGTAAAGATTATAATTTTTATTCAAGAAAAATTAGTGAGTGTGAGAGAGTGATTAGGAAATGGGAAGAGAGAGTCAGGGATGGATAAAAATAGGGTAAAAATAAGGATCAATCTAAGATAGAAAGACAGAGAGAAAGTGAAGACGTAAGAAAAGAGTTAGTGAAAGCGTTGAATCAGAAAACAAAAGAAGTGATGAAAGAGCTACACTAAGAAAATTATTTTTTAAAAGCATTGAATCAGAAATCAAAAGAAGTGATCAAAGAGTTACACTTAGAAAATTATTTTTTTAAAGCTTGTTTTATAAAGACAGTAGCAAACAACTTGTATACAAATTTTAGAGAAAATCTATCGAGTAATTTACGTAAAATAGATAAAAAATAAAAGAATAAAATTTTTTTAAAATTAAAACTATGCTAAGAAAATCGGTTTTAAAAAGTCATACTTTTTTTGACAAATTCAAATAATTCTCATGCAAATTTTAAAGTAAATTCATTAAGTAATTTACGTAAAATAAAAAAAAAAAACTAAAAAAATCCAATCTTTTTTCAATTTTTGAAATGGTTTTAAAATTAAAACTACACCAAGAAAACTAATTTTCAATAACTTCCCACGTGCTTAGACAAAAAAAATAGATAGTATGCAAAATTTGAAGCAAATTCATCGAGTAACTTTCGAGATTTCATTGGCTAAATAAATACCATTTTCTTTTCAAAATTTTTAAAATGCTCTATAATTAAGAATTACGCTAGAAAAATCAATTTTTGAAAATTTTCCTTCTGTTGGTAGTCATAAATAATTTCCCTGCAAATTTTAGAACAAATCTATCGAGTACTTTACGTAAAATAAGGAAAAATAAAAAAAAGAAGAATCGAAATTTTTTTAAAAATCTTTAAAATTTTCTAAAATTGTAACCACGTTTAGAAAATTAGTTATCAAAAGCTCGTTTTCTTCAGACAATAGCGAATCAGTTGTATAAAAATTTTGGAAAAAATTTATAATATGGTTTACGCCAAATAGAAGATAAATAAAAAATAAAATTTTTTTGAAAATATTCAAAATGCTCTAAAATTAAAACTGTACAGAGAAAATTAGTTTTTCAAAACTTTTTTTTTCAGACAATTGCGAATAACTTGCATACAAATTTTGGAGAAAATCTATCGAGTAATTTACGTAAAATAGATAAAAAATAAAAGAATAAAATTTTTTTTTAAATTAAAACTATGCTAAGAAAATCGGTTTTAAAAAGTTATACTTTTTTTGGCAAATTCAAATAATTCTCATGCAAATTTTAAAGTAAATTCATTAAGTAATTTACGTAAAATAAAAAAAAAAACTAAAAAAATCCAATCTTTTTTCAATTTTTGAAATGGTTTTAAAATTAAAACTACACCAAGAAAACCAATTTTCAATAACTTCCCACGTGCTTAGACAAAAAAAATAGATAGTATGCAAAATTTGAAGCAAATTCATCGAGTAACTTTCGAGATTTCATTGGCTAAATAAATACCATTTTCTTTTCAAAATTTTTAAAATGCTCTATGTTAAGTGACGAATTTTCGCCTCTTAATTTTCTTATTTTCCTAGTTAGTCCTAAAAATTATTTTCTTATTTTATTACTGTGGTGAAGAGAAATAGGTCTTAAAAGTATCAAGGCCGTTTTCTTTTCACACTTTTATTAGTTTTCTAAGAATCCAAGCTTGGTCGTTGACGGGAGCCGTTGCTTCGTCTCCACTCTTTCTCTACTTCGTTGAGTTGAAGTGGGGACTTAGCGTCGGTTCCCATGCATAAGACGGGTGAGAGCAACGGAGAGAGAGAACTAGCTTTCTCTGTCTTCGCGCTCTTCCCCACAACAATTAAAAACGTTTGAAGCTGTCTTGACGAAAGATTGTCAAAAGAGAAACAGATTTTGAAGAGACGCGCGCGGCCAAGTCTAACGGCAGGACGTGAGTGCGTTGCAGCCGCACGGCTGCAGCCACTAACGCCAACGTCGGGATACACATTAGCTGTTTCAAAGTCAATTTTTGGTTCTTTCATTTTTGTTAATTTTCAATTCTATGGGTGTAAAGTGAAAAAGAAGGAATGGTTTGTGTTCGAACTGGGATTCGCCCGCTGGGTATTGTTGCGTGCCAACTGGAGCAAGCCGAGAATACAGGAAAGCCGGCAATGCAGTGCCAGCCGGCCAACAATGTAACAACGAAAAAATATTAAAGATAAGTACCATTAAAAAAATCTCATAAAAAAAGGGCATTGTTGCGTAAGTGAAATTTTGTAATTCAAGTTGATATTTGATGGCAATGTAATAATCGATAGCAATCGATTTTTTTTTTAAGCATGATAAATAGTATTAAATTTTACTTGTATCATATATTTCTTTTATTAAATTGTAATCATTTTAATAAAGGAAATATATTAAGTCTTCAAAAGAGTTGTTTTTATTATTACACCTTGTTTTAAATAAAATAGTACCAAATGTTTTAATATATTATGATATTGGAAATCATTTCAATTTTGATAATTTTATTTTATTCGCATTCAAATATTGACAGTACTACTATAATGCATTTTATAAACAGTGCAGAGCCTATATATTTAAGATTCTTGAGTTAAATAATAATTTAAAGCATGTCAATAAAGTATAACGTACAAAAAAATTACTACAGCTGTTATTATGAATTTCATTGATTAAAAAAATATTGATTCGTAAATTAGTAGTTTTGTGATTATACATACAAAAATATATACAAGTATTAAAAATTTTTAGTTCTACGTGTGTGTTAGTTGATGCGTTTTTTTTTGACTTTCGAAAAAAATGTTGGTTGACTTTATATACCAAAATTTTAAAGCAAGAATCATAAATTTTGTTTGTCAAACAAAATTTTCCTGATTTCTGAATCAAGATAAAAATATTTTAAACGTTAAATTACAATAGATGAATGCATAATAAGTTTTTGACTTAATGAATGTTTAATATTTTTTTATAATAAAAGCTCAAGAAAATTTATTAAAAAAATTTTGCAATGGAATGTATAATTAATAATAGATAATTGACTAAAATAAAAAAGAGATAAATTTCAAAAAAGGAATATTAACTCTCATTTCCATGTGAAACGAGATCTGAGTGTTTTATTTTATGACATTTTCGTATACACTGAAAAAAGTTTTCACCTTAAAAACTAGTGCTAAATAATAGAACGTTAAAATTGCGTGTTTTATAATGAAAAAAAACCATGACAGTATCATTTTAATCAATGCTAGTTTTACTATTTTACCTTCTAAGGTCCAGCACATTGATTTTCAATGACTAGCACGGTTTTTTCCAGTGCCAACATCAAAATTTCAGTTCTGCGCATTAACAGAGAAATTCTTAATGCATGGTATCAGTTTTTTCACAAAATCAACTTATTGCTATCATAAATAATCTTTCAAGTCAGTTATATTTTATTTATTTATACATGTATGTATGTATGTATGTATATATATATATATATATATATATATATATATATATATATATATATATATATATATATATATATATATATATATATATATATATATATATATATATATATATATATATATATATACATGTCTGTGAAAACATAATAACAGAGTTTTATGTTCAAAGTTCAACAAGATTTCTTTTTCAAGAAGAGTTATTTAGTTATTTTAGTACGAAATTATACGTGAAAACTGGTCGAAACGAACTTGCAATTTTTTCTCATTTTTTTTATGTAACTTCTCATAAAAGTAACATAGAGAAGCAGTACTCAAAATAAAGCTGAAGATTTGTGCTTTCAAATGCACGTATTGTGATAATCCAATAAAATAATTCTCTATGCGAAAAATTTGTAGGAAAAATGCGGAACATGAGAATAATAAAATAAAGTAAATAAATTTATCAAATTGATTGATTAATTGATGATTATAGATATTAAAATGTCTAATTAATTGATATAGTTATATTTTATCAAATCTAATCTGATCATAATAAATTCCAGTAGCCCAATATTTTTAGGTTAGAAACTTTTTATGTATATATATCAACGAAAATAAAGTATCATTTATTTAAGGTAATTTATATTTACACTTGAAAAGATTTGTTAATTCAGTGAGATTCCACTCATTTGATATTTTTTGTATAAAATCATTCATTTGGCACTTATTTCCTATGCAATAAATAGAAAAACTTTAAAACTTTACAATCGTGCACACTGCTACAATCGAAAATTTGTATACACAAACATACACCAGCGCCGTTATTTAACGTGCTTGGCACCCGAAAAAACCGTGCCAAAGGTGGCACTGTAAATTCACGCGTCAGTTATCGAAAATAAATATTTATAGCACTAAAAAATACTACACTGGTATGAATTTTATTTGTGCTGTCAATAGAGCGAAAAAAATTAATGCCATTCATTACTTTCGAACACACTAGCATTGGAATTTAAACATCTAATCGAATTTAGCATTAGTTTTACCGGTGAAAACTTTTTTCCGTGTAGATCAGGCCGAATATACTCATTAGATAAAATCTCTAAACTCCGGAAGGTAAAAATAAAATTAAATGTATGAAGGACGGGGTTTTTGTGAGAGGTAAAACTCTTTAGAAAAACCCGCCCTAACACTTGGCGCCCAACGTGGGGCTCGTTGAGTCAAAAAAGTGACCGAGATTTCGGCAACATATCCTGCCGGGGTCTCGATCATTTTTGCATGAGATGCTGACGGTTCTACATAGAGAACCGTTTAACAGCGAGAACCGCGACCTTTTTCGAGAGAGAGTAAGAATGCTATTGATAAATAAAGTATATTCTTTGCTGTAAAAATACGATTTGTAATTATTATAAACTAAAAGTTTATATAGGAGCATGTCCAAATTAATTTTAGTTCATGTGCTGGTTTCGATAAAGGAAAAAGAAATGTGATAAATTTTATTCCTTTTACACTGAGGGGAAGGTTTGGTTGAGTCAATGAAATAAATTTAGTTATTGAATATTTTGCTGATAAAAATTGATTTTGATTGGAGTAATATGCGGGGTTGTTGAATCACTGAAATGCTTGGTTGGAAAAAAAAGATTGATGCCTAAGTTGAAAAAGAAAAATGAATAGTTTTTTTTTCAAAAAAATAAAGAAAAATTTATTGTTTCAGTTGAATTATTTGATTGATTTAATCAAACCAATTTCATTAAGGCAGCTTATAAAATTTTATAAAGTATTTATTTGTAGCAATGACAAAAACATTCTTGATAATGATAAAAAAAAAATGTAAAATTTTCTTTTTACATTTTATCTTGAATAATTTATTTTATTGAAACAATTGCATAAAACCACAAACTTATTGTAATAGAGGGGGTGAGGATAAAAAGATCATGAATTACAAACTTAAAAAAATATAATGCGTTCACACGGCGGGATTTTGGCCGCTGGAGTGAGGGGTTTCATTTTCACCGAGAATTAAATATAAAACCACGAATTCCGTGCTAAATTGCAGCAGAGTAAAATTGGATATTCTTTTATCTAACTAAACTCAATGCTTTTATACAGTTAATTCTAAAAAGCTACGAGATGCGAAATAATCAACTGAAATAAGAAAATACCCGACACTTGTAATTGGTGTCCATGCGATCCACAGTTAGGCTTACCACACGAAAATGGAACATTTCATAAAATACAAATTAATAATATTAAATGCGTAAATTATATGAGAATGAAAAGTCCGAATTTAAGAGAAATTTTCAAAACAATGCGAATCATACAGTGGTTAATCCAATTATTTTAAGAATGAAATGGAATTAAAATTAGTTCAAAACTATTGAATTTGATATAGGAAAATGCATGCAAATTTGCGCGCATTAATTAATAGATTAAATGTAAAAATTTAAATCAAATGCAACATTTTTAGATAACTAGCTAAGTATCCAGAGATAAATGAAATGCTCGCCAATTCGCAAGCATTTAGCCAGATTATTTTAAGAAAACGATAGCAATTTGTATGATTAGTAAATTAAGAGACGAATAAATCTAATAAATCGCCAATTTTTACATTTAAAATAAGTATTATCAAAATTCAATTTCATCATTAACCTTATGCGTAGGAAGTGACGACGTGAATAAAATTTCGATAAACTAAAAACCAATTTGATAATTCAATTTAAAAAAAAAAAAAATTTTTATGCGGAGTTATAACCATGCAGCAATAAATTTTTGCTAAAACTAAAAAAAAAATCTACTTAAAATTTTAAAGAACTTTCAGGGGATTGAACTAATTTAAATAATTAAATAGTATACAATCGTACTAAATCTTCGCTTAAGATCGAAATCACCATTAAATATATATAAAAGAAATCTCCAGTCGATAAAATCTCTAACATTACCGACCTGGTAACCAAAATCTGCAATTATTCGTTACCACCCGTGCGGAATAACTTATGGTAACGATCTATAATCAATACCATTTATGGTAACTCCAATTTAAACTTAGTATTTACCGCTGAACAATAACTTTTAAAATTCTAAACTAATGTAATTTAATTTAATTTCAACAACGCAATTTGCTAATTTAATTATCCGAAAACTTCTTAGGTCATTTTCAATATTTGGTTTTCTTTATTTTAAAATAAATTAATATTTATAATAATAATAACTAATAAACAACCAAATCACTATCCATTTTTCGAAATTTATTTATTTTTTTTTGAGTTTGTTTCCAAATAAATTATATGACCTACCTGTAGACCCTTATAATACATAACTAAATTTACAAAATCGATATTAAATAAATACCTCAACGGTAACACACTTAACCGGAGAAATAAAGTAAATGTTTAAAAATTACAAGCTATAGTTTTCAAATACTTTAATGCAATAAGTAAATCATTCTGTTAGGTAAATACTAATAAACAAAAACATTCACAGTTAACTCTTTATTTTAAATAATTTTGAGACTAAAAGTTGAAACAATTTCAAAATGTTTTAAATTAACTACAATTTGTAGTTATAGTTAATGATAATCGGTACAATAAATTAAATTACTATGACACCTCCTTTTAAGTAATTACAATTCACGGGTTACAATATAAAGAATTATAAAAATTCTCGGATTATACTGTAAAAACTTAACGTTTTCTGTTACCACCGTTAACTTAAAAGTTAATGCGTACTAGCAATAAAAAAAAAAATTTGCTGCAAGCCGTTAACGTAACTGTCGTTCTCACGTTGTCACCTAAAACAAGTAAGGCGATAAAAATGCAAAGCGTTGCACTAACTGTATGCTTCTCCCGTGATATTATAACTAGTATTTCAAATATTACACAAAATAGAATATATCATCTCATATATTTTAATATAAAAACCGCGTAAACGAATTGCTATTGTACGAAATAACACATTTATAGGTATATTTAAATAAAATACTTTAATGAAATTTCGTGAGTTTCAGGTGAACCTATTCAACCTATCCGAATCGGAGGAAATATTTACGCTTACCCTAATAATAAATAGCAGGTATGCATATTTTAGTTAATATGCATCCCAATCAGTTTAAATTTATAGCATGAGTTAGAAATAAGTCTAATAGTATACTAGAATAATAATAGCTTAATCTCTAATATTAAATCTAACAAATTCAAACAAATTTTGGATCGGAGTCACAAGCAATTAATTTTCTTTGTGGAAATATAGTAATATTTTTTCAAATCATACTTACAAACGGTTACGTATCTGCTGGCGGATATGAAATGTAATTTTTCCTTTGGTAATAAATTGTCAACTTAATAATATTATTTACATAAACAAATTTTTGTAAATTATCAATAAATAAGGGCTGCTTTATTTCTGAAATCATAAAATTCAAAATCCGGTACCGGTAGTTTAGAATACTTTAGGCCTTAAGTAGTTTAAATAAAAACTATTGACGTTCATGGATTGGATAGATGGTCCAAAAATGATGGCTTTATACTATGTGATTGATCACCACGTAGTATGATAAAAGCAACCATGTAGTCAATGAATCAGATGTTGCGACTCGAGTATAATTGCGAACATAAATTATAAAAGAAAACGAATAATTCAAATGAAATACAAATATAAAATGAATAAAATGATTTCCATACGGACGCTTTTTGTTAAGGTCACGTTATGATGATTTATAACCGGATGCTTTTTGTTAAGATCCGTGTAAAAACAATGAAAAATAAGATACAATGAATAAAAAAAAATATATATCAAAAGTAGGGGATAATACAAATATCCACTGTCTCTGTTGATTTCAATGAAACGTCACTGTATAGGACGGGAGCTGACTTGATCAACATACAGTGGAACGCGATGGAAATTTTCGATGTGCTGTGGTATCTAACGTCACCGTATGGGGCGGAAGCCAGGTACACAGTGCAATATTTCCGATAAGAAGGGGGATACACATACGGTTTTTACGCGGGAAGGGTTTACTGACGCAATCATCAAATAACTTTGAGAAATTTAACATCCTGTCCTAAGGGTGGAAGCCAAATTTGCATTGTTGTTGATAATTGCCTAAAGTATCCATTTCAGGGTTACGAATATGAAAATAAAATTTTTCAACTTATAGGGGGGACCGTAGTGTAATTTTACAACTAAAATGTAATGAAATATAAATACATATTATTATAAAATAAAAATGGATAATAAGCATAGAATAGAACTACGACAAATAACAATAAAGAAAAAAAAAGTGTACTGAATCAAAAGAACTACACGAATCACGCATGCATTAGGTTAAGAGTAATAAATCTTGTACTAAAAGTTCAAGATAATAACAAAATATAATTACTTGCAAAAACAATAGTAGAAATTAATAAAGCAGCACTGTAAATTACTACGTGAAATGAATAAAATTATATCTTTTGATAATTAACATAAAGTCTTTCTCACGACAAGTAAAGATAATAAAATATTGTTTTGTTCAAAAGTTTATATTTCATACTTTTTATCTAAATATGTGACTCCGACACCAAAAACTGCAAGCGCAGAATCTACTGTTTCCAGTAAAAAACGGTTAGGTAAAATAAAATTTGATGCGTTCCCATAGAAAAGTGCAACTGCAGGGAGGGGAATTAAAAGAAATATAATATTTAAAATTTAGTTATAAAGATGGCACACCTCGTATAAAATATTAAATTTTTTATTATTCAATTAAATTTCAATGTTTGCGTAATTTTTCCCTATGATGATACGTTCATCCAAGCGACGCAAATTAACCCGAAAGTAATTCAGTCAATCTTAACCTTCGATAAATAGAATATAGTAACAAATTGATTTCGATTTACAAGTAAATATTGGATTGTCCTTTAGAGTAAGTTAATGTTTAACAATAACTCCTAAATATTAATTCCAAAAAAAGATAAAACTATTAATCAGTTCTATCTTTATTCTAACTTCTGAAGGCTGAAAACCTGTAAAAATTCGAAATTAATTCAACACTTCTAGCGTATTCAAGGAGTTTTTGCCATATTGTATGCCATACCGAGGTATCACTATCACTCTCATCTCCTTTTATACCTAACCCGCAATAACTTTCTCGTGCAGTAGTAATTGTAGATACTGCTTGGTATTCCAACTGATTTTCGTTGATATAAAAAATTACTCCCTGTGTATTTACACTTTGGGGATAATAAATTAACCTTCAGCCCGCTTAATAAATGGCAATAAAATAAGTAAAATCATTTTGTTAAAATTCTGTTAGATCTCTCCGGACTATAAAGCACCGGAAAACAACAATTAAACATGATGTGATTTTAAGGTCACCTAAATTAATTCCTAAAGCTTTCCTAATCATTAAGAGGCGGTCGTATAGTTCTGTCCTTGTCTAATCTAAATTTTCGTTATAATTAGTAAACTAAATATTTTTATACAAAAGTAAGGGCAGAGCCCAATAGATTTAAGGATAAACAGACGATTCTATTCTATGAAAAAATATAAAATTTTCATTAGTTTTCGAGTGAAGTCTGAAACGGAAAAAGAGTTGAACACTTCAATCAAATTTAACTCTTTTTCCGTTTCAGACTTCACTCGAAAACTAATGAAAATTTTATATTTTTTCATAGAATAGAATTGTCTGCTTATTCTTAAATCTATTGGGCTCTGCCTTTACTTTTGTATAAAAATATTTAATTTAGTCATAATAACGAAAATTTAGATTAGACAAGGACAGAACTATACGGCCTCCTCTTAAATTCCTATCCAAAACATTTATCTTTCCCTTCATTTGCTCAAACCTTCCTAAAAGGTTATTAAAATGCAAAGTATAAAATTATTGATCAACTTGAAGTAATGTTGAACCAATAGCATCAGTTTATTTTTTTGATAATAACTCTTAAAATTTCGATCGCAATGTGATTCATTAAATCTCGGGAACAAGCCAAACAGTCGTAAATTTATTAAATCTAAAATTACTGAATATTCTCATGTTATAAAGTAAACATAACCCTCCGAAGAAGTTTTTAACATTTTACCGAATTATTTAATTTTGATAATGTATCTACATTTTATTGTATCCTAACCAACAAATAATTGTAACTTTTAGCTTCCAATTTGTACGTCAAAACATAGTAATTTGGTAATGTTGGAATCCTATTCCACATTAAGTACTCGCTGCTTACAGGTTATGATCGATATTGATTTTATAATAATAACAATATACTAACCTCAAGTACACATTCTTCTTTTAATTGAATTTTTTAAATTATATTATTCTTCTGGAAAATCCGACCCCAGTGTACGTCTTAATATACAATTTCACTCACACTATTTTTTTTATTTATTCTCAAATAAACATGGAAAAGTAAAAGAAACCATAAAAATATTTTAACTTAAATTCTATTTCACCACGCAAAAGAAAAATAAAACTATTGATCAAATTCATAATAAATATTAGGGATTCGAGAAACTGTAATATCGTTAACTATGCAATAAACATATACCTTATTGCATAACCTTAAACGGGAATCATGGTCTCAGACTCATTTCATTCTTAAATATTATTATAAAATTTTAGAATGTCCTTCTAAATAGTCTTCGAAACTAAACGATCCAATCCAAATCTGTTAAATTCTCTAAATGGAATATAACTATTTAACTCTTCCCCGTACATTACGTTCAAAACTCGTAGTGTCGTATCCTTCTTACCATTTGCAATCAACAATGATCTTATGATTGATTTTAACTCTTTCTAATCATTAGTTGATTTAACTCTTCTCCGTACATTACGTTCAAAACTCGTAGTTTCGTATCCTTCTTACCATTTGCAATCAACAATGATCTTGTAATTGATTTTAGTTTTTTCAAATCGTTAGTCGACATTTTTTCTTTTTTATTATTAACGAAAAACTGTACAAATATTTAATAATTTCACGTAGACACAACAACTCACGTGACGATGTAAGTATTACAAATAAAAATAATTCGTCTAATTGAATAAAAGTATAACAAATAACGATTAAACAACTAACTTAAATTATAACCGTTTATAACAGTCTAAAGAAAAATTGACTCTCTAACTCTACTCTTGGACTTGAGTAAATTTCGCCTCTTATTCATTAATTTATGGTATTTCCTAAATGGAATATCAGTCTCTATCTCTATTCATACAGATGATATATCAGCTATAATTCACTACTGTAATGACTTTGGATTTAAACACCATTTGTTTAATATTCACTCTAGCTAAGATTAATTGTCGGGGACGACAATAAATTTAGTAAGGGGGAGAGGTAAACAAGTGACTGACTGTTTACCGTCTCGTTTGTCATTCCTGTTTTTCCGTTTGTCGCCACAATTATGTTAGTTAATCCGGCCAAGAATAATGTTCATATTTTCTTAACAATCACCATACAGTTATACAGTTTCAACGTTTCTTAGACGTTGTGCGCTATTTCTTATATTAATCACATTTTTTTAATACTTCTAAAAAAATAATTATTATTTAATTGACGAACGTATTTCTAGCAAATTTTACTATGAATTATATTCATTTTTGTCAAAATAATAGTCTGTAGCAGATTTACAACACAGTATAGATATTTAAAAAAAAAAAAAAAGTATTGCAACTTCTATTTTATTTTTCTCTTCGGTTATAAGACTTTTTAAAACTTTAAACTGTCGCCACTCACCGCCCTAACAAATAACAAAAACTCTTTATAATTCCTATTTTTGAATATAACGAAGTGTTACCACGCTAATTTTTGTTAATGGAGGAGAGAGAGACTTAATCACGCGAGTTTGCTGAATTCTTTTTGCATTATTGCTTAATTGATTAATTAAGTAAAAACATTGATTAATTGCAGGTAGGCCTTTGATAAACATATACTTAACTGTCATTTTCAAAGGTGCAATCATAAAATTAAGCTGTGCTGGCGTTATCATGGGGTTCGTTTCTTCTAAAAAATGCTTTGCAATAAAAAAAAAATGCAATAAAGCTTAAATTGAAGAATTTTTGTTAAACTTTTTATCATTCTGGTGAATTATCTAAAATAAACAGGCTTTCATTTATTTTTTTATAAAATTATTGCAGTTTTGAATCTATTATTCTTTATATAAGAAAACATCCCTCTTGTCGAGACGTCAACGCTTGTAAAGCGACCCTTAATATGTTATGCATGGGTTCCAATCCGAGTACGTTATTTTTTATTCTTTTTTCTATAATTCAACCAAGAAAGAAAGATATAAAGGAAATTCCGTATCCATCTTAAAATTATATTAATTTAAAATCACAAGAATTAATAATTATTCTCGAATGTCACAAATTGTTAACACTCTAATTTCCTTTAATGGGGTGCTACACCCTGGGGTACTGACCACTATGCTACCATGAGGCAAGCATAAGAATTTATTTCATTCTCGTTATTGAAAATTATCCAATCCTAACACATTTTTCTCTTTTCGCTAATAATAATTTCAATATATTGGTCTTCTAAATAATCCTACTTGTTGGAAAGTCCGTTTCCGTCACCGTTACTTTGGATTTCTCTTTTATAAGACCTTGTAATTGTTGTAGTTGTTACAATAATAAATTCGCCTATAACCTCTTGAAGAACTCTACTTTTCTTCGGAGATCATTGCTGCCGTTCCGTTAAATCGTGTTTATCCATTCTGTGTGACCATATTCTATTTATTTAAAATTAAAATTACACTTAATAATTATCTCCATAAAAACCTATGGCGCCACCGTGTTTTTAATGCAACGTATGGTTCAGGATCACTATTTATAACTTTTTAAATTCTGCTCCTTCCTTATCATAAATCCTTCCCAATTTCTTCCTTTAACATAATATCATCAGGTGACAATGCCAATACGTTTGGGGATTGTTACTAGGCAATGATCTTTCATTAGCTACTGCAGCTACCGATATAAATCTTTTTCCTTCTATTCCCAAAATAACAAGAAATAATGCACTGTGTACATTAATTCTAAAATTCAAACTATAGACGTGAGATTGCGGAATCCTTTTGTTGCTACAATTCATTGAACGCAAATAGTGAGGTGGATTGACTGAGTCGAAAGTAGGGTCGATGAACGCGCAGATACTATGTATACGGCTCTGAACATACTGAGGGAATTATTAAAAACAAACAAATGTTCAATTTTATCTTATTCTCTTTGTTTAATTTAAAAAAAAAATTTTTTTTTTCTTTATTAATTACTTTGCTTATTATTTTTAAACGTTAAACGTGTGGCAACTCACCAGATTTTAATTGAACAAATAAAACCTTGAATTCACTAACTGTGTAAATTCTCCTTTTAGGTGCGAAACTCTGCGAATTGAACCTATAGCTAGAAAATCTAATTCAAGGATAGTATTGCCGTAGGTAATCACTAAAATTTAGTCTATTTTTACTATTTGGGGGTTTTAGCAAGACTAGGTAACTAATAACGAGGACCGGAAGTAGAAATGCCAGACGACACGAATAACGCTCAAAACCGAGACGGACAAGCCGATCCATCTATGCTGATGATGACGGCTATGGCGAATAGCTTCGCCTTACATAATGCCCTGCAGGGCCTGCGCAGTTTTGACGGGCATAATATGCCTTTAAAAGACTTTATACAAGATGTTCGCAATGGAAAAGAATATGTGCCTGCAGGAAGTGAAGGACAGTATGTCAAGGCCGTGCTAACGAAGTTGCGTGGAAATGCTAGAGACTGCACATATGGACATTCCTTTGCCAACATCGACAGCCTAGTGAATCATTTGAAGACTAGATTCGCACCAGGCAAGACGTATACTTACTATACTACCAAGATAAATGACATGAGGATGAAACAAGGAGAAACTTTTGGAGATTTCTACGATCGACTTATCATTCTGCTCAGTGGGGCTAAGAATGTTCTAAAGGACGACATCCCAGGAGCGACTGATGCTAACCTGAATGACATGATAAAACCTTTAGAATACACGGCAAAGGACATCTTCATAAGAGGATTACCTGCCGATATATCTGTACAAGTGGATGGGAAAAATCCCGCCACCCTAGCTGACGCTTATAAAGATGCAGTGCGTATAGAAACTGGCATGGAAGCAAAAATACTGCCGGACACCAGATATAAATTTCATGGGCAAATGCCCAAGTTAAACTGGGAACAGACCGAATTTTCGGCCGAAAATCATTGGAAGCCAAGAAATCCGAACAACAACTGGAATAATGGACAAAACAGGCATCAAAGCCAAAACTACGCATCTCAACCCATGGTGAATAATAATACTCCGCCTGGATTCCAGCAGAGGCAGGGACGCACAAACTATAATGTGCAAAGGACCAATCAACCTCAAATCAGACAAATATCACAGAATTATAACGTGAATAACTCACCACAGAGGTTTAATCAAAATCATTATACGCCTCAACCGCAGTATACCCAGCAACAGCAGCAGATGTTCTCACAGGACGCTCGTTTATACAACCCTTATGTGCCCGGAGGATAGAGAACCTCGACTGATTATCAGCGACCACAAGGGTATGAGCCTGGATATAATGCTTATAGAACCCCTAATAACTATAACCGGATGCCTCCAAATCAGACTGAAGCTCCACGACAATCTGCATTCAATAATCAGCCTGCTTTAAACTGGCAGCTGGCTCGTCGCAACCAAGAGTCGACGAGCCAGAGACAAGTGACACCAAGCTCATCTCAACCTGTAATACAGAATGCACCTCAACCACCGACTCAGCAGAACTCAACACAGGTGATGCTGATAAACGAGACTGCAAACGAGTTTCCATGTATAGGGGACTTACTGACAATGATAGTGAAGTAGACGAACCTACAGCTATCAGATTATGTCACTGAAGGGAAACAACCTTGGATGACCTTCATGATTGATAACGGTGCAGCGGTAAATTTGGTAAAGTGCACTGCTTTACGCGACGATATACCATACGATCCTACTCGAAGCACTGAGTTGAGTGGTATTACGAATGAATGTATAAAAACGTATGGTACCACTTGGCTTACTCTAAGGAAAAGACCAGTAAAATTCCATCTAGTAGGACCAACATTTCCCATTGATCATGATGGGTTAATAGGCAGACGCTACCTTAAGGACGAAGATGCCGCTATATCTTATTATAACCACGCGCTCATGATATCTGGAGACGCCATGCATCCCATTCCCTTTATCGATTAAGAGCAGGATAAGACCAACTATACTAATGATGCTACCCATTAATAATATTTTCAAAAACTCAAATTATAATATTGTATACAAAAATGCTAATAAATTCAATATTGTTAAACTGGAGAAGAACATAGACAAAAAGGAGAAAAATAAGGAGGTAATCTATAAAATTCCATGTTATGAGTGAAATTATGTATATATAGGACAAATATCTAGAAAATTATCTGATGAGTTAAAAGAACATAATAGAAACATAAGATACAGTGACAAAAAGTCAGCTCTGGTCGAACATATCATAAAAACAGGACACAGCATTAATGTTAAAAAAGCGTCTATTGTTGGCAATGAAAGCGATAAGAAAAAAAGAGTATTTCTTGAAATATTAAACATTGAATATAATGAAAAAACAATGAACAGAATGTGCGACACGCAATTTTTAAAGAATACTTATAAGAATATTGGTAATATACTCAAAAATAGAAATTAAATGTAAGTATTTAAAAGTTAATTTTGAAAATTTTAATGTACAGTCTATATTTACCGCTTATGTATCTTTTCCGTTAGTGTATTTAATTTCTATACAGTTTAATCTTACTTGACTATAAAAGTACGTAGCAATATAGAATTCTACCACAGTAAGAACGAGATGGTCGCTCAAATTATATAGTTATCAATGACTTGCCTTTTTGGCAAATAGAGGTTATTTTAAATTGATATTTAAAATTATTTTAATATACATAGCGTGATTTTTTGTTTTTTTATTTTGGTGTGTTATTGTGATTTGATTTCAGCTTGAAAAAGGATACTTCAAAGTTACCCGAAACGTCACTGTAAATTTTCAGAATAAGAAAAATTTTCTCAGCATTCAAGAAAGTTAGGAGTTTTTCTTACTTGAATTTAAATTTTTATTAAATATATTACACTATATTGATTAACATATAATTTTATAATAATTCATGAAAATTGTAAGTTGTTATATGTGTATTATGCGAGGATGCAAGTGGTAGGGCATGTGCAAGGGATTTAAGGGAACGGGGAGGATTACGAGGGGCATGAGGAATACATAGGAACGTGGAGGTGCTTAAACCAAATCGGTATGTAAAAAATATTGTAGAATTTTAAACATTTTTACGCTATTTTGTGGGGGGCTTTACGAAAGATTGGGGGGAACAGTAGAAGGCGTGGGGAAATAAGGGGGGCTTGGGGGAACTCGAGAGGTCTGAAGCTAAATTTTTCAATATAACTATATAATTTAGGAAGATATTTTCGTACCTAAATTTGTATAAATATATACATGCACACATGCATGATCACTCACATAATGCATATACAATCTTAATATGATCAGGGGAATCAAAGAAATAGAGAGAGACTGTAACTGTGACTGTTATTTATTTGGCTTAGGAGACAAGCTTTGTCTGTCACTGCAGATATTACAACGACGTATTGTAAATATAAAATGAGAAAATACAAAATCGAATACAAAAACATGGAGATTTTATAATAGCTGCTAACGGAATTAACATATGATAAATCAAAAACTAAAATGCAAAACAAAATGACTAAAAATGTAAAATTATAAAAAAAAATAAAAAGAACATAAAGCATAATAAAGTATGAATAGAAATAAATAGTTATTAAACAAAATTATCTTTAAGAATTATGAAAAGTAAAGAACTGTAGCCAATCTGTTACAGATAGTGACCACTAATCAAATCAGCAGGCGCCCAACTCACGTCGACACGACAGCCATATATTTTCAACAAGCATATCAGAGAAAAAAAGTTTGGAAATGTATAAGAAATAAGGTGCAAATGATTTCTTATACACTTTGAGATGGACTATAACATCAAACTTTGATATCAAATGTCTAATATTGCTTCGAAGCAATTAATTTTGCTTTGATTAACTTATAAGTATCCAAAATTGTTATAATATACTTCAAAAATATAATATTGCCATATACGGCTTGAAGAGGACCGGGGAAGTTTGTTTCCCAAGACGGTCGAAACTCTCTTGGACTTCAAAGGTCAGATGCAATATTAATTATTATGTTTTATGAATTGCTATAAAGTTTTTGAATATTTGCAAAAAGGGTTTTTCAGATTTTATTTCTGGACGTGATTTAGTTTTAGATTTAGTTGGTTGACACAAACATTGTACCCATAGCTTTCGAAAAATAGCAAGGTGTCTCATAGCCATATTCACATGGTTTCGATTTTGCTTTTTGCAATCCAATAGCGAGTTTGCCGTAAAAATTGGCGTTACGCAATGGGCGACACGAGAAAGTTGTTCGATCGGGCTTTGCACATCATGTTGGCCCTGCAATAACAAGCCGTTTATGTATGTGTTTAATACATTTTAATTTTTCCAATGCTGATTTCTAATTTGACCTTATATTAGTTTCTTTTTAAATCGTACCCTAAAAATCTCGCCAAATAACAAAAAAAAAGCGCCATTTTCATTTGCTCGTAGTTCTGAATCTGATGCTCGAAACGATATGCTGCAAAAAAATAAATTGCTTGAAAAAACCTAAATTTTTTAGTTTCCGTGATCAGAATTATTTATTTGATCCATCCAAAGTTGGTAGCAACGCGCAAAGATGGAATTTTTAGATTAAAAAATAATTCCCCACTTTTCTTGAGGGAAAATATTTTCAACGGGATTTTAAAGAGAAAGTCAAACCCTTTATTTTTCATTCTGGACCAATTTGATTAGCTTATTTTTGGCTGAGATATAACTATTTGAAAAACGACACTTTTTAGACCAAAAAAGGTGACGCTTTTTTTTTTTGCTGAGTGTATATTACTATAAATTTTGTTTTATTTATGTAGCATATTAAGAGGAGGTCACGTATCTCTGTCCTTTTCTAATCAAAGAATTGAGTTTTTCACACGAACTAACAACTTTAGCAAAAAATAAAGAGAAAGCCGCATCTCGTAATAAAAAAAGCAATATTTTCTTTGATAAGAAAAAATTAATTTTATTGCTTCGTTTTCAAGAAAACCTTGAAAAACTTAAATCATAAAGGTTAGGGTGGACAATTTGGTTTTTCAAGGTTTTCTTGAGAACAAAGCAATAAAATTAATTTTTTCTTATCAAAGAAAATATTGCTTTTTTTGATACAAGATGCGGCTTTCTCTTCATTTTTTGATAAAGTTATTAGTTTTAGTAACAAAATCATTTCTTTGATTAGAAAAGGACAGAGATACGCGACCTCCTCTTAATCATCATTATAAAAAAATTCTCTTATTATTTAATTTATAAGATATATTCATTTTTTATTTTTTTTACAACCTGCAAGTGTTTTTTTTCTGCGAAATTATTATTTTTAGTTTTGTTTTGATTCTTTATATTATCTCTAATAATAATACTATTATTATAATAATTATCTTTTTTTTCTATAAATGAATTTTTCTTTTTATTATATATATATATATATATATATATATATATATATGTCACATGTTTATATACATACATATATAAACATAAAATTACATTGTTTATTTATTCATATAAATTGAAAATAATATTTTTGTTTTGTATTAATTACACAGCCACACAAAAAAAAAATGTCAAAACCCACGGACCAGACCATATATACCTTATGTTTTTGAGGTCGCTGATTCCGAATCCGTGGTCCATTTGACCCCATCACCTCAGGGTCAAGGTCAGGTCAAGGTCAAATTTACAATATTAACGGCAACCAAGGTTTAACAGTATACATATATGTTTTTGAGGTCGCTGATTCCGAATCCGTGGTCCATTTGACCCCATCACCTCAGGGTCAAGGTCAGGTCAAGGTCAAATTTACAAAATTAACGGCTACCAAGGTTTAACAGTATACATATATGTTTTTGAGGTCGCTGATTCCGAATCCGTAGTCCATTTGACCCCATCACCTCAGGGTCAAGGTCAAGTCAAGGTTAAATTTACAAAATTAACGGCAACCAAGGTTTAACAGTACACATATATGTTTTTGAGGTCGCTGATTCCGAATCCGTGGTCCGTTTGACTCCATCGCCTCATAGTGAAGGTTATTTGAAGGTAAAATCGACAAAATTCTTGTTAAACAAACCAAACTTCATGCCATTTATTTTTTCTTACTATACCTTACACGTTTCTCATCAAATGATCGGTGCAAAGGTTTCCTTTTACGTTTTTTCCCAGTAGTTTTACAATCTCTTTTCAACATCCAGCAGTAGTCGGCCAGCATACTAGCATCCCATCTACCCTGATAACGCTTCTCCATTACTTTAATGTCTTGGTGAAAACGCTCTCCCTGTTCTTCGCTATAATCACCACAGTTTTCAGGAAAACTATCCAAGTAATTGTGCAGAAAATGTAGTTTGTAATTCATTAGGCAACCCATATTCCCATAGTTCTCAACCATTTTAGATACAATTACTTTGTAATTTGGGCTTCTGCGATTACCCACAAAGTTTTCAGTAACTTCCTTAAAGCTAAGCCATGCAGCTTTCTCAATGTTTGTCATGGAACTAATAAACTGGTCATCAGCCATCATTTTTCTAATTTCAGGACCGTCAAAAATACCTTCCTTCAATTTTGCATCTGATTTATTTGGAAATTTACTTTCCAAGTATTTGAAGCACTGGCTATCTTTATCTAAAGCTTTAAGGAATTGTTTCATCACACCAAGTTTTATGTGTAATGGAGGAATGAGAACTCTTTTCGGATCAACGAATGGAGTAGCTATAACGTTACTCTTTCCGACTTCGAGAGATTTTCTTTCAGGCGATTTATGATTTGTATAGTGCTTTGCACGGTCTCTACTATCCCATAAGCACAAGAAACATGGCGTCTTTGTAAATCCAGACTGCTGTCCTAACAATATTCCAGAAACTTTCAAATCACCACATATCCGCCATTTATGCTTATCATACTGAATATTTTGTATTATAATTTTGAGATTATCGTATGTTTCCTTCATTGTAGTGGAGTGCGCTATAGGAACTGAGGCATAGTGGTTGCTATTGTGTAGTAATACGGCTTTTAAACTTCTTTTTGATGAATCTATGAACAATCTCCATTCTTCGTCTTTATACACATTAGGTTTAATTTCAGTCATTAAACCTTTTACGTCTTTACAATATACTATTTTATCACCATTATGATTCATTTCTTCAAAGTATGGTTCGAAACTTTTGCTTCTTGTTCTGTAAAAAGATACTTTAGTAGATTTTGCCAACTGATTCATGCCTTTTAAAGCTGAAGCTAAATGTTCTGCTCCATCTTTAGGTAAGTTAAGCTCTCTAACTAGGTCGTTTAGTTTATCTTGAGTCCATAACTTTACGCTTGTCTTTTTGGCCCGCTGGAAGGAAAATATCGTCATCGTCATCATCATCATCATCATTTTTAATTTCTTCATCACTATAGCTTTCATACGATTCATCTTTTAAGTCATTATTATCAATTCTACCCCCATCAATGCCGCCACTGACTTCATTATCTTCTTTATCATTTTTTTCATCGTTGGTATCTGATTCAATAGATAGCCTTTCTAGAAGATCGAGCTCTTCATCGCTTCCCGATTTTTCGATAGGTCTTTTTACAGAAATAACATCAGCATAATTCACTGTTGCTTTAATTTTACTATTAATTCCAATAATTTCGGTATTACAGAAGTAACAATCCTCTCTTCTATCTGGTTGATACCATTCCATTGGGCTATTAAATTTAACTTTGTCATCTTCTTTTGTTTTATTCCACTTACAAAGCATTTGACGACATTGTTCGCAGATACTACATGGAGTCCACTTTTCTATAACTACATCAGTTTCTAATTTGAAGCAAGTTTTGTAAATTTTTCTGAGATTCTTATTGAAATGTCTTTGAGATTTTTGCGGAGTGAATACTCCGCAGACAAAACAAAAAAGATTATAATTTTTTGTGCAAATATGCCCTTGAGATGTAGAAGGTAAATTTTCCATGATTTTCAGTATAACCCCGCACGTTAGGGATCCTGGTCCGATCGCAGGTGAGTCCACTGTCCCGGAGGTGATAACTCTTATACCTCTCCGGGGCTAAGTATAAGAGCTTTCCGACTTTGACGAGGACAGTGTCAACTCGTCGTCGGACACACTACAGCTTCATCCTCACACCCTAACGTCCCCCTGCGAGGCAGTGCGCTTCCACTGGCATCGTTACCCCGACAAACTTATGAGCGGATTATTCTACACATCCCCGTTTGGGGCAGTGTCACCGTCACAGTTTTTGTCGAGGAAGCAGGTGAAGGCTACGTTGACGAAAAAAATTCATGTTTAATTTTTTCTTATTCATTTAACCGTACATTTGTACAATTAGAAAATGCATGCTTACTTTCTACACAATTCTTCACGTATATCACAGAACACTCTTATGCAATTTAAAATTGTATAATATACGATCTCACAAATAAGAGAAAATTAAATATGATCTTTTGTTCTTCAAAGTAGCCTTGTATTAAAATGAAATTAATCAATATTGTACTAAAATTCGCAGATACCGTGGTTTAGGTTTGTTTTGCATGAATCTAGTACATTTCACCTTGAAATTACCTTTACTCAATGTAGCGAGTCCTATGAAAGTGATAGTAATGAAGAAATTAAAAATGATGATGATGATGACGATGACGATATTTTCCTTCCAGCGGGCCAAAAAGACAAAAGCGTAAAGTTATGGACTCAAGATAAACTAAACGACCTAGTTAGAGAGCTTAACTTACCTAAAGATGGAGCAGAACATTTAGCTTCAGCTTTAAAAGGCATGAATCAGTTGGCCAAATCTACTAAAGTATCTTTTTACAGAACAAGAAGCATAAGTTTCGAACCATACTTTGAAGAAATGAATCATAATGGTGATAAAATAGTATATTGTAAAGACGTAAAAGGTTTAATGACTGAAATTAAACCTAATGTGTATAAAGACGAAGAATGGAGATTGTTCATAGATTCATCAAAAAGAAGTTTAAAAGCCGTATTACTACACAATAGCAACCACTATGCCTCAGTTCCTATAGCGCACTCCACTACAATGAAGGAAACATACGATAATCTCAAAATTATAATACAAAATATTCAGTATGATAAGCATAAATGGCGGATATGTGGTGATTTGAAAGTTTCTGGAATATTGTTAGGACAGCAGTCTGGATTTACAAAGACGCCATGTTCCTTGTGCTTATGGGATAGTAGAGACCGTGCAAAGCACTATACAAATCATAAATGGCCTGAAAGAAAATCTCTCGAAGTCGGTAAGAGTAACGTTATAGCTACTCCATTGGTTGATCCGAAAAGAGTTCTCATTCCTCCATTACACATAAAACTTGGTGTGATGAAACAATTCCTTGAAGCTTTAGATAAAGATAGCCAGTGCTTCAAATACTTGGAAAGTAAATTTCCAAGTAAATCAGATGCAAAATTGAAGGAAGGTATTTTTGACGGTCCTGAAATTAGAAAAATGATGGCTGATGACCAGTTCATTAGTCCCATGACAAACATTGAGAAAGCTGCATGGCTTAGCTTTAAGGAAGTTACTGAAAACTTTTTGGGTAATCGCAGAAGCCCAAATTACAAAGTAATTGTATCTAAAATGGTTGAGAACTATGGGAATATGGGTTGCCTAATGAATTACAAACTACATTTTCTGCACAATTACTTGGATAGTTTTCCTGAAAACTGTGGTGATTATAGCGAAGAACAGGGAGAGCGTTTTCACCAAGACATTAAAGTAATGGAGAAGCGTTATCAGGGTAGATGGGATGCTAGTATGCTGGCCGACTACTGCTGGATGTTGAAAAGAGATTGTAAAACTACTGGGAAAAAACGTAAAAGGAAACCTTTGCACCGATCATTTGATGAGAAACGTGTAAGGTATAGTAAGAAAAAATAAATGGCATGAAGTTTGGTTTGTTTAACAAGAATTTTGTCGATTTTACCTTCAAATAACCTTCACTATGAGGCGATGGAGTCAAACGGACCACGGATTCGGATTCCGCGACCCCAAAAACATATATGTATACTGTTAAACCTTGGTTGCCGTTAATTTTGTAAATTTGACCTCGACCTGACCTTGACCCTAAGGTGATGGGGTCAAATGGACCACGGATTCGGAATCAGCGACCTCAAAAACATATATGTGTACTGTTAAACCTTGGTTGCCGTTAATTTTGTAAATTTGACCTTGACTTGACCTTGACCCTGAGGTGATGGAGTCAAACGGACCACGGATTCGGAATCAGCGACCTCAAAAACATATATGTATACTGTTAAACCTTGGTTGCCGTTAATATTGTAAATTTGACCTTGACCTGACCTTGACCCTGAGGTGATGGGGTCAAATGGACCACGGATTCGGAATCAGCGACCTCAAAAACATAAGGTATATATGGTCTGGTCCGTGGGTTTTGACATTTTTTTTTTGTGTGGCTGTGTTATTAGAGAGAAATATTGATTTTTGTTCCTTTTTGTTCATTTTTTTGTTTATTTTATTGTTAATTTTATATATATATACGTATACAACGAAGGTTCCTCCCTGCTCGCTCCTCTCGACAACCCCCCGGATACACACAGTTCAAAGTAAATAGAAGAGTAGCACATAATGAATCTAAATTTCATATTTGCGAATGTGAAAAAAGTTCAATAGAAAACATCAATACATAAAAATATAAGATATGAAGTTATAGAATTAGAATTAATAAAAAAAGATGGTTTATCGCGACATTCAGAAGTTTATAATGAATCAAACATATATTTTTGAAATATATCGCTAAAGAAGCCAACACTTTTTTTTCACTGTCGCTAAAAAAGCTTACAAATTTATTTATTATTGTCGCTGAAACATACAGATCTATTGTTTGTTGTCGCTAAAAAAATCTCATATAAGCATACTATTTTATTGTTTGTTGTCGCTAAAAGGAGCTTACAGATTAATTTGTTATTATTACTGAAATAATTTTATAGACTCATTTCTTATTGTCGCTAATAGAAGCTTACGAATTCATATTTCATTGTAGTTATAAAAAACTTACATATTTATTTCTTATTGTCACTAAAGAAGCTTGTACAGTTGCTTTGTATTTTTACTAAAAAAAGTTTGAATAATTTTAAATATTTATATAATATGTCGTTAAATTTCATTGTCGCTAAAAGAAGCTTACAAATTTATGTTTTGTTACAAGCTCACATATTTATTTTTTATTGTTGTTGAAAAAAACTTATAGATTAATTTTTTTTGTAGTTAATCAATATTATTTTACATTTTGTATTTTAATTATCATCAATTTTTTTTTCTGTAACCTTGAAAAATAATCATTATATATTGAGAATATTGTATTTATTAATGTAATGAAATAAAAATATTAAATTTTTTAATTTACCTTATTTAAAATTATTTCATTCACTAATATAAGTTCTTCTAACTCCATGTTTTCATCATTTAATACTATAATAAATTCCAATTTTATTACTTTTAATATATATGTAATATTAATAAAATTTTTAAATATATATATATGGGTGATTCTATTCGAACGGGTTGAATTCAAATTTTGAAATAGTAGAAAATAAAGGTGTTCATTTTAAAAATTTTACTCAGGTTTTTTTATGGTTGTATCTAATAGAACAATATCTTACAGTAGTCAAGCTGTCCATAGGTTATTCCCCGAAAAACTGATAGATAAAAAATATACTGATACAGAGGAATTACTTTTATTCCAGGGGAATTACTTTTTTTATCACCATCACTTGATATACTATTTTCTAATAATATTTATGTCGAACAAAGATTCTAAACTATCTAAAATACTTTAGAATTAGCTATTACCATATATGGATGGATTTTTAAAAATAAAAAACAACGAGTTACAGCAAAAATATGTATTTTTAAACATTATATGTATTCTTAAACATTATTCGAAGAAAGTTAAAGAACAAATATATCCATACTTGAGAAAGTTTGCTTTTTCAAAATATACGATAACGTTATTTTTGTGTTTGGGAGTAGAGTTAAATGTACTTGATTATAAAGGATTAGTAGGAAGTTCGCCACGTCCACGTGTAGAAATTCACTGAAATAAAAGGTGCAATAAAAATTGATGAAGGATATTTTGTTTCTAATTTGTTGCTGACATTTCCACCCGATAACGATTTTGTTGCTCCAGCCGTTTCCGAAAAACCATGGCTGTGCTGGCGTAAGTCTTACGCTAGCACGACTACTGCTGTAACTTTTTTTCTAATTAAGATATTTTAACAATTCAAACGGGATAATTTGTTGCTAATTTGTTGCTGAAAGATGGCATATCGCTCGATTTCAAAATATTAATATTTGCCTACATAATTAACACCATACGTTGAAAAAATTTGAAAATTCACTAAAATAAAAGGTGAAATAAAAATTAATGAAGGATATTTTGTTTCTAATTTGTTGCTGACATTTCCACCTGGAAACGATTTTGTTGCTCCAGCCGTTTCCGAGAAACCATGGCTGTGCTAGCGTAAGTCTTACGCTAGCACGACTACTGCTGTAACTTTTTTTCTAATTAAGATATTTTAACGATTCGAAGGAGATAATTTGTTGCTAATTTGTTGCTGAAAGATGCCATATCGCTGGATTTCAAAATATTAATATTTGCCTAGATAATTAACACCATACATTGAAAAAATTTGAAAATTCACTGAAATAAAAGGTGAAATAAAAATTAATGAAGGATATTTTGTTTCTAATTTGTAGCTGACATTTCCACCCAGAAACTATTTTGTTGCTCCAGCCGTTTCCGAGAAACCATGGCTGTGCCAGCATAAGTCTTACGCTAGCACGACTACTGCTGTAACTTTTGTTCTAATTAAGATATTTTAACAATTCAAACGGAATAATTTGTTGCTAATTTGTTGCTGAAAGATGGCATATCGATGGATTTCAAAATATTAATATTCGCCTACATAATTAACGCCATGCATTGAAAAAATTTGAAAATTCAATGAAATAAAAGGTGCGATGAAAACTAATGAAGGATATTTTGTTTCTTAATTGTTGCTGACATTTCCACCCGGAAACGATTTTGTTGCTCAAGCCGTTTCCGAAAACCATGGCTGTGCTAGCGTAAGTCTTACGCTAGCACGACTACTGCTGCAATTTTTTTTCTCATTAAGATATTTTAACGATTCGAACGAGATAATTTCTTGCTAATTTGTTGCTGAAAGATGCTATATCGCTGGATTTCAGAATATTAATATTTGCCTTGATAACACAATACCTTAAAAAAATTCGAAAATTTACTTAATTAAACGGTGGAATAAATATTAATGGATGATATTTTGGTGCTTTTTTGTCGCTGACATTTTCGTCCGGAAACGATTTTTTTGCTCAGCCGTTTCCGAGAAACCATGGCTGTGCTAGCGTAAGTCTTACGCTAGCACGACCACTGCTGTAACTTTTTTTCTAATTAAGATATTTTAACGATTCGAACGAGATAATTTGTTGCTAATTTGTTGCTGAAAGATGCCATATCGCTTGATTTCAAAATATTAATATTTGCCTAGATAACACCATACCTTGAAAAAATTTGAAAATTCACTTAATCAAAAGGTGGAATAAATATTAATGGATGATATTTTGTTGTCATTTTGTTGCTGAAATTTGCGCCCGGAAACGATTTTGTTGCTCCAGCCGTTTCCAAGAAACCATGGCTGTGCTAGCGTAAGTCTTACGCTAGCACGACTACTGCTGTAATTTTTTTTCTAATTAAGATATTTTAACGATTCGAACGGGACAATTTGTTGCTAATTTGTTGCTGAAAGATGCTATATCGCTGGATTTCAGAATATTAATATTTGCCTTGATAACACCACACCTTGAAATAATTTGAAAATTTACTTAATTAAAAGGTGGAATAAATATTAATGGATGATATTTTGTTGCTTTTTTGTCGCTGACATTTTCGTCCGGAAACGATTTTTTTGCTCAGCCGTTTCCGAGAAACCATGGCTGTGCTAGCGTAAGTCTTACGCTAGCACGACTACTGCTGTAATTTTTTTTCTAATCAAGATATTTTAACAATTCGAACGGGATAATTTGTTGCTAATATGTTGCTGAATGATGCTATATCGCTAGATTTCAAAATATTAATATTTGCCTAGATAACACCATACCTTGAAAAAATTTGAAAATTCACTTAATTAAAAGGTGGAATTCATATTAATGGATGATATTTTGTTGCTATTTTGTCGTTGACATTTCCGCCCGGAAACTATTTTTTTGCTTTAGCCGTTTCCAAGAAACCATGGCTGTGCTAGCGTAAGTCTTGAGCTAGCACGACCACTGCTGTAACTTTTTTTTTAATCAAGATATTTTAACGATTCGAACGAGATAATTTGTTGTTGAAAGATGCCATATCGCTGGATTTCAAAATATTAATATTTGCCTAGATAACACCATACCTTGAAAGAATTTGAATATTCACTTAATCAAAAGGTGGAATAAATCTTAATGGATGATATTTTGTTGTCATTTTGTTGCTGACAATTCCGTCCGGAAACGATTTTTTTGCTCCAGCCGTTTCCGAGAAACCATGGCTGTGCTAGCGTAAGTCTTACGCTAGCACGACCACTGCTGTAACTTTTTTTCTAATTAAGATATTTTAACGATTCGAACGAGATAATTCGTTGCTAATTTGTTGCTGAAAGATGCCATATCGCTGGATTTCAAAATATTAATATTTGCCTGGATAACACCATACCTTGAAAAAATTTGAAAATTCATTTAATTAAAACGTGGGATAAATATTAATGGATGATATTTTGTTGCCATTCTGTTGCTGACATTTCCGCCCGGAAACGATTTTTTTGCTCTAGTCGTTTCCGAGAAACCATGGCTGTGCTAGCGCAAGTCTTACGCTAGCACGACCACTGCTGTAACATTTTTTCTAATTAAGATATTTTAACGATTCGAACAAGATAATTTGTTGCTAATTTGTTGCTGAAAGATGCCATATCGCTGGATTACAAAATATTAATATTTGCCTAGATAATTAACACCATACATTGAAAAAATTTGAAAATTCACTGAAATAAAAGGTGAAATAAAAATTAATGAAGGATATTTTGTTTCTAATTTGTTGCTGACATTTCCACCTGGAAACGATTTTGTTGCTCCAGCCGTTTCCGAGAAACCATGGCTGTGCTAGCGTAAGTCTTACGCTAGCACGACTACTGCTGTAACTTTTTTTCTAATTAAGATATTTTAACGATTCGAACGAGACAATCTGTTGCTAATTTGTTGCTGAAAGATGCCATATCGCTGGATTTCAAAATATTAATATTTGCCTAGATAACACCATACCTTAAAAAAATTTGAAAATTCACTTAATTAAAAGGTGGAATAAATATTAATGGATGATATTCTGTTGCTTTTTTATTGCTGACATTTCCGTCCGGAAACGATTTTTTTGCTCTAGCTGTTTCAGAGAAACCATGGCTGTGCTAGCGCAAGTCTTACGCTAGCACGACCACTGCTGTAACTTTTTTTCTAATTAAGATATTTTAACGATTTGAACGAGATAATTTGTTGCTTATTTGTTGCTGAAAGATGCCATATCGCTGGATTTCAAAATATTAATATTGGCCTGGATAACATTATACTTTGAAAAAATTTGTAAATTCACTTAATTAAAAGGTGGATAAATATTAATGGATGATATTTTGTTGTCATTTTGTTGCTGACATTTCCGTCCGGAAACGATTCTTCTGCTCCAGCCGTTTCCGAGAAACCATGGCTGTGCTAGCGTAAGTCTTACGCTAGCACGACCACTGCTGTAACTTTTTTCCTAAGTAAGATATTTTAACGATTTAAACGAGCTTATTTGTTGCTAATTTGTTGCTGAAAGATGCCATATCGCTGGATTTCAAAATATTAATATTTGCCTAGAGAACACCATACCTTAAAAAAATTTGAAAATTCACTAAATTGAAAGGTGGAATAAAAATTAATGGAGGATATTTTGTTGCTATTTTGTTGATGACATTTCCGCCCAAAAACGATTTTTTTGCTCCAGCCGTTTCCGAGAAACCATGGCTGTGCTAGCGTAAGTCTTACGCTAGCACGACCACTGCTGTAACTTTTTTTCTAATTAAGATATTTTAACGATTCGAACGAGATAATTTGTTGCTAATTTGTTGCTGAAAGATGCCATATCGCTGGATTTCAAAATATTAGTATTGGCCTGGATAACACTATACTTTGAAAAAATTTGAAAATTCACTTAATTAAAAGGTGGATAAATATTAATGGATGATATTTTGTTGTCATTTTGTTGCTGACATTTCCGTCCGGAAACTATTTTTCTTCTCCAGCCCTTTTCGAGAAACCATGGCTGTGCTAGCGTAAGTCTTACGCTAGCACGACCACTGCTGTAACTTTTTTTCTAATTAAGATATTTTAACGATTTGAACGAGATAATTTGTTGCTAATTTGTTGCTGAAAGATGCCACATGGCTGGATTTCAAAATATTAATATTTGCCTAGATAACACCATACCTTGGAAAAATTTGAAAATTTACTTAATTAAGAGGTGGAATAAATATTAATGGATGATATTTTGTTGCTATTTTTTGCTGACATTTCCGCCCGGAAACGATTTTTTTGTTCCAGCTGTTTCCGAGAAACCATGGCTGTGCTAGCGTAAGTCTTACGCTAGCACGACCACTGCTGTAACTTTTTTTCTAATTAAGATATTTTAACGATTCGAACGAGATAATTTGTTGCTAATTTGTTGCTGAAAGATGCTATATCGTTGGATTTCAAAATATTAATATTTGCCTAGATAACACCATACCTTGAAAAAATTTGAAAATTCACTTAATTAAAAGGTGGAATAAATATTAATGGATGATATTTTGTCGTCATTTTGTTGCTGACATTTCCGTCCGAAAACGATTTTTTTTGCTCCAGCCGTTTCCGAGAAACCATGGCTGTGCTAGCGTAAGTCTTACGCTAGCACGACCACTGCTGTAACTTTCTTTCTAATTAAGATATTTTAACGATTCGAACGAGATAATTTGTTGCTAATTTGTTGCTGGAAGATGCCATATCGCTGGATTTTAAATTTTTAATATTTGCCTAGATAACTAACACTATACCTTGAAAAAATTTAATAATTTACTTAATTAAAAGGTGGTATAAAAATTAATGAAGGATATTTTGTATCTAATTAGTTGATAAACGATGATATATTGCTAAATCTAATAATACTAACTTTTGAATAAATTACCGATACTGAGACTAGAGAAAGTTTTAAATGGTAAGAGGCGGTCGGGACTATATGCCGCATGCGAGCGCTGCGATCATGTGAGGGAAAAATGCAAAATAATTTTTACACAGCGATTTACAATTTACTGAAACAATAATATACCTCTAATTCTGTGAATAACTGTAGCCATATATATGTAGAATAATTATTGATGCTGTGTGGGCATGTATGTGTGAACATATATTAGTAGCCTATCGTATGACAAACAGGCATCCCTTTCCCTCTGAGACGAGTTAACGTGCTAGCGTGCAAACGTTACTCTCTCACTTGACTACCGACTGTATCCCTGGCTACAGCAAATACAACGCTTAACCATATCTCTCGTGTATTCATTCAACTTAACCTTGAACCTCTACCATCTTTCATCTATACTGTGTGGCTTTTGGTTGGAGTCCCAGGCCCCACAATTGGTGACACCGAGTCTTCAGGACACGTTCTGCAGGATTCAAGTCGCGTCGTGAGGCATCATCTCTCATCGAGCATCATCGCCACCGACCGGCAGGGTTAAGAGAGAAAGAGAAGCAGCACGCTGCCCTTTTTGGAAATATCAAAGGTGATAAAACGAGGTTATTTTATTTTTTTTTTTAAAGAAAAGGAAGCTATTTAGCGGCGCAGAGAAAAGCATCAATCTTTTCTTCTGCATAAGTCGCAAATAGTCTTGAACTCTGTGTACTGTCAGGCGCATTCTAAGTCGCGTACAGTGCACAGAAAGTTTAGAATACATAGAGTATATGATATCCTGTAACGTGCAATTAAGTCGCGTACAGGTTTCATAAGAGAAAATTGTACACAGCTCCGAAAGCAAGTGCGACATAAGTACTGCGCGCACGTTTTACGTAAAAATTGTATTGCGCGTGCGGGCGGAGCATGGCAAACGCAAAATAAGCGTAAAATATATTATAAGTTAAAGTAAAATTCGCCTTAGCGGTCAGTTCGTAGAGTTTTTTTTCTTTTCTCACTTAATTGATACACATATAAAATATATACATATATAGATATAATAAGTGGAAAGCATAAAATATTTAGTTTTTTTTCTTAAATATCCAATGCTGTTGTGTGACAAAGAGTCTTGGGGTACGTTTCCTACTGGCTTTCTGCCACTTTTATAGGCACGTACTTCTGGGGCATCTGAGTCTACCAGAGCAGCAAATTAATGCATATATGTTATCTTGCGCAGCTAAGGACGTCCTGGAGTTCTGTGCCTACTGGCTTTTCGCCTCTTTTATAGGTACAAGCTACTATGGTTTACTTGGCCAAACAAGATATTTATTCTTAAAATATCAAAATTAATAGCAATTAATATCCTATTTGCCACGTATTAATAAATAATAAGTAGGGAAGAAAATGTAAAAATTGTAAGCCATCGCACGCACGAAATATTACAAGTGCAAAATATAAGTAAATGCGAAAAAATTGATGTAAGTGTATCGAGGAGAGAGAAAATTCGCGAAAAATTTCAAGAACAAAGAAAATTCGCGAGGTAAATTTTAATATTAAAATCGAAAATTCTAGAATATTCGAACGAACTCGAGGTGACCGTTCAAGGTTGATAGGTGACAAAAAGCCGTTAGAACGCGACCTTTTATGTTTTGAAAAGCATAGTAGTTAGTCGAGTAACATAAACAAAGCGCGTTTAGACCCGAAGTTATCTCGTAAAGAAAGCGAGAATTTTGTACCGGGGGATAGAATTATTTTATTTCATAATATTATTCGTATTCAAGATTATTTATTGTAATAAATATTCAGTTGTATATGCGAGCGTGTCGTAATAATTTATTTATTCGTGTTGTTATTAATTTATTTATTCGTGTGTCGTTGTTTATTTATTTATTTATTTATTCAATTGTATATAATTTATGTAAATTCGTGTCGTATTAATTTATTATGTCATAAATCGTTTTCAAATTGTAAATAATTTATGTATTATTTTTTTTTTTGATATTGTATATAATTTTTGTTATATTGTTTAATTTATTAAAGTCGTGTAGCGTGAATTATTATTTTAGCCGCTCGTACTGCAATTGTGTATTTAGTTAATTATTATTGGACCGATCAATTATTTTAGACAGACCGTTTTCGGAGCGCATTGCGTATCTTAATTAACGTATATTCCTTTTTCAATTGTTAACACGCGCAAAATGAGTATTAACATGGAAGTTGACAATGACAGCGCGTTTAATATCACGGAAATTGCTAGGGTGAATAAGGTTATAAACGATAATTTAGACCTTCAACAGACACTGAATTCTTACGATAAATTTAAAGAACAAGTAGATAGTCGAAGAATAGGGTTAAAAAATCCGCAAAGTAGTCCGCTGGAGGCTGCCGGGGGTATCACGGAAAATGGTGCAAATAAAGCACCAATAGGAAATAGGTTCAAGGAGTTTGTAAAAGCTCAAGAGAGAACGCACCGCGAGAGAATGCATCAGTTACGCGATAAATATACAGAAGATTATAAAGTTTGGCTCGCGAAGCTAGAAGAACGCGACAAATTAGTAGAAAAAATGCATGAAGAGATTGATGCGTTGAAAGCAAGTGTAGGTAAACCAGTAGCTATGGTCGGTAATAATAACGCGGTCGGTAATATACTGACAGGAGGCAACGTACCACCAGTAGACCCCATATCGACGCTAGATAATCAAAGGCGTATCGACGCCACGAATACTAATCAAGAAGTTCCCATACCTACTCCGGGCGTAGGGGGCGGCAGTTACCATTACGGTACGCGAAATGTTAACTTGCCATTTTGGCAGCACGACCCGGATACGTGGTTTAGCATTTTCGAGAGCCAAATTAACTTTCCTAGGCCGATGGACGATAACGCAAAATTTTACGCGTTGATAACTAATCTCGATAAAAGCGTAATTTATGAGGCGGCCGAGATTACTAAATTATTGCTGCCGGGACAAAGATACGAAGGATTAAAAAGTCACTTACTAGAAAAATACGGAAGATCCGCCGAAAGTGAATCTAAAATCCTTTTTGCTGGGTATAAAATGGGCGATAAAAAACCCTCGATGTTCCTAAACGAGATGCTGAATATAGCAAGAGGACGGATCCCTCGGCAGATGGTCCTCGAGGCATGGAGGCATAACCTCATCCCTAGTATTAAATATTATATGGCAGGATACGATGCAGATGCGGATGAAGCGACACTCGTTAGACACGCGGATGAAGTATATAAAAATCTGCGCGAAAGTAAAAAGGAGATAAACGCGGTCGAAAAAAGTAAAGATAACGCGGAAGAAATAGCGAGAATAGAAGCAGTCATGCAAGACCAATTAAATAAAAAACGCGACTATGCCAGTGAGAGACGAACAAGATCTCGTAGTCGCGATAATAGAGATAGAAATAGAAGTAGATCCGCGAATAAGTTTTGTAAATATCATGCTAAATACGGAAATAAGGCTTATAGATGCATAAAACCCTGTGCATGGAAAAATTTGGACGTAAAAAATAAAAATTTCAGAAGAAGTAATAGTTTTAGACCGACTAATAGCGCGAGAAGTCCGAATAGAAAAGAAGACGTTATCAAGTCTTTAAACCCCCAAACCGACGCGTAGATGAGGCGTGCGCGTCTGGTATCGAGTCAATACGTCTCCATATTAAAGATAAAGTCTCGGGTAAAACATTTTTAATTGATTCGGGCGCAGAGGTTTCGCTTGTTCCAAAAAGCAAAGGTCAACGCGAGCAAGCTGTCAAGTTCCAATTATATGCCGCTAATAACACGCGAATAAGCACATACGGTACAATCCATATGCAATTAGACCTAGGTTTTAAAAATAAACGATTCGGGTGGACATTTATCGTGGCAGACGTGCCATACGCGATTTTAGGCGGAGATATGCTGAAACAATATGATCTACTACCAGATCTTACGAGAAGAAGACTGGTGAATGGTGAGACGCAAGAATCCGTCAAAGGATTCAACAAAACCGCCGCATTAGTTCAAGTATCGATCGTTGACCCGGGTAATAAATACGCGAAGTTGTTAAGCCAGTATCCTTCAATAGTTGGTATAGAAGATCCCTTGCCAGCAAAACATAGGGGCGTATACCACTACATTAAAACAACGGGACCCCCCTTCGCACAAAGGCTACGTAGACTTCCACCAGAGAAGCTCAGAGCCGCCAAGAAGGCGTTCGAGAAATGGGTCGAGGAGGGTATTTGTAGACCTTCGAAAAGTCCGTGGGCTACACCCATCCATATGGTACCCAAGAAGGATGGAAGCTGGCGTATTTGCGGTGATTATCGTAAACTAAATAACGTTACGGTTCCTGACAGGTATCCCTCGCTGCATTTATACGATTTTACGAGCAACTTACACGACAAAAGTATATTCTCTGCTCTGGACCTTGAACAAGCGTTCTTGCAAATACCAATTTTTCCGGAAGACATACCCAAAACTGCGGTTGTTACGCCTTTCGGTCTCTTTGATTATCTTGTAATGACATTCGGGTTCAGAAATGCCGCTCAAACCTTCCAGCGGTACGTCAATCTAGCCCTGGGAGATTTAGACTTTGCATTCGCGTTCGTGGATGATATTCTCGTTGCATCTTCATCGCCAGAGGAGCACGAGGAACACCTTAAAATCGTATTTGAACGGCTCGCCAAGTTTCACTTACGTTTGAACGTGGATAAATGCAAGTTCGGCGTGTCGGAGTTAATATTCCTTGGACACCAGGTAAGCGGAGAAGGATTCCGCCCGGACCCAAGTAAAGTTAAAGCTATAGTAGAATTCCCTAAGCCAGAGACTAAAGATGATATGCGTAGATGATATATTTAGGTATGATTAATTTTTATAGAAAATGTTTACCGCATGCAGCTGAAACGCAGCGCCATTTAAATGCATTAATTAGTGATATTAAGAAAAAGGATAAATGTCCTGTAGTATGGACAAAAGAAGCCGAAGACGCATTCGAAAAAACAAAAAAAGAATTAGCAGAGGTAGCTTATTTAGCGTTCCCAGCAGAAAACGCGGAAGTTAGAGTCGTAACGGACGCTTCGAACTTCGCGATGGGCGCGTCGTTGGAGCAATTAGTAGGTGACTCGTGGCAACCATTAGCATTTTTTTCTAAAAAATTCACACCTGCGCAAAGGAATTATTGTGTTTTAGACAAAGAATTGTCAGCTATTTATGAAGCGCTTAAATATTTTAGATACTATCTTGAGGGTCGGGAGTTTAAAATTTATACCGATCATAAGCCGCTCATTTACGCACTTGCGCAGAACGTAGAAGATTGCCCAGCAATTCGTGGTAGAAGGCTATCGTATATAGCAGAATTTAATACGGAAATATGCTATCTTCCTGGACAGGATAATGCAGTAGCAGATTCCTTATCAAAGATCGAGGACGTAAAATTTTCTACGTTTTTTTCTTTAGAGGAGCTAGCAGAAAAGCAGCTAGAGGATGAGGAATTAACGGCGATATTAGATAACCCCAGTCATCCCCTTAAATTAGTCAAGCTGCAATGGGGAGCCGGTAAGACCTTCGTGTACGTAGGATTAGTAGATCAGGTTTTCCGCCCTTACGTCCCTAAAGAATTAAGACAGGATATTATTAACCTGTTTCACAATCAAAACTTGTATCCATCCGGCAAAGTAACAGCTAAGCTGATTAGACAGCAATATGTATGGCCCAAGATGAACCAGAAGATAGCTGCATGGTGCAAGGCATGTATTAATTGCCAAAAATCAAAAACCTCTCGCGAGAATAAATTTTTACCATCGAAATTCGCCGAGCCAGATGCTCGTTTCACCCATGTTCATGTGGATCTCGTGGGCCCACTTCCATCATGTGAAGGGTACAGATATATCTTATCAATGATAGATAGATTTTCAAGGTGGCCAGAGGCAGTTCCGCTGCAAGATGTATCCGCTCCCACAGTTGCACGCGCTTTTTATGATAATTGGGTGGCGAGATTTGGAGCACCGGTGATTATTACGAGCGATCAAGGGAGGCAATTTGAGGCGCAGTTGTTCAAACAGCTGTAGAATTATATCGGGTGTAAGAAGGTCAGGATGACACCATATCATCCAGCCTCCAACGGAATTGTCGAGAGATGGCACCATGTTCTTAAAGCCGCAATCATGTGCCACACAGAGACCGCTGAATGGACCAGGGTCCTGCCTACCGTAATGCTTGGTCTGCGCACGCGCTTGAGACTGGATACGGGGGCAAGCCCAGCCGAATTTTTATACGGTACAACGCTGACTGTACCAGGTGATCTCTGTGAATTTCGTGAGATCAATGCGCATGATGCAGGCGAATTCCTTGTTGAATTCAAAGATAACATAAGGCAAATTAAGCCAGTGCCTGCCACGCACAACTGTGCAATAAAACCTTTTGTTTTTAAAGAATTGAGCCACTGCACCGACGTTTTCGAAAGGGTGAAGGCGGTTAAACCGCCACTTACGCATCCATATACGGGACCGCATAAGGTTATAGCGAGGCATGAGGGTGGTAGAAACTACACAATCGAGAAAAACGGCAGGAATGTGGTGGTAACGGCTGATAGATTAAAACTAGTTTTCTTCCTGAGAAGTGAGGAACAGCTTACACCAGTCGAACAACGAGTGCAGGAAGATGCTCTAGACGAAGAGCAACCACCCACGCCATCGTCACAAACCAACAATACCTCGCAAACCTCTGTACACAATCAAACGTCGGTTGAGGTGGAAGTCCACCGTAACGCAGAAGATGCGTGGAGCGCCGTCGAAGAGCGGTTAGAGGAAGTCTCTGACGAGATTGGTCCAGTAGACGAGGCAAACCCAGCTGAAGTTGGCCAGAAAGATTACGATCATCTGACAATGGTCAGTCAGCCGGATACTGCCAATAGTGTACAGAATGACGAAGGCAGGAGCATTGAAGATGCAAGTACGGTTCCCCAAAGGCAAAAAAAGGAAAGATTTGTGCCTAACATCTTAAAAAGGAGAAAAAGAACTGATAGCATCCTTAAAAGAGATTGTAAAGAAACCGCTATTAAAAAAACTGTTAGGTTTGACGTTAGCGTTAACGTAGGGAACCATGCTTCGCCCGCTTTTGTAAATAGTTTTAAGTATCGTAAGAAAGTAAAGAATGATTGAAATATGAGTAAGGATGTTACACTGATTGTATTATATTAATTTATTATGTTTTTTATGTATATATGTTGTTTATTATGTGTATTAATAATTTTTTTTCTTTCCTTTTCCTTTCATTTAGGTAGCTTTGGCATGTTCCTACTGGACTGCGTTCCACTTTTATAGGAACACCACTGTGACCTTATTTCTAATAAACTTTAGTGTGCTTCCTTTCTCAGTGTTAGTGTACCTGTGTTCTGCAGTGATGAAAGAAGTATCAAGAATCAAGACGGACCTCTCTCGCCGTATTACGCAAACAACTGACATGGCTTTCGAGCATGAAATGAGGCTGGCGGAGATTGCTTTTGAGGAGTTCGAGGAGCAATTTCGGGGTTATTTTACAACCCGCGAGAACGCCTTACGAAGGGCAGCCCAACGCAACATGATGGTGGCGCACGAACGGGTGGAATACCGCGTGCCCACCTTATTTATCGAAGACCAGCCAGTCAAAGAGCTTTTTGTTTTTAATCTGCCAAAGAACACAGGAGAAGACAAGACTATGAACTCAGTGTAGTGATAGTGCGTATGTGTGTGAGAATGCTAGAGTAAATGTGACTTACGTCAAGAATGTATGACGTGCAAGCATATGTTATATATTATTATATATTTAATGTGAAATGACGTTTTTTATGGTTGGCAATAATGCAAGTTCTTTATTATTCAGCGCGTTAAGCGCGAGTAACATATGGTTGCACAATGTATGATAATCATTGTAAAAACTTAGCGTATTAAACGCATAAATGTGATAATTTTAAAGACTGAGCGTAGTAAACGCGTAAATGTGATAGTTTTAAAGACTGAGCGTATTAGATGCATAAAATGTGATAAAAATTAGAATGTTATATTGATTGTATAAAATCTTAAAAATATGTATTGTAAAACATAAAAATTAACTTGTTTAGTTTCAAAAATAATTCAATACGGTCGTATAAATAAGAGCATATAGTTAATGTAAAATTGTCATAAAATTGTTAAAACTAATTAAATATGTAAATTCAGTAAGTTTTGGGATGCAATATATAGCATAACAAGTGCATTCATGCACGAAATAATATATAAAACGCATAAGTGCAAGCGAGCACAAAGTATGTGCGTGAGCAAGTACTATAAGTACAGTTATGTAATGTAAGTGCATTAAGCACAGCTGTATGAATAAGTGGAATTAAGCACGGAGTGTAAATAAGTATAAAGTGCGAGTAAGCACGAGTAATTAAGCGTACATTTACGTGCGAGTAGCATATTTTGTAATAATTCTATTGTTTAAAATCAGCATTGTTAAAAATTTTTTTTGTAAATGTAAATAGTTAGCTATGTATAAAAGTAAACATTAATGTAGAATGTAAACGGAGTCAGATAAAAATGCGATAAAATAACTAAATTCGTGAAAATAGTTACACACGGAACGTTAAGAGTACGCAAGTACAGAATGTAAACCAGGGTACTAGTATAAGTAATAATTGTAATGTAATAAAAAAAAAAGGGGGGGGAGTATTGTGGGGACATGTATGTGTGAACATATATTAGTAGCCTATCGTATGACAAACAGGCATCCCTTCCCCTCTGAGACGAGTTAACGTGCTAGCGTGCGAACGTTACTCTCTCACTTGACTACCGACTGTATCCCTGGCTTCAGCAAATACAACGCTTAACCATATCTCTCGTGTATTCATTCAACTTAACCTTAAACCTCTACCTTCTCTCATCTATACTGTGTGGCTTTTGGTTGGAGTCTCAGGCCCCACAATGCTAATCTTATTTGAAAAGTCTAAAATATTGTTGTAAAGCGAAAAATGCAGCACGAGATAGAGCCGGCGTCAGCATATGTATTCATCATTCTTTAGTATTACTTTCTCTTTCGCACTAAAGAATAACATTTTTCGCTTTACAAAAATATTTTCGACTTTTCAAACAAGATTAGCATTGATAGTTATTCTTGATATATCTGGCAAGGGTTATTGACAACGTTAGAAGTATATTATTGTCTTAATGAATAGTAAATCCGTGTATAAAAAATATTTTATATTCTTCTTTCACCTGCAGCGCCCCCATGCCGCAAATAGTCCCGACCGCCTCTTAAGTAAACGATGAGGTAGAAAGAAAATTAGTGATTGATATTTTTCTGCGTATTTTTTGCTGATATTTTTATCAATATTTTTTTTGCTCAAGCTATTCTCTAGTAACCATGGCTTTATTAGCGTAAATGTAACGTCAGTACGACTCTTAATATAACTTTTTATCCAATTAAGATAATTAATTAATTGAAGTGGTATATTTTATTTGATATGTTTCTCTTATAATTTTTCTTTTAAATCACGAAAAATTGGTATTTGATCCAACGAGTGGCATGGAGCTCGGAAATATTTTTCGATTTTTTTAACTATTTTCTCTGGGACTTGAGACGCGTACGCCAAGGCAAGTGTAATATAGAATTATTACTACGATTTTTAATTTCGATTATGGTATTCTACTAATAAAAAAGCCACATGATTGCTAATTTTTTTATTTAAGTGGATTTAAATTTGACACTGCACCTGTACTTTTAGATATTATCCATCTCTCGTTTTTTTACAAAATTTTAAGAAAGTAATTGCAGCTTGTCGTATATACCATGAAGATTATATAATTTTAGGAGGAGGGTCCATAAGTTTTGTGGCTACTCGTAGAAAAAGTATACCACTTTTTTCATCATTTTTGGTGTAAATAGATAAAGGAAACATTTTTAAGGTCAACTGCACTGGTTCGGAGCGTGCGCTGAAATTTGTCTGGATATGGAAGTCTCCATAAGTTTGAGAAATTGTGGTGGCTTAGTGGGTGATTTTAAAAATTATACGATCCATCTATGCATGTATGCATGCATTGATGGACACACAGCAGTGGTCGAGCTAGCGTAAGACTTACGCTAGCACAGCCATGGTTTCTCGGAAACGGCTAAAGCAACAAAATCGTTTCCGGGTGGAAATGTCAGCAACAAATTAGAAACAAAATATCCTTCATTAATTTTCATTGCACCTTTTATTTCAGTGAATTTTCAAATTTTTTCAATGTATGGTGTTAATTATCTAGGCAAATATTAATATTTTGAAATCCAGCGATATGCCATCTTTCAGCAACAAATTAGCAACAAATTATCCCGTTCGAATTGTTAAAATATCTTAATTAGAAAAAAAGATACAGCAGTGGTCGTGCTAGCGTAATACTTACGCTAGCACAGCCATGGTTTCTCGGAAACGGCTGGAGCAGAAAAATCGTTTCCGGGCGGAAATGTCAGCAACAAAATAGCAACAACATATCCTCCATTAATTTTTATTCCACCTTTCAATTTAGTGAATTTTCAAATTTTTCGAAGGTATGGTGTTAGTTATCTGGGCAAATATTAATATTTTGAAATCCAGCGATATGGCATTTTTCAGCAACAAATTAGCAACAAATTATCCCGTTCAAATCGTTAAAATATCTTAATTAGAAAAAAAATTACAGCAGTAATCGTAAGACTTACGCTAGCACAGCCATGGTTTCTCGGAAACGGCTGAAGCAACAAAATCGTTTCCGGGTGGAAATGTCAGCAACAAATTAGAAACAAAATATCCTTCATTAATTTTTATTGCACCTTTTATTTCAGTGAATTTTCAAATTTTTTCAATGTATGGTGTTAATTATCTAGGCAAATATTAATATTTAGAAATCCAGCGATATGCCATCTTTCAGCAACAAATCAGCAACAAATTATCCCGTTCGAATTGTTAAAATATCTTAATTAGAAAAAAAGATACAGCAGTGGTCGTGCTAGCGTAAGACTTACGCTAGCACAGCCATGGTTTCTCGGAAACGGCTGGAGCAAAAAAATCGTTTCCGGGTGGAAATGTCAGCAACAAATTAGAAACAAAATATCCTCCATTAATTTTTATTGCACTTTTTATTTCAGTGAATTTTCAAATTTTTTCAATGTATGGTGTTAAGTATCTATGCAAATATTAATATTTTGAAATCCAGCGATATGCCATCTTTCAGCAACAAATTAGCAACAAATTATCCCGTTCGAATTGTTAAAATATCTTAATTAGAAAAAAGTTACAGCAGTAGTCATGCTACCGTAAGACTTACGCTAGTACAGCCATGGTTTCTCGGAAACGGCTGGAGCAACAAAATCGTTTCCGGGTGGAAATGTCAGCAACAAATTAGAAACAAAATATCCTTCATTAATTTTCATTGCACCTTTTATTTCAGTGAATTTTCAAATTTTTTCAATGTATGGTGTTAATTATCTAGGCAAATATTAATATTTAGAAATCCAGCGATATGCCATCTTTCAGCAACAAATTAGCAACAAATTATCCCGTTCGAATTGTTAAAATATCTTAATTAGAAAAAAAGATACAGCAGTGGTCGTGCTAGCGTAATACTTACGCTAGCACAGCCATGGTTTCTCGGAAACGGCTGGAGCAGAAAAATCGTTTCCGGGCGGAAATGTCAGCAACAAAATAGCAACAACATATCCTCCATTAATTTTTATTCCACGTTTCAATTTAGTGAATTTTCAAATTTTTCGAAGGTATGGTGTTAGTTATCTGGGCAAATATTAATATTTTGAAATCCAGCGATATGGCATTTCTCAGCAACAAATTAGCAACAAATTATCCCGTTCGAATCGTTAAAATATCTTAATTAGAAAAAAAATTACAGCAGTAATCGTAAGACTTACGCTAGCACAGCCATGGTTTCTCGGAAACGGCTGAAGCAACAAAATCGTTTCCGGGTGGAAATGTCAGCAACAAATTAGAAACAAAATATCCTTCATTAATTTTTATTGCACCTTTTATTTCAGTGAATTTTCAAATTTTTTCAATGTATGGTGTTAATTATCTAGGCAAATATTAATATTTAGAAATCCAGCGATATGCCATCTTTCAGCAACAAATCAGCAACAAATTATCCCGTTCGAATTGTTAAAATATCTTAATTAGAAAAAAAGATACAGCAGTGGTCGTGCTAGCGTAAGACTTACGCTAGCACAGCCATGGTTTCTCGGAAACGGCTGGAGCAAAAAAATCGTTTCCGGGTGGAAATGTCAGCAACAAATTAGAAACAAAATATCCTCCATTAATTTTTATTGCACTTTTTATTTCAGTGAATTTTCAAATTTTTTCAATGTATGGTGTTAAGTATCTAGGCAAATATTAATATTTTGAAATCCAGCGATATGCCATCTTTCAGCAACAAATTAGCAAAAAATTATCCCGTTTGAATTGTTAAAATATCTTAATTAGAAAAAAGTTACAGCAGTAGTCATGCTACCGTAAGACTTACGCTAGTACAGCCATGGTTTCTCGGAAACGGCTGGAGCAACAAAATCGTTTCCGGGTGGAAATGTCAGCAACAAATTAGAAACAAAATATCCTTCATTAATTTTCATTGCACCTTTTATTTCAGTGAATTTTCAAATTTTTTCAATGTATGGTGTTAATTATCTAGGCAAATATTAATATTTAGAAATCCAGCGATATGCCATCCTTCAGCAAGAAATTAGCAACAAATTATCCCGTTTGATTTGTTAAAATATCTTAATTAGAAAAAAAGTTACAGCAGTGGTCGTGCTAGCGTAAGACTTACGCTAGCACAGCCATGGTTTCTCGGAAACGGCTGGAGCAAAAAAATCGTTTCCGGGCGGATACGTCAGCAACAAAATAGCAACAAAATATCCTCCATTAATTTTTATTCCACGTTTCAATTTAGTGAATTTTCAAATTTTTCGAAGGTATGGTGTTAGTTATGTAGGCAAATATTAATATTTTGAAATCCTGCGACATGTCATCTTTCAGCAACAAATTAGCAACAAATTATCCCGTTTGAATCGTTAAAATATCTTAATTAGAAAAAAAGATACAGCAGTGGTCGTGCTAGCGTAAGACTTACGCTAGCACAGCCATGGTTTCTCGGAAACGGCTGGAGCAACAAAATCGTTTCTGGCGTAACAAATTAGCAACAAATTAGCAACAAAATATGGTATAGATCAGATCGTCGCGTTTCAATGTTGCTCTGCCAGCGTAATAGACGTATAAATAAGCTAGAATGATTTAAAGCAAAAAAAATTTTAAATTTTTTAGAATTTTGTTTGTTTATAACGAAATAATATAGGTTAGCGAACGAAATATTTCTATATTTTTGATATAGAATGATGGAAAATTTTATCTTGTTTAAGAATCTGTCTGGTTTTTGAAATTTAAGTAAGTAGAACCTGAGATATCGGAAATTTCAGCTGTAGCGGCAACTCCTTGCAATACGACACATGTGTGCAATATGGCGATCGCTTTCCTTATTGAAAATTCTTTTATTATGAGGTAAGTAATTTCATTCTTTTCTAAAAAAATTAATTTCAACTCTGTATTAGGAAATTAAATAAAAATTTAATAAAAAAGGATTTAGCTAAAACTAGATGACTCTAATAAATCGGAAGGTTAAAACAAATTTTTTGAATTAAATAGATTGTTGTTCTTTTTGCAATTGCGAAAAAAAAAAATGTAAAAATACTTCATAAGTTGAGTAAATTGTTTACTATTATAGTAGAAAAATCAATGATTATTTAAAACCCTAAATCTACTTGATTTAAATGTATTATACATCATCAATATTATGACAAAGTATATAAAATAGAGTCAAAAGTGATTTTATTAGGAAAGGATAAGATTACTCACCTTACAATAAAAGAATTTTTAATAAGGAAAGCGATCGCTATATTGCATATATACACTCGATGGACATTAATTCGTGTGGAACGTTTTTGAAATCCTCCAATGAGAATAACCGATACAACAGTATTATCCAATAGCATTGTATAATTTTAAAATGTTCTACACGAATCAATGTCCGTCGAGTGTATGTCGTATCGCAAGGAGTTGGCGCTACAGCTTGAATTTGCGATATCTTTGGTTCTACTTACTTAAATTTCAAAAACTGGACAGATTCTTAAACTAGATGAAGTTTTCCATCATTTTATATCAAGAAAATAGAAATATTTCGTTCGCTTACCTATATTATTTCGCTATAAACAAACAAAATTCTGAAAAATTGAAAATTTTTTCTGCTTTAAATCATTCTAGATTATTTATAAACATTTGAAAGTAATATATAACAATTTATCATTAAAGCTGAGACTCTGACATTTTTCAAACACATGTTGAACTTCAAAAAATATTAATTATCAGTCGAATTATTAGGTTTTTTACCAGGGCGTTCCGCGCTTTGCAATATATTTGCCATATCTCTGGTCCTAATTATCGAATCGACATGGAACAAAGACGATTTTTTTTTGTTTTTTCATTAAAGAATATAATGTATTTTCTTTAAAAAAGTATTACATAAATATAAAAGTAATTAAATATTTTAAATAAGATATTATTTTTATATATTTATTGTATTAATTTTTTTAATGTTATTAATATATACTTTACATTTTTATGTATTTTTATGTGACGTAATAAATTATCTTTTCGATGAAATCCTTTTCCACAAATGTTGCACATATTATTATAATTAGATGCATGACTTTGTAAGTCTCTTATTAAATGATCATTTCTTATATATTTATTTTTGCAAATGGAACATTGTAATTTTTTTTAAATGTCTTATATAACCTTTTTTATATTTTAATATTGTTCCACATATATAACAAATATATATTTTTGATGAATAAAATTTCTCATTATGTTTCAATAAATGGTTATGTCTCTCAAATGATCGATTGCATTTAGTGCAAATGAACACATTTATTGCTAAATTAATATAATAATATTTATTATATTATAAGTAGTGTAATTTAATATTTTTTAATATTATTGTTTTATTATTTATAACTTATGTATAATTTACTATATACATATATATTTTATTAATAATTTTTAAATTTTTTACTTTAAATTCAAAATTTTTCTATTTCGAATATACGCAGTTATTATACTTTTTAATTATTATTTAATGGCCCATGTACAAATTACGTAAGGATATTTTCATTATATGTGACTTTTCATTATTTATATGTAAGGGTCTGTATTTTTTTTTTTTTCTAATTTTGACGCCTTACTTTATTTAACGCTTTGTTAATTAAGTGGGGCTAGAATAATAAAAATTACATTTAAAAACAAATTTTTTTTATTATAGAATTTTTTTATTTATTAATAAATGAATATGATAATCGTTAGTTTTAAATCGTAATTTCATAATCTCAAAATTTTTTCATTTGTTAATAAATGAATATGATAATCGTCAGCTTAAAATTGTAATTTCTAATCTTAAAATTATAGTGTTTATAAAAATCATATGTATTAATACGTTTTTCTGTATCATTAGTCTTCTTTGTATTTATTTATTTAGAATTATGTAGTGTCAATATTCTTATAGTAATATAAACAATCATGTAAATATATATAATTATATAGATACATGTGAGAATATGTAGACTTATACAAATTATGTATTATTATACATAATAAAGTATATATAATTGTACATAAACTATGTATAATTGTATATAATCCATGTATAATTGTATATAAATATAAAGGTAAACTTTTGTAAAATATTTTTCAACCTCCTCTTTCCATCTATGTAAGAGATTATAAGTTATTTGGACACCCTTTGTCCCCCTATCAACCTTACGTAATTTGTACACGGATTTAATATTAAAAATTATAAACTTTTCGATTTTAATAATGATTTCAATAGATAAAATTTTTATATTTAAATAAAGAGCAGGCTGGATTCACTTTTTTTTCTAATTGACTCACATCGATTAATACTTGAGTAAATAACAAAAAACTCAATTGTTACTAGGTCGATATTAGATTGTACTCCAGCTTGGTCTTAAAAGAAGAATATTGTAACGCGATGAGTTCAAGTTTTACAATTAAAATGTTTTAATTAATTATATATTTAAAATAATTCATAATCATTTGTCATTATTTTTATTTTATACAATTATTAAAAACCTTGTAAATTTAAATACAAGATTTATATTCATTTTGCTAATTAATAAATATTTATATTTTTGATATAAGTTAAAATAATTCGTTTCCATAATGATTGTTACATAAATATATTGTTTCTGATTCCATAAAATGTTGCCGAAAAATATTTATTAAATATTTTTTGAAACCTTTCGTAAAATATTTCTGTAATATTTATTTATTCAATATTACGATAAACTTTTCAATGGGTATCTTAGAAATATTTTTAAAATATATCATGAAATGTTTTGCTGCAATATTTCTAATATATTTCAAGAAACATTTCATTAAATATTTTCGAAAGATTACGTGAAATTTAATTATGAATTTTGTAAAATTTAATTGCAAAATCTATTAAGTAATTTGAAAACTTTACATGAAATGTTTCATAAAACATTACATATAAGGTTTTCATTTCTTATAATTTATGTCAAATAGACAAAAAAGCAAAGAAAAAAATTTAAACCATGTTTTTCTGCTATATAGTAGCATTACTAATATGCTATATATTTCTATATTTACATTTATTAATGTTTTCATCTGTATATATAGATAAACATTAAATGTTATAAACATCCATCAAAGTTAAAAATACTTATTTATAAGCGTTTTTTCTTTATTGATAATATGTATGTTAAAAAAACGTTCCTAAGTGCTTTAGTGGAATGCTTTCTCATAGAGCATATTAAGTTTGAGAAATTTGATTTTATTTTTTTAAATGTGATTTTAATGTAAATAATCTTACTTACTGCATCAAAGAATGACTTAAGATCTAAGGAAATTATATATTTGAAAAAAGTATATGTTTTTACAATGTGATTTTAATGTAAATATTCTTATCAACTGTATCAAAGACTGACTTAAGATCTAAGGAAATTATATATTTGAAAAAAGTACATGTTTTTTACAATTCTTTTTAAAAACTTAAAAAAGACAACAAAATGAATTGATTAAAACGAACATTTAGCTATATATTCATTTTTCTATCCTACCGCCTATTCTACTGTTTTTTCTCTCCATGTGACCATAGGGGGAAAAAGATCCGTGGAATGAAAAAAAGATGCTTGTGTATTAGGTCGCGTAAACATAAACATAACCTCTTCAAAATTGTAGCTCATACAGAGCGATTTTCTACAATTTGTTTTAAAATAAATGAAGTAGGTTTGTATTTATAATTTAATTATTTTTGTTTATTTACTCCGTATCGCCACTCGCTTTTCCATTCTACAGTGGAATAGAGAATAGAATTCTATTCGCATGTAACTTGCCGAATAGCGCTGATTGATTGTTTCTATTACGCATCCTCTATCCGGCAGTCTCTTTTCTACTCATCTGACTGCACCCTTACATATTTCTTTTCTTTAGGGTAAATCGTATAAATGATGACATGTATTGAATTTTATGTTTAATTACAACAGTAAGTATCCATCTTTCCCAAATTCCATACTTTACCTAAATTATATTACCAATAAATTTTGTACATTTTAAAATTTATTTAATTTTATAATTTTAAAATTGTAAATCATTATTGTAATTAGGAAGCAAATAAAAGATTTAACAATATTAATATATCTTTTAGTAAAGTTTTTGAAAATTACTTGTCAATGTAAATACCAAACCTAGTAATATAATTTTAGCAAAAAAATTATTCAATATTAGAAGATGATTTAAGAAGTTTGAGCAAAGTTTATTAATTTCTGTTATAAAATTGTAGGACTGCACAAAAATTAAAATAATGATATTGTGTTTAAATACCGAAAAAAGTAGAATCAAATAAGCTTTTTGTATCCAATTTTGTTAAAACATTGTCAGTTCGCGAGAAATGAATTGCATAAAATTGATGGTAACAATCTAAATTTGAAAGTTGATTTCTATAAAAATTTTTTTTTATTTAGCTTTTCATATTTCTTTTTAATTTGTAAAAGTTAAGATGATAGAACAAAATGTCTTCCTGGAATATAATCTGTAATAATTTGTATTGATCAAGTTTTAATAGAAATAGGAATCTCAAATATATAATTTTTAGTTAATTTCATCAATAAAAATACTTCAAAAACGTAATTGGATAGGAGGTTTTCTGTTTTTATAAAAATATATGTCAACAGGCAATATGACATAATATAATAGTTTTATAATTTTATTTATTTATTTATTTAAATCCAGAGTCACATAGAACATTTACAAGCTCAAGTACAATTATTAAACATAATAAATGACCAGAAACGCCGCGAATCCTGCAGAGGAAAATAATATTTCCTGTTCGCAGGTCTGGTTTACAAGAAGAAAAAAACGAAATAATAGAATAATATAATAAAAATAATAATGCCGGCTAGATTATCGTGTGTACTAGCACACAAAAAATCTTCCAGCCACACATCACTCATCACTCACTCATTCATTCAATACCTATCCCCTATTGAAAATAATGACGTCTTTTCATAACGTCATAAAATGACGTTATTATATGACGTCATTTTATGACGTTATTTGGTATGTCATTATTTCGGACGAAAAATGACGTCATGTAATAACGTCATTTTATGACGTGATTTAATGACGTTATTAAATGACGTCATGATTGAGAAAATTACGTCTTCGAAAAGAAAATTTTTGTTGAAAAAAGTACTTTTTGGCATGACTACCATTGTTTTCCGCTGCTGGGTATAGTGCCTGCATTTGCCAGCTTATTATCATTGAGTGCTTAGGCTGAGAAACATCCTCTTCTAAGTATTAAATGTTCGATTCATCTAAGGTACCCAAATATCTCGCACTATTAAAAAATAGTTACGTAATTTTATAACGTCATAAAATGACGTTATTTAATGACGTAATTTTATAACGTCATAGAATAACGTCATTTTGTTAACTTTAACCTTCGGACAGCTGGCATTTTTTCCACTAAAAAAGTGTAACTTTCTTAAAATTTTCCGTATAAATGTTTCTTAAGTAATAGTATATGTGGGCCGATCATGGGATGACGCCATATGGCGTCATCCCGGCTGTCCGAAGGTTAATAAAGATTATCACATTTTATTTTTCACTGCGAAAACTAGCACATCTGAGAAAGCTCTAACAAAAAGTAACACATTTTAACCCACACAGCATGAAACCTTGCTGCAAGGTTGCAAAGATTATTGCAAGGTTTCAATGAAAGGTTGCTGTAACCTTTTTATGTCCCTTGTACATACCTTGCAGAAATGTTTTATGAAATCTTGCTGTGAAGTTTAAACGATACATTGTGACAAACTTCCAATGAAAGATTCCTGCGAGGTTGCTATGAAAGGTTCTTGAAAGATTATATGAAACCATGCTGCAAGTTTGCTGCAAGATTTCAATGCAAGGTTGCTACAGCAACTTTTCATTAAAACCTTGCAAAAATCTTTGCAACCTTGTAGCAACCTTGCAGCAAGGTTTCAATAAAAGTTTGCTGCAACCTTTTTATGTCCCTTGTACACACCTTGCAGAAATGTTTTATGAAATCTTGCTGTAAAGTTTAAACAATACATTGTGGCAAACTTCCAATGAAAGATTTTTTCAAGGTTGCTATGAGAGGTTCTTGCAAGATTATATGAAACCTTGCTGCAAGGTTTAATATAATCTTGCGAGAACCTTTCATAGCAACCTTGCAGGAATCTTTCATTGGAAGTTTGTCACAATGTATTGTTTAAACTTCACAGCAAGATTTCATGAAACATTGCTGCAAGGTATGTGCAAGGAACATAAAAAGGGTACAGCAACCTTGCACTGCAACCTTACATACTGTGTGGGATATTCCACAAAAACTATCACATTTGGCTATTTTGTCATCGTAAGTCATCGCGAACATTTATTATTGTTCGAAAGACAGCATTGAGATGTGCTATCTTTTGCAGGACAATTTGAATATGCTTTTTTTCGGCGAAGTATGGCAAATGTGCTACTTTTCACCGCAAAAGTTAATCATGGTAATTTTCAACTGAAAATTGAAATGCCCCTGTTGTAGAAAAATAGTCGAATATCTAACTGGATATTTAACTAGATGACTTGGATCTGACTTCAATTTCGTTGGATACCCAGAAGAATTATCCAGATGGATTTCTAGTAGGATATCCAGTTGGATATCTAGTTCACAGAGAAAAAAACCGTTGCGTTTGCTGTACTCAGCTCAGTAACCTTAAAAGGGCGCTTCCTCAGTTACAGCTACTGAAGATTCTACTACACTGTCAGTTCGGTTGGAACAACGTATAATCAACTTAAGTTAAATTTACTGAACTCCTTCTTACTGATGTACTCAGGTTAAGTTTACTGAAGTCTTCAGTAAGCGCAATTGTTTTTTTTTTTTTTTTTTAACATTTCCAGTTGGATGTCTTACTAGATATCTTACTAGAAATCCATGTGGCTAATGCGCAACTGGATAATTCTCCTGGATATCCAACAAAATCCAAGTCAGGTTGAAGTCATTCAGTTAGATATCAAGGTATTTTACAAAAGGGGTGTCACTCTTTGTTAAAGATGACAATTTAATAACGTCATTTAATGTCGTTGATAAAAAACGTGATTTGATGTATCACAAATTTGAATGAAAACAAAAACGACACTTTATAAGATCATTCAATAACATCATTTACTTATGTCTGTTGTTGACGTTATAAAAATACGTTATTATTTTCAATAGAGTGTTCGACTTAGATACATAAATATCTCTGTTGAAAAATGACTTTATTTAATGACGTCATTAAATGACATCATTAAATGACGTCATTAAATGACGGTATTAAAAGACGTCATCACATGACGTTATAAAAAGACGTCATTGAATGACGTTATTAAATGACATAATGACGTGATTTAATATATCACAATGTTTTCATTCAAATTTGTACTACATCAAATCACATTAATGAAATGTCTTACTAGATATCTTACTAGAAATCCATGTGGCTAATGCGCAACTGGATAATTCTCCTGGATATCCAACAAAATCCAAGTCAGGTTGAAGTCATTCAGTTAGATATCAAGGTATTTTACAAAAGGGGTGTCACTCTTTGTTAAAGATGATAATTTAATAACGTCATTTAATGTCGTTGATAAAAAACGTGATTTGATGTATCACAAATTTGAATGAAAACAAAAACGACACTTTATAAGATCATTCAATAACATCATTTACTTATGTCTGTTGTTGACGTTATAAAAATACGTTATTATTTACAATAGAGTGTTCGACTTAGATACATAAATATCTCTGTTAAAAAATGACTTTATTTAATGACGTCATTAAATGACGGTATTAAAAGACGTCATCAAATGACGTTATTACATGACGTTATAAAAAGACGTCATTGAATGACGTTATTAAATGACATAATGACGTGATTTAATGTATCACAATGTTTTCATTCAAATTTGTACTACATCAAATCACATTAATGAAATAACGTTATTAAAAGACGTCATTGAATAACGTTATTTGATGGGTCATTTATTTCTTACGTAAATTTGGTGGCCCGCAATAACAATTATTACAATTTCGACAACGCAACATAATATTTTAATGACTATTTTATACCTTTAAAATTGTGAAATTGCACAGTAAAGATAACTTACGAACCATTTTGTACATATATTTTGTTAATTATAAGAATCGATTAAAAATTTCTTTGTTAAAAAAAGAGTTTCAAATAAGAACCATGTAAAATGTTATTAAAAATATAAAACTATTTTTAACAAAATTGAGAATGATGATACAACTTAAATTAAAAGAATTAACATAAGACTAAGAATAAAAGTAATATTATAGCTATAAAATTGCCAGGCCAACCCTATAAAAGTTAAATAAATGAATGGTTTCAAATTAGATTATTAATTCATCTAATAAAAAATTGTGAAAATTAATATAAATTTTTAATTCCTTTACAAGCATTCTAAAAAGTCAATCCTAAAAAATGTTTTAAATGGATGTTTCGAAAGTATTTACCATATTATTAAAACATGAATTCTATATATTTTAGAAGATATAACTTTCGAGGAGTGGGCCTGGCAAGTTTATAGCTATAATATTACTTTTATTCTTAATTTTATGCTAATTTTTTAAATCTAAGTTGTATCATTTTTAAATTGATAGTTTTCAATAACATTTGACATGGCTTTTATTTTATATTCTTCTTGTAACAAAGAAATTTTTTATTAATTCTAATTATTATCAAAATATATGTACGAAATGATTTTTAAGCATTCATATTTTAAATCGTATTAGTACTTGACCACACATTATTGTGTGAAGTATAAAACATCACAAGTATGCGTGTTTTATAAAATTTTACATGATTAAAATTAAGCAGAACTTTAAGATTAAGTTTTGTTACTTTTTTTTACGAAAAGGAAGAAATTAAGAATTGTTTTTATGTTTACAAAAGGCTTAAGGCGACTTCGGATTTTAGGTTAGGTTTTATTTTTGAGTTTACAAATTACTCTTTCAATATGTAAAATTTTTCAGATTTTTTAATTTCCCACCATTCTACGGATTATAATAAATGGTGGAAAATTCAAGAAATTCAAAAAATTTTAGAAACTGAAAGAGTAATTTGTAAACTACAAAATGAAATCGAACCAAACTTCCGTAGTCGTCTTAACTTGAATTATTATAAGAATTAAAGAAAACTTGGTTTACGCGTGTTAAGTTTAAATATAAAAAGCAATGTTAAGTCTTTTAAGTTAAGATTATTATTTTTTTTATTAACACTACACTCTTTACTTTTAAAATCTTCTTTTTTTCAAGCTATTAATTAAACATTTATTAACTGAAATCTTTCTTTTAAAAAGTTTTAAGGTTACTATTAATTAACCAACACTGCATTTTTTCTTATATTTTTTATAATGACGCGTGCACTAGTATTATGTTGTTTTCTTTAACAAACCCTTACAAGAGATTATTAGAATTAATTTAAGAAGATTGTATTATAATGTAAAAGAAGGGTTGAGAAAGCCGAGGAGGAAAACCTGAAAGAAAGGATAAGGCATTAGTGATTGAAAAAGTAATTGATTTATTGATAGAATAAAAGTCAGGTGTGTTGAGATATTTAAAAAAAAAAAAATTAAAAAGAGGACCACTTACAAAAAGGAAGAAATTAAAGCAAGCTAGCAAAAGGAAACCAAGGACAACAAGAAGTAGAGCTCAGTAGCCTGCATCGACAATGCACACAAACTCAAATCAGCAACAGCATAAATTGATCCTTGGACGAAAAGTATAGGATAGGTCGTCTGAAGAGACACACCAAGAGTCGTAACCATCCTTGGAGAAGCCCAGAGAGACAGAAGACCTAAAAACAACACAAGATTATGAGTATGCAGCACCAACACTCAAGAGTAGAATATAGGTTAGGGCGTTGTGATAGCCTCAACCTCGCGCACACGGACGATGCACACATTACAGCGACTAATCTCGGAGTAGTTAGCAACACGAATGCTAACTACAACATGTAAAAGAAGCAAAGACACTGTTCTTGATAATAAATCACGAGGAGTTAAAGATGAACGGTGACGAGAAGTACACAACGATGCGGCGTAGCAGAAACTGTCATGGCGACGGCATAAGAGCAAGAAGGATAGATAGAATGGACGACTTCAGGCTAGACACGTAGTCACATAAGTGCTGTGCCGTGCTGTGCCATGTCGTACCTTAAATTTTAAAATAATTCACCGTTTCTAAATTGAGATAGGAAACTTTATAAATTGCAATTAGGACGTAAATTTGTTCAAAATTGTAATTTCATAAGTCTGTATCTCAATTTAGAAGCAGTGAATAGTTTTGAAATTGAAGGTTCGGGGCCCTAACCATCTCACTGGTGAGAAGTGAAATAGTGACCCTGTTGAAAGTATACTCAAAGTATGTACTTGAAGTACATACTTTGAGTACATACTTCAAGTATGTACTAAAAGTATATATTTTACTTAAGTACGTACTATTTTGGAACATTTTAATAGATACTTTTTTTGAAAAGTATATACTTTTATTGAAAGTATGTACTTTTTAAGTATATTTTGATAAATAATATTTTTTTAAATATGTACTTTATTAGAGAATACCTACTATTTTGAAAGTATGTACTTTTTAAAAATATTTCGAAGTGTACTTTTATTTTAAAAATGAGTACTTTCTTGAAAAGTATGTACCCTATTTTAATATAAGTACTTACTTATATAGAAGTATATACTTTTTAAAACATTTTCATACATACTTTTTTATACGATGTGTGTACCTTCATATAAAAGTAAATACTGTAGCTACGTGACTAATTTTTATTTACTTTAGTATGTACTTTTTGAAAAGTGCATACTTTTCTAAAAGAGTACGTACTACAATGTTCCAAAAAAGTACGTTCTTAATCTAAAGTATATATACTTGATACTCGAAGTATGTGATTAAAGTATGTACTGATTTTCAACTGTAAACAAATACGGAATATCATAGCCTTATATACCTGCATCTCTGAAATTCGGATACAGGATCGCAAAGTTAAGAAAAATGCCACCTAACAGCTAAAAACGTAAGTGCTGAAAAAATTATTTGAATCAATTATTAATTCTGTCTTTGACTGATTGGTGGCATTTTTGTTAATTTTGCGATCCTCTACCCGAATTTCAGTGACGTGAGAATATATATAAAGTTATAACATTTCGAGTTTGTTCGCTCAAGCTTTTCGATCTGCGGAGAGTCGATGCTTACCTTATTTTTAAGTATTTTCTTCCCTTTTGGAAGAAAATACTTACCAAGTTACTAACTTGAGGAATTATTAAAAATAAAAATAATCTACAACTTTTACTGAATTTTCTGTAAAATTTCATTTGTTATCTTTAAAAGTATATAATCTATTTCAAGAAAAGTACGTACTTATATAGAAGTATATACTTTTTAGAACATTTTCATACATATTTTTTTTATACAAAGTATGAACCTTCATACTCAAGTATGTACTGTAGCTAAAGTAAGTAATTTTTTTTTGGTCATTTTAGTATGTACTTTTTTAAAAATATATACTTTTAAAAAAAGTACCTACTTAAATGTTTTTAATTAGTACATACTTTAAAAAAATACATATTTTCTAATAAAGTACATACTTTAAAAAATATTATTTATCAAAATATACTTTAAAAGTACATATTTTCAATAAAAGTATATACTTTTCAAAGCAGTACCTACTAAAATGTCCCAAAATAGTACGTACTTAAGTAAAGTATATACTTGAAGTACATACTCGAAGTACATATTTGAAGTACGTACTTATTTTCAACAGGGGAGATAGAGCTCTATGATGTGAAATAGAAAACAACATATGGAGAAGGATTTTTTCATCATCTCACCAACTCACGCGGTTTATTTCATATAAATTAGTTTGAAAAATACTAAATAATCTGAAAAAATCGAGTTTGCGCATGCGTAAAAACCCATTTTTAAATCCATCTCACTGTTTCACTTCTCACCAGTGAGATGGTTAGGGCCATGAACCTTCAATTTCAAAACTATTCACTGCTTCTAAATTGAGATACAGACTTATGAAATTACAATTTTGAATAAATTTACGTCCTAATTGCAATTTATAAAGTTTCCTATCTCAATTTAGAAACGGTGAATTATTTTAAAAGGTATGGCATGGCACAGCACGGCACAGCACTTATGTGACTACGTGTCTAGCCTGAAGTCGTTCGTTCTATCTATCCTTCTTGCCCTTATGCCGTCGCCATGACACTTTCTGTTACGCCGCATCGTTGTGTACTTCTCGTCACCGTTCATCTTTAACTCCTCGTGATTTATTATCAAGAACAGTGTCTTTGCTTCTTTTACATGTTGTAGTTAGCATCCGTGTTGCTAACTACTCCGAGATTAGTCACTGTAATGTGTGCATCGTCCGTGTGCGTGAGGTTGAGGCTATCACAACGCCCTAACCTATATTCTACTCTTGGGTGTAGGTGCTGCATACTCATAATCTTGTGTTGTTTTTAGGTCTTCTGTCTCTGGGCATCTCCGAGAATGGTTACGACTCTTGGTGTGTCTCTTCAGACGACCTATCCTATACTTTTCGTCCAAGGATCAATCTATGCTGTTGCTAATTTGAGTTTGTGTGCATTATCGATCGAAAAACTGTTTGTTCACATGCTTTAGTAATTTCCCACTCTGATATCCTTCGATAGCCGGCGCTGTATCCTCTCATGGGACGTGAAGGGAGTAAACGTGGCTTGTCCACTATCCTTTCTTTGCTGCTAACTATGACAAGCTTCTATTGCACAAGACGCCTCCTCTTTTGGGTGGCGACGCGAGCAAACACGGCTGGTCTATACCCAAAATCGTGTCGCAAATTTTGTTAACGTATTTTCGTAGCGAGAATATTTTATTTCTTTTCTTTTCTTTTTTATGAAGGGAAATACGTTATAAATATAATCTGTTAAACTTTGTAACTATCAATAATTAATTTTAAACTTAAAATTTAATTATTTTGAACCGCTAGGGGCAGATGAGCATGTACGATTTTACGCCAGAGATATTTCGAAGTAGCGTTGGTCTAGTGCATAACGTTCGCGCTTTTTCTTTTGAGTACGCGAGTTTAACTCTTGGTTAGAACAACTTTTTTTAAACTTTTTTTTATTATTTCAATAGTTTTTATTACTTTTTTTTATTTATATTTATTTATTTTCTATTTTTTTATTAATTTTAAAATCTATTTTTTCACAAGTTACTTAAAGTATGCTCGTTTTTTTTATTAATATTTTTAAATAAATTATTTCATATAGAAAATAATTTAAAATATTAATAAATAAATAATACTGATGTTTACAATACTATAGTTCAATTTTGTCTTTATAAACATATTTCAATATATAATATATATTATAACATAAATAATAATACCTCAGTTTTATTTATTTATTGTAATTTATTGTAAATTTTATAAACTAAATTATAAATGAATTAAACTATACTATTATAAAATAAATATCACTATTATTTATTTATCAATATTTGTAATTACTACCTATAAAGAATAATTTATTTTTAAAAAATTTTCATTGAAAAAAACGAGCGAACTTGTGAAAAATTAAATTTTAAAATTATTAAAAAAATACAAAATCCAAAAAAAAATTAATATAAAAAGGAATAAAAAATATTAAAACAATATAAAAAATAACCCTAGCCGAGAGTTGAACACGCGTACTCAAAAGGAAAAGCGCGAAGATTACGCACTAGACCAACGCTACTTCGAAACATCTCTGGCGTAAAATCGTACATGCTCATCTGCCTCCCAGCTGTTTAAAATAATTAAATTTTTAGTTAAAAATTAATTATTGATAGTTACAAAGTTTAACAGATTATATTTATAATGTCTCTTCCCTCATGAAAAAAGAAAAGAAAAGAAAAAAAAGATTCATACAACGAAAATACGTTAACGAAATTTGCGACATGATTTTGGATATAGACCAGCCGTGTTTGCTCGCGTCGCCACCCAAAAGAGGAGGCGACTCAAGCAAACAAAGAACATGAGAGTGGGGAGTCATCGAAGTATACCACGCAAGTCATCAGTGAATGCCGTTCATGCTTTAGTTACTCTTCATACCATCTTTTTTAGTATGAGGTAATCCAATACTAATAGAGCTTTTCACGCCTGTCATATTTGTATCAATTTTTTATATGCTCGCGTAGATGGCAGTTTGCATGCTCTATTAGCATGCATTTTCTCTCAGTGTAGCGACGGCTTACGATGACAAAACGTCAAAATGTGCTAGTTTTTGTGGAATATAAGCTTTTAAAATGTGTTACTTTCTGTTAGAGCTTTCTCAGATGTGCTAGTTTTCGCAGTGAGAAATAAAATATAATAATCTTTATTAACCTTCTGACAGCTGGAATGACGCCATATGGCGTCATCCCATAATCGGCCCACATATACTATTACTTAAGAAACATTTATACGGAAAATTTCGAGAAAGTTACACTTTTTTAGTGGAAAAAATGCCGGCTGTCAGAAGGTTAAAGTTAACAAAATGACGTCATTTTATGACGTTATAAAATTAAGTCATTAAATAACGTCATTTTATGACGTTATAAAATTACGTAATTATTTTTTAATAGGGCGAGATGTTTGGGTACCTTAGATGAATCGAACATCTAATACTTAGAACAGGATGTTTCTCAGCCTAAGCACTCAATGATAATAAGCTGGCGAATGCAGGCACTATACCCAGCAGCGAAAAACAATGGTAGTCATGCCAAAAAGTACTTTTTTCAACAAAAATTTTCTTTTCGAAGACGTAATTTTCTCAATCATGACGTCATTTAATAACGTCATAAAATGACGTTATTACATGACGTCATTTTTTGTCCGAAATAATGACATACCAAATAACGTCATAAAATTACGTCATATAATGACGTCATTTTATGACGTTATAAAAAGACGTCATTATTTTCAATAGAGTCATACACTAATTTGTTTTTTATTTTCTTCTATTTGGCTTTCTGCACCCTAGTGATAGACATATGTAAGTTGACGGCAGTAAACTGCAATCAATAACATTAAATAAAATATTCTTATTTATTCTCTGTACATAATATTTAATACTTAGTTGAATGAAACTAAATTGAATTACATTATAACAATATATTTTCGTATATCCACTCTTTCAATTTCTCATTAGAGGATTTTTTAGTTATATCTAAAACTTTTAAATTATTTGACAGTTGATTAAAAATTTTTATTGCTTTTATGAAGCTGCTCTTGTCACTTACTGTCTTACGTACCCTTGGCAGTGGTATAATTTTATGCCTAGTCTTACTAACTGAGTTAATATAGATATTTTTAAGATTATTATAGTAATATTTGAGACTTTCAAGAGAGAACAGCTGATGTAATGTCATGGGTTTTCTATGAACAAAATTATTTTTGAAAACTAATTTTAATAATCTATTCTGTACTTTTTGAAGTAAATCCAAATTATTTTTGTAGGCTCCTCCCCATGCAAGTATGCCGTAGCTTACAATGCTATGAAAAAGAGCATAATATATCATAATTAAAATTTTTTTTACTAAATAACCTGATATTTTATAAAAAATGAAAATTAAGTATCTTGTTTTCTTTATTATATAATTAATATGTTCATTCCATTTCACATTGTAATCAAACATAATACCACGGTATTTACAACTATTCACTCTGTTTAGTCTATTGTTATTTATTTTTAATACAAAATTTGTTGGCACGCTATCACAATAATTCCCGAAGTTAATGTATACTGTTATATTAACATTTAGGGTTAGTTTGTTTAATGCTAACCATTCCGACACTCTCTCAAGATATTTGTTAATATTATATTCAACTTCTTTCCAAGTATTGCCAGTAGCTATCAATGCTGTATCATCAGCATACGACACTATGGTATCATTTGGCATGTCAGTTAAAAGATCGTTAACATATATTATGAAAAGAAGAGGTCCCAGAATTGTTCCTTGTGGAACTCCTGTATTTATAATTTCAAAATTACTTTCAAATTGTTCCAATCTCACTTTTTGCATTCTATTATTCAAATAATTTTTAATTAATACTTGTGCCTTTCATCTAATGCCATATGCATACATTTTCTCCAACAAGATATCATGATTAACAGTGTCGAAAGCCTTGGCAAGATCTAAGAACGTTATCGTAATTGGAGAGCTTTTATCAAGGTTCTCATATATCATTTTTGTAATGAAACTCAAGACATTTTTAGTTCCAACACTTTTTATAAATCCAAATTGTTTTGTACTCAATAGATTATTTTTAAATATAAAATCATAAATTCTGTTAAAAATAATTTTTTCAAAAATTTTTGCTATATTTGATATTAAAGATATAGGTCTGTAATTGCACATGTTTTGCTTTTGTCCAGATTTATAAATCGGGACCACCTCAGCAGCTTTAAGTGCGTCGGGCCTATCTATACAATTATTAAAAATGCTTGCCAAAGCATGATCAATATAATGAGATATCAGTTTAAGTACTTTAGCACTTATTCTGTCTATACCTTCATTTTTATCTTTTAGTTGTTCAATTATTTTTTGCACTTCATAATTATTTGTTGGTTGTAAAAAAATTGATTTTAAATTCATTGGAGGTAATTTAATTAATTTATTATTTGCTATTTTGATTTTTTCACTCATTCTCTCACCTACTGTACAGTAATGAGCATTCATGGCATTAGCTATCTCTTTTCTTTAAGTAATTACTTCATTATTACTACTTATTAATTCACTTAGCATAACATTTTCCTTTTTCTTCCTGCCAATTTTAGAATTTATTATTGACCATAATTTTCTAGTGTTGTTATAATTTTGTTGAATACTGAATTTGTCATAATTTATTTTGGCATCTTTTTTTTAACTTATCAAGTACTTTTACATAATTCTTATATTTTAACTTTAATTCCTCATTGTTTGGATTTTTTTTAAGTTCTTTATAAAGTTTTTCTTTTTTTTTACATGATTTCATAATGGAAACAGTCATCCATTCTTTTCTAGGTAAATTTTTATAGTTTCTATCTTTTCTAGTTTTAGATATTTCAATACAGTTTTGAATCTCTCTTATCATTAAATTTATGGCTTCATTAGGATCATCCATTGACTCATATCGAGACCAATCAACATTTCCAACTACATTAACTAGTTTTTTGTAATTTAAAATATATTTAGTTTCAGACTTATTTTTTTCTACCTTTTTAAGGTTCTTTTTAATTTTAACAAAAAGTGGGAAATGATCAGTTATAGGTATATTTAACTTGAAAGTTTTAGCACTAATAGATTCAATTTTGATAAAAATGTTGTCAATACATGATCCGCCTTCAGCAGTCAAATGACATGGCCTAGTCGTGCACATAAAACCAGGGAAAAAACCTTTTTCTAGAAAATTGTTTAAGAAGTCTAAATTAATGTTATTATTTTCCAGTATGTTTATATTATAATCACCAATTATTAGGTGATTTTTAACATTCTTTTTTAGTTCTAAATAGTTCTTTAAATTTAAGATAAATTCTGTATTTTTTAGTTCATGAGATCTATATAGAGATGATATTTGAATAGAACTGTTATTATTAAGTTTAATCGAAGTATTTAATATCTTTAATTTGTCAATTTCAACTATTTCAGTAGTTTGATTCATTTCCCTGTGCACGTACACGACCACACCATCAGACTTATTTGGATTACTATGATTATAATACATATTATATTCACTTAAGCCAAAATACTGATAATGGTCCAGAAACCATGTCTCAGCACACACTATCACACACGGTTTGACCCTGAGACTCTCAACAAGGACTTGTAATTTCTCAAAATTTGCATTTAAACTTCTTATGTTAACATATAGAATAATACTATCATTTAATTTCAACTCGTCATTGAGAGATCCAAGATCACCGTAAGAGATCGCCTCTTGAAAATCTTGCGTTTGTATATCTTCAATCACACCATTATGTTGCATCTGATGTTCCACTCGCATGACGAGTTCTTGTCGATAATACTGATTCGGTGCTACTTCCCATACTTGTATTTCTTAAATTATTTACCACACGATTATTTCTCGTATAGAAATCTACTATACCAAAGTATCTGGGTAAAAAAGGCTTAATAATATAATCAGTTGAGTTTACTACAGACTTTATTTTTGATTTTAAAATTTCGCATAAGTCACTGTCAGTTGCCACGTGACTCGTGCTATATTTACTGCCATACTTGTCATTACTATACTTACAGTTTGCACAACAAAAAGTTTTATTTCCTTCACAATTTTTTGTAGTGTGATTTCCAGCACATTTCAGAAAAACTGGTGAATTATGACACTTGGATCCATTTTGCCCAAATCTAATACAATTATAACAAGGCCTCACATTTACAACATCATAGACTCTGCAGTTCTGATGACCCACAAAAACTCTATCTTTGTCTTCTCTAATATATTTATGTATTTCACCAGGTGTTTCCATATAAATTGTTGTTTTACCATTGGTCTTATTATATACAGATTGTAATATTTTACCTTTTGCTACATTGTTAGAGAAGTTTCTTGTATTCATGTCGTTTTCAAGTGTTTTATCATCCATGTTAGATAAATTTTCAATTCCAACAATTTTAACTACTGGATTTTTTAACTGTTCTTTTTCTATCTTGCATACATGTGATATTTTAGCCGTTAGTAATTTTTCTGCTGTCTTCATACTTTCTATATTCATGCAGTTAATCGTTACCTCATCATTTGTGCAATAAATTTTTTTTGTTTGTATACTTTTATCTTTTATAAGGTACTTAAGTACATTTACTCTCACGTTTACTTTATCACTTTTATTCTTCTTTTTAATTACTATTCTTGGTATAATTTTTGGCTGTACCATTATTTGTTTAGTAGCAGTAACCTCTAATTAATTACTAATAATTGAATAATAGTGTTTTTTTAAGAATTAAAAATCAAGTATAAAGTATTGATATTGTTAGATGAGATCAAAGAAAATATATATTTCAAAAGAATGATAAATATTTTAAAAAGACTTAAAGTAGAATTACCAGGAGATTGGAATCAAATTACAGATGTAAAATGCATAAAAATATATTTTAAATTTTCTGGAAATATAATTATTTGAAAATAAAATTCATATAGTTTCCTTAGATCTTAAGACAGCCTTTGATGCATTGGGTAAGAATAGTTACATTTAAATCACATTAAAAAAAATAAAATCAATTAAAATATTAAACAATGTAAACAAATAAACTGTTTATATTTAAGAGCAAAATGAAAATATATGAGATGTGATATAATTTTTAATGTAATAAAGCATATAATATAGATCTGTACGCTTCAGCGACAATAATAAATGAATTTGTAAGCTGTTTTAGCGACAATAAACAATAAATTTGTACGCTTTTTTCAGCAACAATGAGATATAAATTTATAAATTTCTTTTAGTGATTATGAAAAATAAATTCGTAAGCTTTTTTTAGCAACAACAAACAATATATTTGTATACTTCTATGAAGTTTTTTTAGCGACAACAAACATTAAATCTGTATGCTTTTTATAAGCTTTTTTTAGCGACAACAAATAATAAATCTGTAGGCTTTTATAAGCTTTTTTTAGCGACAACAAATAATAGATCTGTACGCTTCAGCGACAATAAGAAATGAATTTGTAAGCTTTTAAAGCTTTTAATGCAGCCATATATTTTTATGCTGGTCTCAAGCCCAGAAATCCTTTATTAAGATAAATATGTAAATATCTTATTTATAGTTTAAAAAAAACATGTTTCATTTAAATACAAGTGTTAATAAAGTACCCATGGATATCAAGCTAAATTCATTTTGTAATTTATAATTTACTTTTGTAATTAGTAAATTTTTTCAATAATAAAAATAAAGATACAATATATAGAAATAAAAATACTATATATTTATCTGTATAAAGGAAATGCAGAGAGGAAGCTTTGTATTATCAATTAGTTATGTTTGCAATTATATTAATGAAATATTAATAATAATAATTTTTTTTTTTCATTATTGAAATTCAATATTAGAATATAAATGAAATGCAGCGAAAAAACTTTATATTATTAATTAGTTACAGGCATAATTATAATAATAAAATATTACTAATTATAATAATATTCAATTACTTATAATTGTTATTATAATAATAGAATATTATTAATAATAATAATATTAATTTATTACTATTTACTAAAACATAACATCATAGTGAGGTGGCTTGCATAATAAGGGGGGGCTATAAAAATTAAGGGGGGCAAGGGAGGCATATTGAGAGGGGGCTAAGGGAGGGCTATAAAAATTAAGGGGGGTGAGAGGGGCTGAGGGGGGCCTCAGTTACGTTAATTTTGAAATGGCCATTTATAAGAAGAATTACAACGTAATTTGAAGGGGGGCTGTACCGACAGACATTTGAGGGGGGGTTGAGGGGGGGGGGGTTGAATCGTGTCTTAAGACTATATCTAGATAGATATATATATATTAGTATAACAATAATAAATTTAAGTACTGATCATATCAAAAGAAATAATCACTGCTGGCACGATGTACGTGCTCTTGTATTTTAAAAGAAAAAGAAATCATTAAGAGCGAGCTTTTTAAGGGCACAAAACAACTTTTTTCTGGTTCCACCATCAAATTTGGGTTTATTGCTTTTTTTTATAGAAAATTTACTGTATAGTAAGCTCCAACAAGTTGTTTCACCCTATCTCATTTAGTTTAGTTTTTATGAAGAAATTAGTAGGATAAACTTTTAATTGATTTTTTTGTTAATTTTGCTATTTTGAGATTTTTCTCAAATTTTTTGCTAATTTTATTAAAACACTATGAGAACTTATTTTTTTATTACTTGATTCAATAATTTATAAATCATAAATTAATCTCCAAAAAGTTTTTTCAAGAGATTTAATTTTGTTTTCATTTATTAAGTATATAATGATATAATTTTTACAAATTTAAAAAATTTCAAGAATTATTTTAAATTAAATTTCTTAAATTTTTATTGATTTTTTTAGGTTTAATTGAAAAAAAAGAGTTTATTTTTTTTAATTTTAACAAAATATTTATTTTGATTTAAGTTTTAAAAAGTTTTAAATCCATATTTGATTCCGTTTTGATTTTGTAAAGTAACGAGTGGCACATAGTTATTCATGTAATTTTTTATCAATTTAAATTTCGCGCGTTTATGCTTTTGGCTCGTATCATTTCGCTACATGACAGTCAGTCTCAGCTGATTGTATGGTCAGTTTGCAGTAAGTTTGTTTATTTAAAGTGCATTTAAATAATTATTAGTAGGTTTTGTGGTTTAATTTACGTAAAATTATTAATTTTTAATAAATTACACATTCTCGAGTTATTTCATATTTTCTTATGTGCCCCTGAAATTCTACGTTTATCTAAATAGAAAGTGTATTTAAAGTGTAAAAAGCTTGAATTGACATTAAGAATACGATCCTCAAAAATGTCAAATAATGAAAGAGACACAAGAGGCAGATTTTTTAGCCAACATCAAGATAGAAAACGATCTACAGGAAGATCTAAAAAGAGGCCAAGGAAATTTCTTAGTAGGAGTGAAAAAAATTCTCCTGGAGCTAAGAGAAGTAGACCCTCTACTTTTTTTACTAAACTGAAACGAACAGAATTTTCAAGTTCCAGGGCAATAAATAGAAATGTTGATATCAACGTTCTATCTTCTATGTTAGAAAAATTGTGTTGCGGTGTGTGTTATCATAAGATAAAATTTAGTGAAACTTTTTTTCGAGGATAAGGATTCAAAATTAATATGACTTGTGATTTTTGTGATGAATAAGTAACTGTAAACTCTAACAAGAGAGAAAGTGCTTATGGACAATACGTATAAAGTTAACAAATATAATGTTCTTGCTACTCGTTTACTTGGCTATGGACTTGCAAGTTTGTCTAGTTTTTGTAGTTCAATAGATTTATCAAAGCCAGTTGCCCAGTCAGCGTTCAGTGCTATAAATAGTTAAATAACAAAAGTATACGAACAAGTGGCAAAAGGTTCTACATCTGAAGCTGTTAAAAAATAACTTGAATCGACTTCCCCAAATAGTGCTGATCTTGATATAACTTTCTCAAGATGTTGGAGAAATTGAATATCGAACTTGGAAATGTATCTGTTGAGTGGATCAGGACTCCGAATGATAGGAGATAATTCAATGTAGACTGATCAAGCTAGTCTCATTCGAAAGAAGCACATACTCTGAAAAGAAAAGTACGAATATGTGTGATGGATTTGCATACACCGGGTGCATATTAAATTCAGATAAGTGTATAATTCTAATCATTATTACATATTTGAATATAAATTGTATTTATAAATTTTAATATTAATTAAAATATAAATTTTAAATCTAAATTTTATTTCTTAATTTTGAATTTGAATTATAAAATGATTACTCCATATTAAATATTATTTCTTAGTTTTCAGCTGATTCAAGGTTAGTACAAGTAATTCTAACAACCATCAGAGTAACAAATAACTATGTATTTGTTGATTCTTACAACAAATACATGTATTATTTGTTGATTCTTACAACAAATACATGTATTATTTGTTGATTCTTACAACAAATACATAGTCTAATTGGTGAATAAGGGCGAGTACTGACAAAATATCTTATAATAAGAAAGATTATTATTATTGATTATTTTAATAACTTATATCTTTTTGCATTCAGCTTTATCTAGTCGATAACAAAGTTCTCTTGTCTGATATCTCTTTTTCATATTGTTAGCTAATTTAAATAAGAAATATCAGGAAAAAATCATTTTATGAAAGATAAGTATAGCATTGATAATTTTAAGATATAATAATTAAAAACTTCAAAGCTGTTTTTCTCAAATATTGAATTTTTAAAATTTTAGGTGTTGGGCCGCAAGGTTTAAGCTGAACCCATGGATGGATTCGACTTTTTCAAACGGTTTTGGCTTCAGTATTAGCATCATTCTCGCATAAATGGAGGATTTTAAAATCGAATGACTAGAAGTAGTAAAAAAACCCAAAAATAAGGTAAAAATATTAAAATTTATTAAAAAAATTGATATTTTTTGCTAAAAAATAAAAAATTTTTTTGTGTTTTAGAAATTTCTCCATTCATGCGAGAGTGGTACTAATATTGAAGCTAAAACCATATGGTAAAGTTAAATCCATCTATGGGTTCAGCTTAAACCTTACGGTCAAGAGCTTATGAGTACAAAGGTTCATCGAATGATTGTGGGCTTACGACTAAAGCAAAATTTCCTTATAACAGCTTAAATTAAAGGTATTCGAGTCTACTTTTAGATATTTCATTTATTAAAAAATAACTAAGTTAAATATAATGAATATCGAATATTTGTGTTTGCAAGTTATAAAAGTGTTTTGTCCCCTTAATAACGAATCAAGGAATGGCGAATCTCATAATTGATTACGTTGATTCCTTACAATGTGTTGAAGTTAGTGAAATGCTGTGATGAGAGTGTGCTGATGAAATTGTTCCAGAAGAAGTAATTTGTGACTAGAATGTAAGTTTTGATTGTGAAATACAGTCAGGTATTTTATATCAAATTAACTATTTTCTGTCACAGTATTTTTTGTGAAATGTAAAATTTTTATTTCAATTATTTTTATAATAGAATCTTTTGAACCGTCAAGTCAACCATTATCATCTGATTATGAACCTGAACAAAAAAAGTTAAAATTTAAATCAATTTCTCTCGATAAACAAATAAAAGCTGTCAACTTGAAACAAATGCATCCTGAATGGAGTGAAGCTACTTTAACAGTTCATGCAAGCAGATTTGTAAAGCGAAAGGATGAAGTCAATCGATGAAAGGAGGACATTATTAATGGAGGTACACACTATAACAAACTCAATGGCATCAAGTCATGGACGTATAACAGATTTGTAGAGGCTCGTCTCAATAAAGTTCCCATCACTATCAGAGATCTTCTCCAATGGGCATTATAAGCTGCTGGTAATATTCATCAGAAAATTTAGTTTTTAATGCTTGGCTTCTTTGGGTTAATAAATTAAAAAAGAAACACAGAATAAAACAAAGAAAGGTAACAAGATATGTAAAATCTAGTGAACACAAGTCCTTGAAAGAAATAAAAGAATTAAATCAAAACTTCCAAGAAGTTATTTGTTTAGTTACATCATCATTTTATAATAATATGATCATAAATACAGATCAGATGGGATGTGAGTATAGGACGAATATTTAAAGAACTTTAGAGCATGTTGGAGAAAAAACAGTACAAGTTCTTTTTTTTATTTTAGCTTACCCAACTCTCTATTTGAGAATTATACGACTTACCATCACCATAAAACCCGTCGGTCGGTAAGCAAGCTTTAGCCCCAAAAGAATCCGGTCTGTACGTTAAGCACGCCATCGAAATTTCCAGATTGACGAGGACTTAAACTCCCAATTCCGAGCATGAACGTGTATAAGCCCGCTACGTACCAAACGTACGTCTTAACTGACCAAGCCATGATCACCTCTAAAAACCCATCGGTCAGTGTTTTGTGTCTGTAAGAAGCATCAGGCTCATTTGAATCCAGGATCCAACAACATATATGAATTTTGGAAGAAAATTATAATAACGTATATATTACTTGCTGTAAATCAAGAAAACTGATCACAAATTTGTTCGATAGTTACATAATTAATGTTCTTCAAGAGTATGTCAAAGATTATAAGTTTGTGTTACTTTTAGATACATGGACTAGACAAAAACAATCACGTTCGTTTAAAAAATATGTAACTCCAGTTGGTGAGTCTTCATGCACACTAAAATATATTCCTGGAGGCTGCACACCATTAGCCAGTCTCTGGACATATATTTGCATTGCCAAAGAAAATTATATAAATCAAGAATCAAAAATGCTATTTATTTAATTCAATGTCGAAGGCAAGTTAACACACGTGATAATGCCACTGAAATCCACTCCATAAGACACCGTCAATTGTCAGCATCAATTTTCAGGAACATGGTTGAGTACTCTTAGTATTGTGCTGATTTAGTGAAGGACAGAGACTTTGTATTCATGAATATGAAAAAAGTTTGTTTTTCCCAAAAATCCAGTGAAAAATGCAGTTGCAATTCTATTAATTTTATAAAATGTTCGTAGTATCAAAGTAAATTTTGTTTCTCTTGTTTTTATGGCCATGATCATACAAATAATTGTAATCAATATTTTAGAAATATTCAATTATTTATTAAATATATTGTATTCATTTTTTTAATGTTTAAATACTTTTCAAATATATTTTATTTGAAAACTATTATTTGGCTTTATTATTTTTATTATTTATTTAATAATATATATTTAAAAACTCATATTATTTATTTTATTACGAATATATTTAATTTGAGAGCTTTAACATATTTTTCACTTTACTAATTTTCTTTGTAGTCAGGTTATAAACACAGCTAAATACAGCTGGTCAAAAGATCGATAATGTCTCACTAGCAGACGCTTTAAGCTTGATTAATGGCCCCATGTCATAGTAGGTGTTTATCACTATAGGAAAAAGTTTCTTCTGCACTTCAGGATAGCTTTAAATAAAAATATTAACGAGGGTTTTTTAATTCATAATATTTACAAAAGTGTTTTAAAATTTAATATAAATATAAAGTGTGAAAAAGGACAATTTGAGTTTAAATTCCTTTGTATAAGTATTATAAACCATTTTTAGTTTAACTTTATAACTACGTTTAAAATTTATAAAAATACTTCGTGCTTCACGGTGATTCTTAAATAAATTTTTTCATGAACTTTTTGTACCTCAAATTTTCTTTTTTGAAATAATTCTAGACACATTTAGGATCAAATTTCAACAAAAACCAAAATCGAAGAATGAGCACTTTTTTATTTATTCAAATTTTTTTTTATATTTATTTTTTATAAAAAAATTTTTTTATAAAAAATATTATTTAATAATTTATGAACTTACTTTTTAGAATGTTATATTAGAATAGAATTATAAATTATTTACACATTTTAAGCAAATATTATTGTAAATATATTCAGAAAAATCTAAAGCTATGTAACAATGTAAGCGTAACGTTAAAATTTAGTTTTTTTTTGCAAAACATTATAGTTATAAAGACTATGAGAAATGATACATTTTTAAATTATTCAAAGACGTCATTTAAAGTAATTTCAATTAGAAAATACTGTGTATTAATATTCTACAAGAACACTGTATGTACTTTTGGTATTTCAGTAACATCAAAAGAACATTTTCCATATTTCGATTATAGCTTTCACGGTGAATTTTAAACATTATTAGAGGGTTTTTTTCAGATTTTAATCGCGTTAGTTATGGTTTAGGATACCGATCGTTGTAATTTTCATAAAACATCAATGTCCTAAACCACTACTTACACGGTCAAAATTCGAAAAAACCCTCTAACAATGTCTACATTTTTTATATAAAAGATTGCATTAAAGAAAATCAAGGCCTAGGTTTTTACAGCGAACAGGCTATGGAAACGGTCAATTTTGATTTTTCTGCCAAATGGGCGAATACAAAGTATCGTAAAATGATTTTCATTATGCAGAAAAATTCAATATTTGTTAATTTAGTAAAAACTATGTATATTTTATCTGTGTATGAATAAATACCCACACAGCATGTAAGCTTCCTGGAAGCTTCCCGGAAGATGTGGAAGAAAGGTGGGAAGCTTTCAGGAAGTTTCCAGTGGAAACTTGTCGGAAGATGGATATGTCCTCGATCAGGAGTCTTTCGTAAGTCTTTCATGGAATATTTCAGTGAAAGCTCACTGGAAGCCTCCGTAAGTCTTTCATGAAATATTTTAGTGGAAGCTTACTGGAAGCTTCCGTAAATTATACATGGAATATTTCAATAGAAGCTTACCGACAGCTTCCGTAAATTATTCATGAAACGTTTCAGTAAAAACTTACTGGAAGCCTCCGTAAATCTTTCATGGAATATTTCAGTGGAAGCTTACTCGAAGCTTCCGTACATCATTCCTAAAATATTTCAGTGAAAGCTTCCAGGAAGCTTCGGTAAGTTTTTCGTTGAAAATTTCAGTGGAATATTACCGGAAGCTTCTTAGAAGAAAACGTGGAAGATTTAATTCACTGCAGAAAAAACATTGGAAGCTTCCAGGAAGTTTACCGGAAGCTTCCGTAAACTTTTCATGGAATATTTCAGTAAAGGTAACTGAAAGCCTCCGTAAATTATTAATGAAATATTTCAGTGAAATATTAAATAAGTGACAAACAAATATTTCTTTGAAATATTTCAGTTTATGAATATTAAATAATTCATTGAAATATTTCTGTAATATTTTTGGAACATTTCATGTTTTATTTCAAAAAAATTTTTGAATCTGACACTGAAATATTCAAGTAAGTTGTTACATTATTTCTTGAAATGTTTCAAATTAATATTTCTCAAATCTTTCAGGAAACACGTCATGGAATATTTATTATTTCTGTTACATTTGAAAAATATTTCATGAAGTATTTGAAAAAATGTTTGAACATAACACTGAAATATTGAAGAAATATTACTGCACCATTTCTTAAAATATTTTAAATCAATACTGCACAAATTTTTCAAGAAATATTTCATGAAATATTTCTGTAATATTCCAGAAAAATTTCATGAAGTATTCCCAAAAATTTACGAATATAACAGTAAAATATTAGAGAAATATTGTCTTAATATTTGTAGTTATCTTGCGTGCGTAGCAATTCTTCCATCTTGCCAGCAGGTGGCTACTTGATTATATTTTCATGTGATCATAATGCGGTTGACACACTCTCGCAAGTGGTGGGACTTTCTCTCGTATAGTATATAAGACCGAAAAATCTTGATACAAATAAATAAGCGCTTAAATTCTAAATAACAAATAAATATATAGATATCTAATATGGTTTGAGATGCAACTCTTACAAAATACAAAATAATATCTGATAGAATCTTTCACCAACATTATTTTAGATATATTTTAAACAAGATTTTAGAAATATTTCAGAAACATTTCTTGAACGATTCATATTCTTCCATGAATCTTTCGGTCAAATGTTGCTGCAATCTTTCAACAATATTACAAATTAATATTTTACAAAATCATAAAAGAATGTTACAGAAACATTACATGAAATATTTCAAACCAATCTTCTAGGCGGACATATCAATATTTCAAAAACATTTCATATCAATTTTTCTGTTTTATTCCGAATCTTTCAATAAAATATTTCAGAAATATTTCAGAAATATTTCATGCTATGTAGAAAGTTATATAAAGAAAGACGTCATTATTTTTAAGAAATAATGTCATTTTTCGTTAACGTTTAACATACTAAACGACGTCATTTTTAGTCCTAATCCCTAACATACTAAATGACGTTATTTAAAACGCCTTTTGGTGTGTCAAGTAATGTATCGGAAAAATATCGTCATGAGATACAATAAAAAATTTGAATGGAAAAGGACTTGTTTTTTGTTATTGCAATAAAGTCATTTTCGTAAAAAAAATTACCTCATTTTTATAACAATTATCTCATTTTTATAAAAATGTCTTTTTAGTGTAGCCATAGCGTCATTAACATTGTTCTTTATTAACTTACAAACGAGGATAAGCCATATTTATGAGTACTGGTGTAGTATCCGTTTTACATTCATTCAAAATAATAATTCCTGATTCATTAGTTTACTGATGGGATCTTCCATGAAATGTTTACAGAAGCTTCCTGAAGCCTTCGGCCCGAATGTTTCAGTCAAAAATTGCCAATATTTAGCTGCAAGGTAGATGCAGTCTTCCTTAGAGCTTCCTTGGGTCTTTCCCTGCAATAATTCATCAATCTTCCAACAGAATCTTCCTTGCAAGGTTTACGGAAGCTTCCAGGATACTCGAACCAGAATATTTCAGTGAAAATCTTCAATGTTTCGCTAAAAGGTAAACGGAGTCTTCCATTCAAGCTTCCATGAAATCTTTCGGTGCAATGATTCATCAATCTTCCAACGGAATCTTCCTTGAAAAGTTTGCGGTAACTTCCAAGAGACTTAAGTCGGAATATTCCAGTGAAAATTCCGAACGTTTCCCCGAAAGAAAAACATAGTCTTCTATAGAGCTTCCATGAAATCTTTCGGTGCAATGATTGATCAATCTTCCAACGGAATCTTCCTTGTAAAGTTTACTGAAGCTTTCGAAAGCATTCCACTGGAATGTTTTAATGACAATTTTTAATATTTCGCTAAAAGGTAAACGGAGTCTTTCATTCAAGTTTCCATGACATCTTTTGATGCAATGCTTTATCAATTTTCGCACGGAATCTTCCTTGGAAGGTTTACAGAATCTCCCAGGAGACTTAAGTCGGAAAATTTCAGTGAAAATTCCACACCTTTTCCCGAAAGGAAAATGGAGTCTTCTATAAAGCTTCCATGAAATCTTTCAGTGCAATGATTCATCAATCTGCCACCAGAATCTCCCTTGGAAGGTTTGCGGAAGCTTTCAGAAGTCTTCCACTGAAATATTTCAATGACGATTTCCAATATTTCGCTGAACGGTAAACAAAGTCTTCCATTCAAGTTTCCATGAAATCTTTCAATGCAATGATTTATCAATTTCCCAACATAATCTTCCTTGTAAGGTTAACGGAATCTTCCGGGAGACTGGAGACGGAAGATTCCAGCGAAAATTCCAAACCTTTTCCCGCAAAGAAAATAGAGTTTTCTATAACGCTTCCATGAAATCTTTCAGTGCAATAATTGATCAATCTTCTAACGGAATCTTCCTTGGAAGGTTTTCGGAAGCTTTCAAAAGCCTTTCACTGGAATATTTGAATAACGACTTCCAATATTTCGCTGAACGGTAAACGAAGTCTTCCATTCAAGTTTTCATGAAATCTCCTGGTGCAATGATTGATTAATCATTTAACGGAATCTTTCTTGGAAGGTTCACGGAATCTTCCAGAAGACTTAAGTCGGAAGAATCCAGTGAAAATTCCAAACCTTTCCCCGAAAGGAAAATGGAGTCTTCCATCAAGCTTTCATGAAATCTTTCGGTTTGATGATTAATCAATCTTCCAACGGAATCTTCCTTGGAAGGTTTACGGAAGCTTCGAAAAGCGTTTCACTGAAATGTTTCAATGACAATTTCCATCATTTCGTTGTCAGGTAAACGGAGTCTTCCTTCCAAGCTTCCATTAAATCTTTTGGTGCAATGATTTATCAATCTCCCACCGAAAGATTCCTCAGAAGGTTTACGGAAGCTTCTAAAAGCCTTCCATTGAAATGTTTTGATGACAATTTTCAATATTTCGCTGAAAGGTGAACGGAGTCTTCCATTCAAGTTTCCATGAATTATTTCGATGCAATGATTCATCAATTTTCCAACGAAATCTTCCTTGGAAGGTTGACGGAATCTTCCAAGAGACTCAAGTCTGAAGATTCCAGTGAAAATTCCGAACATTACCCCGAAAGAAAATTAGTGTCCTTCAAAAAGCTTTCATGAAATCTTTCGGTGCAATGATTGATTAATCTTCCAACGAAATCTTCCTTGGAAGGTTAAGGGAAGCTTTCAGAAGCATCCCACTGAATTGTTTTAATGACGATTTCCAATAGTTTGCTAAAAGGTAAACGAAGTCTTCCATTTAACTTTCCATGAAATCTTCTGGTGCAATGATTCATCAATTTACCGACAGTATCTTTCTTGGAAGGTTCACGGAATCTTCCAGGGGCCTTCCACTAAAATGTTTCAATGACAATTTCCAATCTTTCGCTGATAGGTGAACGGAATCTTCCTTGAAAGGTGTACGGAAGCTTTCTGAAGTATTCTACTGGAATGTTTTAATGACAATTCCCAATATTTCGCTGAAAGGTAAACAAAGTCTTCCATTCAAGTTTCCACGAAATCTTTTGCTGCAATGATTAATTAATCTTTCAATGGAGTTTTTCTTGAAAGGTTTACGGACTCTTCCAGGGGCCTCCCACTGAAATGTTTCAATGACGATTTCTAATGTATCGCTGAAAGGTAAACGGAGTCTTCCATTTAAGTTTCCATGAAATCTTTCAGTGCAATGATTAATCAATCTTCTAACGGAATCTTCCTTGGAAGGTTTACGGAAGCTTCTAGGAGCCTTCTACTAAAATGTTTCAATGACAATTTGTAATATTTCGCTGAAAGGTAAACGGAGTCTTTCATTCAAGTTTTCATGACATCTTTTGATGCAATGATTCATCAATCTGCCACCAGAATCTCTCTTGGAAGGTTTGCGGCAGCTTTCAGAATCCTTCTACTGAAATATTTCAATGACGATTTCCAATATTTCGCTGAACGGTAAACAAAGTCTTTCATTCAAGTTTCCATGAAATCTTTCAATGCAATGATTTATAAATTTCCCAACGTAATCTTCCTTGTAAGGTTAACGGAATCTTCCGGGAGACTTGAGTCGGAAGATTCCAGCAAAAATTCCAAACCTTTTCCCGCAAAGAAAATAGAGTTTTCTATAACGCTTCCATGAAATCTTTCAGTGCAATAATTGATCAATCTTCTAACGGAATCTTCCTTGGAAGGTTTTCGGAAGCTTTCAAAAGCCTTTCACTGAAATATTTGAATAACGACTTCCAATATTTCGCTGAACGGTAAACGAAGTCTTCCATTCAAGTTTTCATGAAATCTCTTGGTGCAATGATTGATTAATCATTTAACGGGATCTTTCTTGGAAGGTTCACGGAATCTTCCAGAAGACTTAAGTCGGAAGAATCCAGTGAAAATTCCAAACCTTTCCCCGAAAGGAAAATGGAGTCTTCCATCAAGCTTTCATGAAATCTTTCGGTTCGATGATTAATCAATCTTCCAACGGAATCTTCCTTGGAAGGTTTACGGAAGCTTTGAAAAGCGTTTCACTGAAATGTTTCAATGACAATTTCTATCATTTCGCTGTCAGGTAAACGGAGTCTTCCTTCCAAGCTTCCATTAAATCTTTTGGTGCAATGATTTATCAATCTCCCACCGAAAGATTCCTCAGAAGGTTTACGGAAGCTTCTAAAAGCCTTCCATTGAAATGTTTTGATGACAATTTTCAATATTTCGCTGAAAGGTGAACGGAGTCTTCCATTCAAGTTTCCATGAAATATTTCGATGCAATGATTTATCAATTTTTCAACGAAATCTTCCTTGGAAGGTTGACGGAATCTTCCAAGAGACTTAAGTCTGAAGATTCCAGTGAAAATTCCGAACATTACCCCGAAAGAAAATTAGTGTCCTTCAAAAAGCTCTCATGAAATCTTTCGGTGCAATGATTGATTAATCTTCCAACGGAATCTTCCTTGGAAGGTTCAGGGAAGCTTTCAGAAGCATCCCACTGAATTGTTTCAATGACGATTTCCAATAGTTTGCTAAAAGGTAAACGAAGGCTTCCATTTAACTTTCCATGAAATCTTCTGGTGCAATGATTCATCAATTTACCGACGGTATCTTTCTTGGAAGGTTCACGGAATCTTCCAGGGGCCTTCCACTAAAATGTTTCAATGACAATTTCCAATCTTTCGCTGATAGGTGAACGGAGTCTTCCTTTGAAGCTTCCATGAAATTTTTTGGTGCAATAATTCATCAATTTTCCAACGGAATCTTTCTTGGAAGGTTTACGGGATCTTCCAGGAGACTCAAGTCGAGAGATTCCAGCGAAAATTCTAAACCTTCCCCCGCAAGGAAAATGGAGTCTTCTATGAAGCTTCCATTAAATCTTCCGGTGCAATAATTGATCAATCTTCTAACGGAATCTTCCTTAGAAGGTTTACGGAAGCTTTCAGGAGCCTTCAACTAGAATATTTCTATGACGATTTCCAATAATACGCTGCAAGGTTAACAAAGTCTTTTATTCGAGTTTTCATAAAATCTTTTAATGCAATAATTCATTAATCTCCCAACGGTATCTTTCTTGGAAGGTTTACGGAAGCTTTCAGAAGCCTTCAAGTGGGATGTTTTAATGACAATTTTCAATAATTCGCTGGAAGGTAATCGAAGTCTTGCATTCGAGTTTCTATGAAGTCTTTTGGTGCAGTGATTTATTAATCTTCCAACGGTATCTTCCTTAGAAGGTTTGCGGAATCTTCCAGGAGCCTTCCACTGAAATGTTTCTATGACAATTCTTAACATTTCGATAAACGGTGACCGGAGTCTTCCATGCAAGTTTTCATGAAATCTTTTAATGCAATGATTTATCAATTTTCCAACGGAATCTTCCTTGGAAGGTTTAGGAATCTTTCAGGAGACTTATATCGGAAGATTCCAATGGAAATTCAGAACATTTTCGTAAAAGGAAAATGGAGTCTTCTATAAAGCTTCTATGAAATCTTTCGGTGCAATGATTAATCAATCTTCCAACGGAATCTTTTTTGGAAGGTTGACAGAAGCTTTCAGAAGCATTCTACTGAAATGTTTCAATTACAATTTCGAATATATCGTTAAAAGGTAAACGGAGTCTTCCATTCAAGTTTCCATAAAATCTCTTGGTGCAATGATTGAGTAATCTTTAAACGGAATATTTCTTGGAAGGTTTACAGAATCTTCCAGGGGCCTTCCACTAAAATGAATCAATGACAATTTCCAATATATCGCTGAAAGGTGAACGGAGTCTTCCTTTCAAGCTTCCATGAAAATTTTGGTGCAATGATTCATCGATTTTCCAACGGAATCTTCCTTGGAAGGTTTACGGAATCTTCCAGGAGACTTAAGTCAAGAGATTCCAGTGAAAATTCCAAACCTTTTCCCGAAAGGAATATGGAGTCTTCTATAAAGCTTCCATGAAATCTTTCGGTGCAATGATTGATCAATCTTCCAACGGAATCTTGCTTGGAAGGTTTACGGAAGCTTTCGGAAGCATTCCACTGAAATGTTTCAATGACAATTTCCAATATTTTGCTAAAAGGTAAACGGAGTCTTCCTTTTAAGCTCTCATGAATTCTTTCGGTGCAATGAATATTTAATCTTCCACCGGAATCTTCCTTGGAAGGTTTACGGAAGCTTTCAGAAGCCTTTCATCGAAATGTTTCAATGACAATTCCCAATATTTCGCTGAAAGGTGAACGGAGTCTTCCATTCAAGTTTTCATGAAATCTTTCGATGCAATGATTCATCAATTTTTCAACGGAATTTTCGTTGGAATCTTCCAGGAGACTCAAGTCGGAAGATTCTAGTGAAAATTCCGAACATTTCCCTGAAAGGAAAATGAAGTCTTCTATAAAGCTTTCATGAAATCTTTCGGTGCAATGATTGATCAATCTTCTAACGGAATCTTCCTTGGAAGGTTTATGGAAGCTTTTAGAAGCATTCCACTGGAAGGTTTCAATGACAATTTCCAATATTTCGCTAAAAGGTGAACAGAGTCTTCCTTTCAAGCTTCCATGAAATCTTTTGGTGCAATGATTTATTAATCTTCCGACGGAATCTTTCTTGCAAGGTTTACGGAAGCTTTTAGAAGCCTTCCTCTGAAATGTTTCAATGACAATTTCCAATATTTCGCTGAAAGGTAAACGGAGTCTTCCATTCAAGTTTCCATGAAATCTTTTGGTGCAATGATTCATCAATCTTCCAACGGAGTCTTTTAGGAAACTTTAGTTGGAATATTCCAGTGAAAATTCCCAACATTTTCCTGAAAGGAAAACGAAGTCTTCTATAAAGCTTCCATGAAATCTTTCGGTGCAATGATTCATCAATCTTTCAACAGAATTTTCCTCGGAAGGTTTACGAAGGCTTCCAGGGGTCCTTCGTAGAAAGTTTCCTTTGCAATATTTTATAAATATTTCTGTTTTCTTCCATAAAGCTTCCATACATATTTCAATGAAATATTCCATTGGAATATTTCGGAATATTCCAATGATATCTTTTATGCTGTGTAGGTATATATATATAATTAGAATCATTTTATGATACTTTTTACTAACCTATGTTGCTGGAAAATCATAATGGACTGCTTCTATAGCTTGTTCGCTGTAAAAACCTAGGCCTTGATTTTCTTCAATACAATCTTTTACATGGAAATTGTACTTTTGGTGTTACTAAAATATCAAAAATACATGTTTTCATAGAATATTAATACACAGTATTTTTCAATTGTAATTACTTCAAATGCCGTCTTTCAATAATTTAAAAACGTATAATTTGTCATAATTTTTATCACTATAATGTTTACCAAAAAAATATTAATTTTAACGTTATGCTTACATTATTAGATAACTTTGGATTTTCCTAAGAATATTTACAATTATATTCGCTTGGAATTTGTTCTATTCGAAAACGGAATTCTAGAAATTAAGCTCATAAATTATCAATAAAAAATTTTCTCATGAAAAACAAATTAAAAAAAAAATACAATTTGAATAAATAGAAAAGTGCTTATTTTTCGATTTCGGTATTCGTTAGGATTCGATTCTAAATGTGCCTAAAATCATATCCAGAAGGAAAATCTGAGGTTCAGAAATTTCATGGTCAAATTTTCTCGAGGACCATCGTGGCTTATTTTAAGGTTATCCTTATCACCAGTATCAGCAACAGTAGTGACAAAATATTGTAAAATATACTAAGCAAAATCAAAGGCTTTCTTTGCTTGAAAATCTTATATCTTTCAGTGCAGTGATAGAGAGTTCTATTAGCATGATTTTTAATGGAAGGAATCATGCAAAAAATTGTGAAAAAAAATGGATGATGAGATTGAATCATACGAAAATATCATTTAAGTTTCCAGATAATTTTATATGTAATTAGACATAATCGACTCTGAGGTAAATCGACAATTTAATTAAATTTTTACTTCTAATACCATTTTATTAAAACAAATATTATATTTTTGAAGTATATTATAACAATTTTGGATAATTATAAGTTAATCAAAGCTTAATTAATTGCTTGAAAGCAATATTAGACATTTGATATCAAAGTTTTATGTTATAGTCCGTCAAAAAAGAAAATTTCAGAAAATAGATGATTGATATTATGAGAACAAGGTAACGGTCGACCCTGTGGTTCTAGGTTTGTATTAATTATTTGATACTAAAACTGACCACAAAGTTTTATTGAAATCCCAGACCCGAAGCACACATACTCTCCTAGTAAGACATGTTTATAAAATTTTAGAGAACAAATAATAGCATAAACTTTTTGCACAGTAAATGCAACTTGCTTACTCCAGTCCAGTGAAGAGTTTATCTATAGTCCAAGAATCCTTACGACCGATGAGTACAGCGCAAGAGCATCTCCAACATAAATATATGGAGGAGATATAGCATCCAGACGAGAAATGTTTTGTTCGCTTTCGATAAAGGTAATCTGAGTCTTAGCTGCATTAAGTAAAAGATCATTTTTCTGCGCCCAATTTACTACTTGTTCTACTTTACAATTCATACTTTGAATCTCTTCCGTCAAGTTGACTGGTAAAAATGATGAATAAATTTTCAGGTCATCAGCAAATGAAATGTGTTTGGAAGTACATAAAACATTTAAGACATAACTGATGAAAACAAGAAATAGAAGAAGACCAAGTACACTGCCTAGTGGAACTCAAGCAGTCACTTGAGTCCATTCAAGTTTTTCAAGAGGAACTCTATCAAACGCCTTTGAGAAATCAAACAAAATAAGTAAGGTGACCATGCGACGATCAATAGCTGATCTGCAATCATCGAGCAGATGAATCAAAGCTCTTTGAGTGATGTGTCCTTCACGGAACCCAGCTTGAAAACAATACAGTAATTGATTAGACTCAAGATGGTGCGAGAGTTGAGTATGGACCACCACGTAACTTCGAGGATCTCACAGAGCTTAGCGAAAGGACGAAAATGAGAGGGAGTATCCATGGCTGCTTGTTTGGCCAATGGTAAGATAAAGGCTTTATTTCAGGCTGAAGGAAAGTGACCAGAATATAGAGAATCATTAATGATGATGAAAAGCCCATTGACCAGGGAAACATCAATCATTTTGAGCATGTCTAAAGAAATATGATCTGGTCCAACAGCTTCGGAACTAGCTGACTCGAAAAATGGAATAACGTTTATAAGTGGTAACTTCAAAACTGAATAAATATCGAGATCAGACAATACTGGACTGATAGATGAGACAGATGTGTAATGATTAAGAAGAACAGAAAAGAAGAAAAACTTTAAAGGAGAGGGTAGCACTTTATTTGCCAGTCTAAGCTTATGGAGTTCAGATCACTTATTTTTCACGAAGATAGCATTCATGAGTTTGTTAGAAATATAATCATTTTTTGACTTACTCAAAGAATTTAAGACCCCATTTCTCAAGGCCTTGAATTGTGAATATTCTGTTCCCTTAGCCAAACGGATCGCGTGATCTCTCTCTTTCATGATCATGCGCAGATCATGTATGATCCATGGTTTTCTTTTAGATCCTGATTAACTTTTCAGGTACACAATAATCAAATAAGTTTTTAATAAAAGAAGAAAAGGCTTTATCTTTATTATCAAGCAAGGTATCAGGTTGAGATTCAACTATCTGAATAAAATTTGAGAAATTGGAAGAATAATAAAAATAAGCATAATTAAAAGTAGCATAACTAAAGTATGGGAGCAAAAAGACATTATTAAAAAAGGTAAACATTAAGAAAAATCAGACAGACTTGCAGGAAATAACAATGAAAGATTATATGAAAGAGGTTTTTTCAAGACTGAAATGTTGCAGTTTTTGGAATCTCTAACAACAAACTACTTTATAACCTTAGCTGGTTTAAAAAGTTTGATTTTTAATCCAATCTGGTCAAGAGCATCTATAAATGGAGTATCTGATTTGGTATAAGAATGTAGGGCAGTTTCATCATGAATGGCGAATAAATCGAGCTATGTATGAAAATCATATTGACTAGTGTAAACATGATAGGTGGTCATAGCGGATACTAGAAACAGCGATAAGGAATCAAAAAACGATTGAAGCAAGTCTGAAGAAGAGGTGAAATTAAATAAATTTATATTGAAATCTCTCGTAACAATAATATTTTTATAACTGTGTGCATGATTGGCTAGAACGTTGAAAAAAATGTCCAAAGACGTTGCTTTCGGTCTAACGTAAACAATGCAGCATAAGATAACATTAACACCATCACTTATCTGCAGTAATAAAAATTCAGGTGTGTTGTCGAAAAGAAGATCAGAAATGCTAAGCACCTGAATTTAAAGCAACTCCGCACATAGGCACCAACGCCACCACTCTGCTAACCCTGTCCATCAATACGGAACAAATCATAACCTTCAATATTAATAATGGAACTAGAATCAAGATCCGTGAAAAATGTCTTGGTGATTGCAAAAATATCGAAGCTTTTCAGCCTGCAATAAAACTCAATCAGATTAAAATGGGTTTTGATTCTGTTGACATAAGCATGGCCAACATACAAACAGTTATTCGTGACATTTAAAAACGAAACATTTAAAGACAAAACATTAGATCTTACAATACTAAAGATGTGGTAGGTGATGAAATACTCTTTCTGATTGCAATACGAGCTGTAGATTAGAAGCAACCGATGCAGTGAGAGTACTTTAATACCGAAATGTCACGGTCATCAATAAACCACAAACTATCGCAGCTAGAGAAATGATGAAATGTGCTATAACTTGTACACTGAAGAGAAGGTAAAGAACGATTAATCTCACATTCGCACACAGAACAAACCATCATTACATATACACATAGAGCCGGTGATTGGCTCAGTCGATAGAGAGTTGGATTCATAATCTCGGGGTTCTGAATTCGAATCCCGCTCTCGGCAGCCGATTAATAAAAGCACCGCTGTACGTTACATATGCTTTGTTCGGAAACACACTTACGAGCTCCGTCGCTGATTAGCATTACAAAATAGCATAAATATAGCGATGTTAAAGAAGAATAAAAAAAAACATATACACATGTCGCAGCCACAAAAGAATTAGTAGGCTGATTCCATTCAGATTCATGCAGGCCGTCACTGATCGAATTTTTTTTTTCTTCTAAGTGATAAAAATATCTTCTATTATGTATATGAAGATAAAATTTACCTCATAGAACGCTCAAAAAAATTTTTTTTTTTACTACAGCACTTTTAGTGTTGGATGTAAAAACGAAAATTCAAAAATTGAAAATGAACCTCTACTCTTAAATGACTATAGCTCCGTCAATTTTTAACCTTTTTGGACGTTCTTTTAACGAAAGTGTGCGAAATTCGGTCTAGTTTTAAATGCGATCTCGATTTTTGTAATACAATTTGATCTCGCTGAGTTATTTACGAAAAACCGAAAAAAAGCGATTTTTTTCAAACACGATTTTCTCAAAAACTATATTTTTTTTTTTTGAAATTTTTATATGATTTTATACATAAAAAATACTAACTTTTAGGGTAGGTGAGAATATGCGATTTTGCCTTATTTTTTTAAAACAGATTTTTAAACGTTTTTTTTATATTTTCGATTTTAAAACATTGATACCATGGCGCATCGTACTATTTTTCCAACTTTACGTGTTCTTACAACTATTTTTATGTTTTTATTTATTATTATATCAAAAATATCAACAATAATCTTTAAAATAAACCCCGGATCGAATATTTTGATCAATTAGAACAAAAGTTATGACGATTTAAAGTTTAAAAAAAATGCTGAAACTTTAAATAAATATGATATTTACAGATGCTTTCAATAATTATAAAAAAGAGAATAAACAAGACATTGCAGATTTTATTCAGGAAAATCAAATTTACTGAATAAAACTAGCACAATTGAAAATTTCTTAATAGAGTTAAGAGAGCGTGCTCTCACTGTAAGAGCTCATAAATTGGTCAAAGAAATTCAACGTATAGCAATTGAAGAGGTTAAACTTTTAGCGAAAAATAATGACTTCCAATTAGTTATTCATGTCGATTTTGCAGGAAATTGGACAGTTTTGCTTCAAAATGAAATTCAAAGCTATCATTAGAGTAAAAACCAAATATCAATATTTACGTCAGTATGCTATTTTGGAAATGATAAGACAGTCAGTTATGTCACCGTCTCTGACGATATTAAACATGATTCGTCTCATGCCCTAATGACTATAAATTTAATTATCGACAACTTAAAACAAAAACATATTGCGCAAGATCTTGATAAAATCATAACCATTTCTGATGGAACTGCCAGTCATTTTAAAAATAGATATCAATTCTATGAGTTTCAAAACTCAAAAGTAAACAGAAAATGGCTTTTTTCTGCAACAGGTCATGGCAAAGGCGCTTGTGATGGTATTGGTGGTTTAGTTATACATTATGCTACCACTCATAATCTGTCCAAGAAGAATGCAGATTTCATTAGAAACGCTGAAAATTTCGCCACTCACGTATGAAAATATACTCCGTCGATTAACATTTTTGTTATCCGCAAGGATGAGTTAGAAGTTTTTCGACAGACAAAAAAAATGGAATAGTTAGGAAATGCAAAAGAAATTAAAGGTATTCAAAAGATTCACTGTAGAAAAAGTAAACGAAACCAAATCTACACTGCCAAAACTTCGAGACATGGGTGGCAAGAAGTAAATTGAAAGGTTTTATTCAAATTCAGATTTTTTTATTCACATTAGCTCTCAATTCATTAGTGTTCATTTCTTAATTGTATCGCATATTATTTGTTCATTAGGAATGACCAAATAATATATTTTAGTATTTAAAAAATTCACCTTTTCAAAATTTGAAATTCAAATTCAAAATTCAAAATTCAAAATTCAAAGTAAATATATTTATTTAAAGTTTCAGCATTTTTTTTTAAACTTTAAATCGTCATAACTTTTGTTCTAATTGATCAAAATATTCGATCCGGGGTTTATTTTAAAGATTATTGTTGATATTTTTGATATATTAATAAATAAAAGCATAAAAATAGTTGTAAGAACACGTAAAGTTGGAAAAATAGTACGATGCGCCATGTTATCAATGTTTTAAAATAGAAAATATAAAAAAAACGTTTAAAAATCTGTTTAAAAAAAATAAGGCAAAATCGCATATTCTCACCTACCCTAAAAGTTAGTATTTTTTATGTATAAAATCATATAAAAATTTCAAAAAAAAAAAAATATAGTTTTTGAGAAAATCGTGTTTGAAAAAAATCGCTTTTTTTCGGTTTTTCGTAAATAACTCAGCAAGATCAAATTGTATTACAAAAATCGAGATCGCATTTAAAACTAGACCAAATTTCGCACACTTTCGTTAAAAGAACGTCGAAAAAGGTTAAAAATTGACGGAGCTATAGTCATTTAAAAGTAGAGGTTCATTTTCAATTTTTGAATTTTCGTTTTTACATCTAACACTAAAATTGCTGTAGTAAAAAAAAAAATTTTTTTGAGCGTTCTATGAGGTAAATTTTATCTTCATATACATAATAGAAGATATTTTTATTACTTAGAAGAAAAAAAAAATTCGATCAGTGACGGCCTGCATGAATCTGAATGGAATCAGCCAGTATTAACTTGATCCAACCAGCTGTAGAATGCAGACAGAAATAGGTGCAGTCAAAAAGCAAGGTATTCATAAATTCGCTTGCAGTAAAACTGATAATATTGTTAACTTGGCTAATATAGCTGGTGTAAAACTCAGGCATGAATCCAATCAAATCAATATGTCAGCAAGTTCCTTTCTTACAATAATTAGCAGGCAAGAGCATACAAAAAGTACAGCAAGCTTCCTGTATTCCGTTGTAACACGTACACTCAATTCCCCCACCGCTCAAAAAATGCTATGCTTAGAATGATGAGCGAAACAATACCGAACGAATATAAACTATAACTATATCGATTGTACGTGTGTAACCGTTTAATTTTCATTTAAAAAAGATCGATTATTTGATTTATTTATTTTTAGTTTCATTCTTCTGAAAACGTTCTTTGTATGGCCCAAACCATGCTTATTTGGAGTCAAGACATGAATCAGATTTCATGTGCGGAAAGAGCAACGTTGATAAAAGCTCAAGATATTGTTCTTGATATTTTTTTCAAAAGCAATGAAAATGGCATTTAATTTTGTTCCATAATTGTTAAATTAATTTTTTGTTTTTTTCCGTAGTAAGTTTTTTATTGTAATTATGTTTTGTTTTTTCATTTCGATACGGTCAATTTACTAATAATCATCTAAAAATAAATTTTTTTTCAACGCACATTAATTTGACGTTATGTAATTAAAATGTACATAAAAAATAATATAAATAAAAATAAATAATCACAAACATACATATATAATAATAAAAATATAAATATAGTAAAAGATTATATATTATTTAAATAGTACATTACACGAAATCATATATTATTTAAATAGTACATTGATGCGCGTCGATAGGGAGGGAACATCGACTCTCGTTACATGTATCTAAGGAGGGTGGTCGAATTTTCGAGCAGGACATGAAGAAAAATAGATTGAGTAGTGGGGGAAGAAGGGGAAGCATTTTGCTCGCTTTAACGAGACAAAAATGCTCGTTCCATTGAACGCTCGTTATGGCGAAGCTCGTTATAGCGGGAATTGAGTGTATATTGAGGGTAGCAGCACCTTACAGCCACTGGCCCTTCTTTGCTTGCGCGTTTCTTACGCGCCAGGGGAAAGGGATCAGTGGTCATGCCTTTTTGCTTTCTTTTTCCGATAAGTCAGTTTTTTGTGCAACGCCAATCGAGATACCACGTGTCTCTTGTCTCAGTAAAAATCAAATCAGTCACGTGTTAAGTACAAAACGTACAACCGTTTATTCATTACAGTACAAACTCATCAGAGTTTATCCCTCTCGACATCGGTTCAAGTAAAATATAAAAATTACAAGGGTCTTACCCTCTCGACGCTAGTTCGAGTCAACAGTTACCAAAGCTTACTCGGGTGTACTAACCCCCTCAAATCTACTTTCAGCTCATTACAATATCATTAATCTCTCATTACACAAAGTGCATGCATCATAGTCTGTACGAGCTTGCAAAAAAAGGTTGCGTTCCTAGAAATTGAGTGCGTGCGACGTCACCGTTTTTCATTCTTATAGTTGAAAAATTTAATGTTTATCGGTTCAATTTCTGTAGTGTTTAATAAATTAGGTTTTTTGTGCTGCTTCGGCTTTTTTCTCACAAGTGTTGATTTTATTAGTATTTAGTTGCTTTATCCAAATAAGTTTCAGTGCATGTAAAAAATTAAGTGTAAATTTCAGTGGGGTTTTTCGAATAAATTCTGGTTAAAAATGGAATTTTCAAATTAATTTTTTTACATATACAAATTTCAATATTAAATATTTCTTATTGATTTATTTTCTATTACATGTGAATTTAAATAATTTAAATATTTCTTTTATTTTCTGTTACATGTGAATTTGAATCGTTTGAATATTTCCTTTAATATAATTTTTTAACATGTAATATCAAACATTTTTATTCAAATTCATTTCAGCGTTGGGGTTCGATTTTTTTTTTGTACCACTATGCTATGTTCAGAGTGTACCAGATCAAGAAGTCAATGATATAGCTAAGTTCGAATAGCGCAATTTTTAAATTTGAAATAACTAGATCAAGACTAATGATAAATTGCGAGTTAACCTGTAAACTCGCACGTGGATTTAAATGCAGCGCTGTTTGAATGTAAACAAATAATAAGATTCAGAAGAAGCAAGAATTATCTAAAGTTAAATAGTATGTTAAGTGTAAAAAAGCTGTTTCCACGTGCCTATTCTGCTGGAATATTCGTTATTAATTGCAACTTGCTGATCAGTCCGTCAGCGATTTTCGGTTCTGGTCTTAACCTGTCGTTGGGTTGTCAACTCTTTTCCTATAGTGCTCAACGTTATTCATTATTTCCAGACAGGTTATAGCTTGTTGGTATAACAATCAGCGTTTTCTGTCTTCATTCGTTTGATCGTGTGTTCATTACATTCTCTATATATTACTAATATTAATCATTATTTATTTTATAGGATATAGAATCCGTAACACATATAATAGAAAATCTATTGAAAAGGAACATTTAATATTAAAATTTGTATGAAAAATCAAGAAGTCGATGTTATAGCTAAGTTCGAATAGTGCAATTTTTAAATTTGAAATAACTAGATCAAGACTAGTGATAAATTGGGAGTTAACCTGTAAACTCGTACGTGAATTTAAATGCAGCGCTGTTTGAATAGAAACAAATAATAAGATTCGGAAGAAGCAAAAATTATCTAAAGTTAAGTGTACAAATGTTAAATTAAAGTTAAGTGTACAAATGTTAAATTTAAGTTATAGTCTAGGCGCCCAGAGGATTTCGTATGAAGTTAGAGGTCCTGCCAAGCAAGTAGGTGATTTATATGTATTTTGAGCTGCTGAATCCAAATTTACTTTTCGCGCAAGTGGTCGAGTAATTTGTTATAAACAAATTAATTGTTTAAATAGCTATAGTTTATGAACTACAATAGATGCAGTGATTTTCTCTGCAAAAACTTGTTCTTTCATAGAAAAACAAAAAAAAATCGTTTTTGTTGCATGTCGATTCGATAATTAGAACCAGAGATATGGCAAATATATTGCAAAAAAACATAGAGACGTAGCGCAAGCGCGGAATGCCCTGGTAAAAAACCTTATAATTCGACTACTAATTATTATTATTTAAAGTTCAACATGTGTTTGAAAAATATCAGAGTCTCAGCTTTAATGATAAATTGTTATATATTACTTTCAAATGTTTATAAATAAGCCAGAATGATTTGAAGCAGAAAAAATTTTTAATTTTTCAGAATTTTGTTTGTTTATAAAGAAATAATATAGGTTAGCGAACGAAATATTTCTATTTTCTTCATATAAACTTCATCTTGTTTAAGAATCTGTCCGGTTTTCAAAATTTAAGTAACTAGAACCTGAGATATCGCAAATTTCAGCTGTAGCGCCAATTCCTTGCAATACGACATATGTGTGCAATATGGCGATCGCTTTCCTTATTGAAAATTCTTTTATTATGAGGTAAGTAATTTCATTCTTTTATAATAAAATTAATTTTAACTCTGTATTAGGAAATCAAATGAAAATTTAATAAAAAAGGATTCAGCTAAAAATAGATGACTCTAATAAATCGGAAGGTTGAAACAAATTTTTTGAATAAAACAGATCATTATTCTTTTTACAATTGCAAAAAAAAATTAATGTAAAAATACTCCATAAGTTGAGTAAATTGTTTACTATTATAGTAGAAAAATCAATGATTATTTAAAACCCTAAATCTACTTCATCTAAATGTATTATACATCATTAATATTACGACAAAGTATATAAAATAGAGTCAAAAGTGATTTTATTAGAGAAGGATGAAATTACTTACCTTATAATAAAAGAATTTTTAATAAGGAAAGCGATCGTCATATTGCACACATATGTCGTATTGCAAGGAGTTGGCGCTACAGCTTAAATTTGCGATATCTTTTGTTCTACTTACTTAAATTTTAAAAACCGGACAGATTCTTGAACTAGATGAAGTTTATATGAAGAAAATAGAAATATTTCGTTCGCTAACCTATATTATTACGTTATAAACAAACAAAATTCTGAAAAATTGAAAATTTTTTCTGCTTTAAATCATTCTGGCTTATTTATTAACATTTGAAAGTAATATATAACAATTTATCATTAAAACTGAGACTCTGATATTTTTCAAACACACGTTGAACTTCAAAAAATATTAATTAGTAGTCAAATTATAAGGTTTTTTACCAGGGCGTTCCGCGCTTGCGCTACTCCTCTATGTTTTTTTGCAATATATTTGCCATATCTCTTGTTCTAATTATCGAATCGACATGCAACAGAAAAGATTTTTTTTGTTTTTCTATTAAAGAACAAGTTTTTGCAGAGAAAATCACTGCATCTATTGTAGTTCATAAACTATATCCGTTTAAACAATTAATTTGTTTATAACAAATTACTCGACCGCTTGTGCGAAAAGCGAGTTGCAAATTCGGATTCAGCAGCTCAAAATACATATAAATCACCTTCTTGCTTGATGGGACCTCTAACTTCATACGGAACCCTCTGGGCGCCTAGACTATTAAGTTTATTTTAGAAATATGAAAATAAAATATATGAAGATAATTATTTTAACCATAGGAAAAACTATTATGAATTAAGCAACACTTGTATGAGAAAGGTAATAATAAACAATAATGTATAAAAGAAGAGCTTTTGAATCTATGGAATTGAAATTTCAAAAATCATAAAATCTACTTATTATGATTCTTGTGCTATCATCGTGCTATCGTCAAAAAACCTGAAAGATACTTGAAACGCAGTGGCACGATTGATTTTTGATTTCTCTGAGAAAAAGAAGAAGCTTATAAACTTAGATTATAAATTAATTGAAGCAGGTATATTATTACATTATAATCTCTTTATTTTTCCTTAACCTAATTTTCATTTATTGTTGTATCAACGTGACTAAAGTACATAAAAAATATCAACAAAATAAAAGCTTTTTTTTCTCTTTATGATCCTAAATAACAAAACTTGACTTTTTATTAATATCTCTTTTTCACACTGTTACAATGTCTAAAATAACTAGTTTCTTAAATATTAATCACTAAATTTTAACTAAACAATTAGTAATACTTTTATTGAGATAATAATAAACTTACATACGTGAACGAAAGTCAGCATTTTTTGTTCAAATTTGATTTTAAAATATTTTATTTTTCCCAGCTAAACATCTAATTTAATATTGATGCGAATATAAAAAAATATTTTTTTTCTCTAGGTAACAAGGACGCTATTGTTTTTCTTCCTTGACCTTAAATTCTAGGACTACTTTTATGTAAAAGAAAAGATGCAGATCACATTTATAGCTCTTCACCTTAAAACATAGATTTATGTAATTTTAATGTACAGGTATTGTTTGTTTTAAAATTAATTTCCCTTGGCACTGAAATTTCCATTAACATTAGAATTTTTAAAATTTTATTTTGAAAACTTTAACTTTTAGTTTATGTATCTTAAGGGTAATTTTTTTTTAGTCAGTCAGTATCAGATAAACTTACACTAGTAGAATTTCTGTAACTTAATAAAATCAATCGTTATATTCATGCTAATACAAAATAATGCTAATTAATACTGAAACTAAAATTAATTCTCATATTATAGGAAAAATGAATTTGGAGAAATAGCTAAGCAGCCAAAATTATAATAAGAAAAAAACAACAATAATTGGAAAACTGTAATTAAGTACATACATCTAATGAAAAAAATAAGTGGATTATGTATATAATGGCTTTAATTTTGAAATGATTTTAAAATTTATTCAATTTTTATATTTGCTTGCTATTATTTTTTTTAAATTGAATAATATGTTTAGTACTATTTTGCTTTAACATTATAAATTTAAAAGAAATATAAAAAAAGATGTATTAAGTACTGCGCAGTATTTAAATTTTGTAATGCTTACATAATATATATTATTCTTATACAAGAAAACGGTGCTGAAAAGTTGAAAATGTTATAACTCACTTTGTTCACCAATATCGTGAAAACTTTCGTGATTAATTAGCATCGCTATGATAGCACAAATGCAGTGACGTTAAAATTTATAATGAAAAGATATTATTTACAACCAATTTTATACCCCGAAAAATTAAAATAAAGTTTTTAATTGTAACTAATGCCACATCTCACAGATTAAAATATTGTAATTAAAATAGTATATTTTAATGACATAAATTTAAGGGGATGTAAAATGGACACTAAACCTTTACACATAAATATTAACTTTCTTCCAATTTTATTGATGAATTTCCAGAAAAGAAATGCATTAGCTTGTAGTAAGTGCCATGATGATTATTTAGTTAAATTTTCAATTAAATTAATTTATTAGTTTTTAAGATATTTGGATTTCTGGTACAAAATGGTCGAAAAATTTTAATAAATCATATTGGAACCCAAAATTCTCAGTAACTAATGAATGGATTTATTTGAAAATTCAACTTAATTATGTTCATGGTATATACTATAAGTTAAAACATTTCTTTACTGCAAATTTTGAATGAAATGAAAAGCTAGTCAATATTTATGAATACAGGCCATTTTGCATCTCCTAAAAAAAAATATTTACACATATAACGTTTTGGTGCCGTTAAATTTTTTCAATGAGATTACGCGAGTATCTGGAATTGATATATTTGCCCATTAGCTGAATAATGATGTTCACAAAATAAATTTGAGTAAATAAAAATATTTATTTATAATAATTTAATCGCAATTCCATATTCAAGTTATTTCAATGATTTTTAAACCGTCAAACTGTAGTTTATTTACGATTTATAAAAATGTCTAAATTTCTAATAATTATTTTTAATAAATTAAGCATTTTTATAAGAAAGCCCGTATTTTTTATTAGATATTCATTGAAAATTATACATCAGCAGTTAATAGGTATATTTTTTTTCATTACCTGCAAATCACCAACAGTGACATTTTATTATTTACATTTTATTTTCTCTACCTTTTCGATAAGATATTTCTTAAAGCATATTGCATGCAACAAACTGCAAAAGTTAACTCACAGCTGACTTTTGATTAAACATACTTAGATGCTTTTTGACGTATGTGCAAACAATTAAATAGTAATGTGTAATATAATTTGCTATTGCAAATACTGATCCATGATGAAGAAGCTTGTTCTAAAAGAATTTTACTCTTCATTAATAATTTTAAATAGAATTTAACATATCTCTTTCTATTTCAACATTCTTTAACAATGGTTTTTATATAAATTATAATATTACTTAATATATACATGTAAATGATTTTTTTACGAGTCTAAACTATGTATTCATAATTAAAAGAAATTCGTTTATTATTTGATATCATTCAAAAATTAAATTGCACTGTAAATTAATTTAATTGATTTATTTACTATCTAAGATACGAAACTTGTACTATACAGCACCCAAGTATAAATCTCACAAAATAAACGCATTATTCAATACATTTAAAGCCATTATATACATAATCCACTTATTTTTTTCATTAAAAGTATGTACTTATTACAGTTTCCCCATTACTGTTGTTTTTTCCTTAATATGATTTTGGCTGCTCAGCTATTTCTCCAAATTTATTTTTCCTATAATATCTTTCTATATTATGCAAGATTTTCGCCGCAGCCACTGTCAGTCTCTCAAAATTCTTCCTTAACTTTTTCTTCTTACTGATAAATTTAGCTAATTTATGGTAAATTTTACCTAATTTATCGTAAATTTCAGCTAATTTATTGTGAATTTTAGCTAATTTTAGCTGATTTATTGAGAATTTTAGCTAAAAATTTAATATTTTAGCTAAGTTTAGCTAATTTATTGAGAATTTTAGCTAATTTATATCAATTTTTCACTTAAAATCTGATAAATCAAGTTAATTTGATTTTAATTATTATAAGATTTTGTTTAGCTAATTGTAGCGTCAACTACATCGAAATTCGAAATTTCCGTTGTCTTATTTCAAAAAAAAGAATGGAATGAATTTAATGTTTTTTGTAATGAAAATTAACCTATTTTTTATCTAACACAATTTTCCCTTTTTTAGCAAATCTAAATTTACTGAATTTAACACAAAATATAAAACTTGATTCTACATTTACCATCTACAAACTAAAGAATTTAAATTTGACTTTACTTTAAATTTAATTTAACTGTGATTTGAAAAACTAAAATTTACTATTTAAAATCTCAATAAATTTATTAACACAACACTATTGGAATTTAAGATTTTGCACTAATTGAACTTATTACTTTATGAATTCACTGCACTATAATGAAAAGAAAGGTTGAAATGAATTTAACTCAATTTGAGGGAAACAGCCTTAAAGGCATAAAAAACCCTTTTATTAAATTTTACACTGCACTAACTTACAAGTTGAGATTAACTAAGAATTTACGCACGAATATTACGCTCGCAGGCACACGCGTGTAACCTTGTGATTTCTATGTTATTGTGAGTGCAACAGACGTGAAGACGTTGTTGGCTTATTGACTTTAGAAGTCGTTAATGCGTACGCGCACGGCTTTGTTTTATGGTGTATATCTGTTCGTTAGAGAACGAATACGATTGATTATGAATCAGCTCTTTAGTACAAGAGCAGCCCTTTAGTACAAAGGCAAGAGTTGTTAATTGTAAGCGTAAGTGGCGCTCGGTCGACAGAGAGAGATATTGCGTGTTAGGCGGCTGACTCTGAACTGAACTGACTTGACGCGTGTCTCTACTTTTATACCTTTACAAAAAGCTGTTCCGAACGTCTTAGAATTTGACAAACTTGAGGTTTGCGTTATCTCTCTGCGCCGGCCGCGCGCCCTTCGGGAGAGCTGTTTTTAAGAAAATGTGTTTAACGAACTTTCTGTTCGTAGAAATATGATGCAACGCAACATACTCCCGGCGCAGGCTGCGAACATGATAAAGGAGTAATCAGGTCGCAGTTTGATATGACATAAATGATACATATATATGAAATTTTACATTATTCAATGCTCGCAAATCGGTAAAATACAAAGCTTTGTAATGTTGCGCTTATATACGCCGCTCGCAGTCTTGATTGAAGCCACTCGTGCTATGCCATCGTCCCCTGGAAAAACCTCGATGACAACACCCAACGGCCATTTATTACAAACTGTTACATCGTCCATCAAAATGACTACAGAGCCTGGTTCTAAATTTTCTGTTGAAGAGTGCCATTTTTGTCTAGTTTGGAGTTCGTGTAAATACTCCTTTCGCCATTTTTTCCAAAAATCCTGTCTGGCTTTCGTAATGAAATTGTAAGTGGACAGCTTGTTGTCTGGAACTGAAACAAAATTTTGTTCTGGTAAGAAATTGAAAGGTTTGCCTATAAGAAGGTGAGCAGGTGTTATTGGAAGGGGGTCGTTGGGATCGGCCGAAAGAGCATACAATGGTCTAGAGTTTAATATGGCTTCTATCTCAATTAAAAGAGTATTGATTTGTTCATAAGTGAGTTTTTGGTCCTTAAGGACTCGTTTTAAGTGATGTTTAAAACTCTTTACGGCCGCTTCCCAAATACCTCCAAAATGTGGTGACAAAGGTGGGTTAAAATGCCATTGGATTCTTTTAGTTGAAGCATAGTTGTCAATTTCATTCTGAAATTGAGGAGTCATCATCATATCATAAATTTTTTGTAGTTCTCGGTCAGCGCCTACAAAATTGGTTCCATTGTCTGAATATACTTGTTCTGGGATACCCCTACGTCCTATAAATCTACGAAATGCGGCTAGAAAACCTTCAGTCGAAAGGTCAGTTGCTAATTCTATATGAACTGCCTTTGACACCATACAGATAAATACGCAACCATAAGTTTTAATAAATGACCTATTTCTATCTTTCTTTTCCTTAATTAATATATGTCCGAAAAAATCTACTCCAGTGTGACAGAACACAGGGGATTCCTGAACCCTATACTTAGGTAAATCCGCCATTTTGGCATGAATCAAATTGGGTCTGTGTCTAATACACTCTATACAGTGTCTAATAATCCTACGTACCTGATTCTTACCATTTAAAATCCAATACCTTTGACGAATTTCTGCAAGAGTTGATTGACCGCCTGCATGTAAATTAGCCTCGTGGGCTCGCTTGATAATCATATCAGTGACCTGATGTTTACTAGGTAACAAAATGGGACATTTCTGATCATGAGATATGTTAGCCCCTTTGAGCCTACCTCCTACTCGAATGATTCCTACATCATCAATGAATGGATTTAAGTTATCGAAGGGCGTTCCCTTTTTGTGAGTGCCTAGCGCTTCCTTGGCATGAATTGATAAACGATTATATTCAGTAGAAAATCGTTCGTGTTGAATTAGTAAAAGAATTTTTTGTTCCGCTCTCATGAGTTCTGACACTAATAATGGAAAATTTACCTGATTAGTTTGAGTTTCTACTATCTGCCTATCTTTAGAGATTTTATCCTTCCATCGCAATATGTAAGCTACTACCCTAATAAGTCGTTCAAACTTGGAAAATGAGGAATAAATTCCACTGCCCCTGTAGGCTGATAACGAGCAGTTTTCCGTTGTAAGTCCAGGTAAATCAGCCACCGGTACCTGCGTTAGACGCGGCCAACAAATTTCGTTATGTTTTAACCATTTGGGTCCTGATGCCCATAAAGAATTATTCAGAAAGTCCGCGGGGAGTTGGCCTCGCGAGAGTGCGTCCGCGGGGTTATCGTTGGAATTTACAAACCTCCAGCTAACCTCGTTACCTAAAGTCTGAATATCTGCTACTCTGTTTGATTCAAAAGGTCGTAATAAATGAGGGGCCTTCTTTAACCAAGCTAATACTATAGTTGAGTCTGACCAAAGAATAGTCCTATCTATTGTAAAATTTAACTGACTCCTAACTTCTACATACAATTTTTTAAGAATAGAAGCTGCACATAGTTCTAACCGCGGTATAGTTATCCCACTAAGTGGTGCTACTCTAGATTTACTACAAATTAATTGAATAGATATATTTCCTAAACGATCTTCTGATTTAACATATATACAAGCTCCGTATCCGTGTAAACACGCATCGCAAAAGCCATAAATTTCTATTTTAATTGGATTTTTAATTAACGAATGCCTAGAAAAAAAAAAACTTCTCGTAAAAGTATTAATTGATCAGCTAAAATTTTCCACCTGTTGTAAATGTTCTCTGGCAAGGGTTCGTCCCACGTAACCTTCGCTGCCCAACATTCCTGAATTAATACCTTAGCATACAATACTACTGGTCCTAATAAGCCAAGGGGATCAAAAATTTTTGAGATTTCAGACAGTAAATTTCTCTTGCTCGCCCTAACCGGTATGTCAATATTTTGCACAGTATATTTTAAAAGATCATCTTGAGTATCCCACATGATACCCAAGGTTTTCTGAATCGACTCTTTCGTTATGACACAATCTAAGTTGAAGTATTTTTTCTCTATATTATTTAAAACCCCCTTATGATTAGAAGCCCATTTTCTAATTACAAAACCCCCTCGAGCTAGTAGTTGAATTACTTCATCTCGAATAGCTAATATTTCATTAAATGAGTTAGCCCCAGATACAAAATCATCTACATAGAAATCGCGCAAGAGCAATTTACTGGCTTTGGGAAAGTTTTCTGCTTCGTCCCTAGCGAGTTGTTGAATAGTACGTATAGCGAGAAATGGAGCTGGAGCTGTCCCAAAAGTAACTGTATTTAATTGAAAAGTTCTAATTTTACCTTCATGATACCAAAAAACCTTCTGAAATTTCCTATCGTCTGGGTGAATTAAAATTTGCCTATACATTTTCTCGATGTCAGCTGTAACGACAAATAAGTGTGATCGAAACGAAATTAATTGCTGGAAAATGGTGTTCTGCAACGTTGGTCTGACCATCAATGTGTCATTGAGTGAAATTCCTGTAGAAGTTTTCGCGGAAGCATCAAAGACTACCCTAACCTTAGTGGTTTCACTAGATTCTTTGATTACTGCATGATGTGGAAGATAATATCCCCCTTCGATGTCATCACAGATGGTCATATGTCCTAAAGAAATGTACTCATTCAATACCTTAGAATATTCTTCCTTTAAACTAGGGTTCGAAAGAAGTTTTCTCTCGAGAGAATGAAATCGCCTAAGAGCTTGCATTCTAGACTCACCTAAGTTAAACTTACTGTCCCTAAATGGCAAACGAACCATGTATCTACCTGTTGCATCTCGTTGAGTATGAGCAACGTAGTGTTGTTCGCATGCGACTTCATCTCGAGACTTAATGGGTTTATGATCGAAATCTTCAATTAACCAAAATTTTTCAATGAGTTTATCTAATTTGATTACGTTACAATGATTTTTAAGAGTGTTGTTAAGATTATCAGAATTCCCAGCTGCAATCCATCCTAACTTAGTTTTTTGTAACAGTAATTTTGCCCCTTTGTGCTGAAGTTGGATTTGGCCTTGTGTCAGGATTGTTAATGCAATGTCAGATGCAAATAAGACATCAATGTGTTTTGGTAAGTGAAATTGGGGGTCGGCTAACTGAACGCCCTTTGGAATGGTGAATAATTCGCGAGGAAAAGCTTTATTAGGCACATTGTCTGCAATGTTTGATACAACCAAAAATTTAAGTTCGTAGTGTGATGTGTTGTACATAGAATAAAACGTTGCTTGAATGTATTTGTTTGAAACTGTACATAAACTATTTACTGCTCCTATGTTAACTGAACAAGTGTTTTTCGGTAAGTTTAACGTGTTTGCAAAAGATTCGGTAATTAAATTTACAGTGGAACATGAGTCAATTAAAGTTTGTGCCAGAATAAAACCTTTGCTCGCAGTTACAAATTTGACAGTTGCTGTGGTCATTAAGCTTGAATTTAAAGGGTGAGTGACCGCTACATAAGAATGAGATGCTAGTCAGATGTTACTTGGTTTTGAATCTTTGTTTACTGTAGAAGAAGTCGAGCTTCTGTTGTGTTGTTGTGTCTCCTCATCTGTGTGTAATGATGTGTGATGTAGGCGATTGCACTTCCTGCATTTACCTTTACTGGGACAAGGGGTATTGTGTTTACCTAGACAATTACGACAAAGTTGTTTAGACTTTACAAGATCCCATCGCTGTTGGACACTTAAATCTTGCAGTTGAGGACACCTATACAAATAGTGAGGTTGTTGACATTTTGGACAAGAAACGACTAGTGTTGAGGACGAAGTGATTAACGATCGAGCTTCAGTCTTAACTACTTTATTACACTCCTTGTTTGAATAATGTTTGGGTTTTCGTTTTAAATCTGCTCTGCTTCTGGAATCAGCTGACGAGTGTTCAAGTCCCTGTAAGTTAAAAATGTTGGTTTGCAAGAATGAACAAAATTCCTTGAGAGTGGGCGGCTGGTCAACATCAAGCTTCTCTTGCCATCTGCTCAGCATTCTTTGAGGAAGACAGCGTTCAGCTATTCCAATGACCAAATGTTCGAACGAAACTGGAGTGCCTAAAATTTGTTCAAGCATTGTAGAGTGCTAACGAATTGCATCAAGCAGTTGAGACACTCCTTCGGCTGTTGCTGCTGGAACCCTAGGCAAATCTATTAATGAATTAAGATGATCAACTACTATGAGACGTTTGTGATCGTATGCATCTGTGAGCGCCTTCCATGCCCTCTGGTAATTGTCTGCACTTGGTTCGAGAGCAACGATTTTTAACTTGGCCGATCCGGTGAGAGAGTTCAACAATTGAGTATGTTTTACGAAATCGCTAATGTCAGTTCGAGTGTGAACTAATGCAGTGAATTGATTTTTAAAAGCCAACCATTGATCTGCTTTGCCGTCGAAGGAAGTAATTTTAATCTCCGGCAACTTTGGAGCATCGTGTCGTTGAGTAATTGTTATATTACTACTGTTCAAAGTTGAATTAGCGAGAGGAGCTGGTGTGGTTACAGGTTGACTGAGACCGGTAACGCTGGTTGAAGTTTTATAATATGCGTTAGTTAATGTCCTATATTCGCTGAGTAATTCGTGTTCGGACACAACTATTGCTAAAGCTTTGTGATATTTCTGACATTGAGAATGCAGACTTGAAAGATCCTTTAATCTCAGTTGTGCGTTTAAAGGATTAAAGTTAGGAGTTTTTAAATAAGTTATCAATTCATTTAATTCCTCCCTAAAATTCCTATACTCTTTGGTCGTAGCTGTTACTAACTCGTCTTTATTCATTTTGTTGAAAGATTGTTTAACGTTTACTAGAATCTTATTTTATTGTTTTATAATAGAAAAGGAGCGCGAAACGCGATTTAACCCTGTCTACCTACCCGCTACCAGAACTAGCTACCGTCGCACTCCCCCCTCGAGCCCCTGTGAACTCGGCAGAAAGTCTACTGCAATTTGTGCAGCAGACAAGCTGTCGTGATTAGGGCGGCGGCAAACAGCGGCCGGTTCCGGTATTTCTAGCTAAAACAATAATGACTTGACTTTGTAAAATGGACAAATTGAATAATTTAATTTGCAAAATTTGAAACAATTTGAAATTGATTTGAAAATTGATCGATTGAAACTTGACTAATGACCACTAATTTATTTACTTGAAATTAATGAAAATGAACAAACTTGACCTGTAGATTTTAATTAAATTAATCTGAACAAATAAAATGTAAATTCTGAAATGAATAAACTAAATTTTAATATTTGACTTGAATTAAAATAAATCAAATTAATGAAAATTTACAAACTTGACCTTTAAATCTGAACAAATAAATGTTAATTATAAAATTGAACAAACTAAATTTTTTGAATTTAATGTCAAATTCGATTTCTTAAAGAAATATCGAATTTAAAAGAATGTAATTTCTTTGCGTTGAATAATTATTTTTTAGTGAATGCGACGTTCAATGGGGTTTAGCAAAAAAAAAGAAACTTAGTTGCTTGCTTACGAATCAAAAATGTTGAATTTTCTGTTACTGACAACAGAGTTTTAATCTTGACTGTGATGTATGAGCTTTGTTAATCCTAGTAAATACAAACGGTCACTCTTACACACTTTCAACCTTATACTATATACCTTTGTTTCCTACCTTTGTCACAAAGATAAATTTAATTGGTTTTGATTTAATTAACCTCGTAAAATTATTTTAGTCAATAAAGGAAATGAATTTTTACTAATAAATAAATTTCAAAAAATGAACTTTGAATTTAATGTAAAATGAATTTCAAAAGACTCAACTTTGAATTTAATGTAAAATGAATTTCCAAAAAAAATCAACTTTGACTTTAATGTAAAATGAATTCCAAAAAAAAGATTGAACTTTGAATTTAATGTAAAATGAATTTCCAAAAAAAATCAACTTTGACTTTAATGTAAAAAAAAGAATGAACTTTGAATTTAATGTGAAATAAATTTTTGAAGTAAAAAAAATTTTAATTTAAATTTTTCAACTGTGAAACAAAGAATAAAACAACTTATCTTTGTGTCCTATGCTGTTGCCTTTGGGTGCTGAGGTCTCCTTGGCGGGCACGATGGCAAGCGTGGCGATGCAGAGTTTGACTTGTTGGCTGATTCTGAGAATCGGTTGTTTTGATGCGCGTGACTTTGACGCGCGCAATTCGTAAACGTTTTGTCGTGAGTTCAAACCTTACAAAGAGAGGCACCAAAATGTAGCGTCAACTACATCGAAATTCGAAATTTCCGTTGTCTTATTTCAAAAAAAAGAATGGAATGAATTTAATGTTTTTTGTAATGAAAATTAACCTATTTTTTATCTAACACAATTTTCCCTTTTTTAGCAAATCTAAATTTACTGAATTTAACACAAAATATAAAACTTGATTCTACATTTACCATCTACAAACTAAAGAATTTAAATTTGACTTTACTTTAAATTTAATTTAACTGTGATTTGAAAAACTAAAATTTACTATTTAAAATCTCAATAAATTTATTAACACAACACTATTGGAATTTAAGATTTTGCACTAATTGAACTTATTACTTTATGAATTCACTGCACTATAATGAAAAGAAAGGTTGAAATGAATTTAACTCAATTTGAGGGAAAAAGCCTTAAAGGCATAAAAAACCCTTTTATTAAATTTTACACTGCACTAACTTACAAGTTGAGATTAACTAAGAATTTACGCACGAATATTACGCTCGCAGGCACACGCGTGTAACCTTGTGATTTCTATGTTATTGTGAGTGCAACAGACGTGAAGACGTTGTTGGCTTATTGACTTTAGAAGTCGTTAATGCGTACGCGCACGGCTTTGTTTTATGGTGTATATCTGTTCGTTAGAGAACGAATACGATTGATTATGAATCAGCTCTTTAGTACAAGAGCAGCCCTTTAGTACAAAGGCAAGAGTTGTTAATTGTAAGCGTAAGTGGCGCTCGGTCGACAGAGAGAGATATTGCGTGTTAGGCGGCTGACTCTGAACTGAACTGACTTGACGCGTGTCTTTACTTTTATACCTTTACAAAAAGCTGTTCCGAACGTCTTAGAATTTGACAAACTTGAGGTTTGCGTTATCTCTCTGCGCCGGCCGCGCGCCCTTCGGGAGAGCTGTTTTTAAGAAAATGTGTTTAACGAACTTTCTGTTCGTAGAAATATGATGCAACGCAACACTAATTTTAGCTGATTTATTAAGAATTTTAGCTAAAAATTTAATTTTTTAGCTAAGTTTAGCTAATTTATTGCAAATTTTATTTAAAATTTTAATTTTTTCACTCAAAATCTGAGGAATCAGTTCAATTTGATTTAAATTATCATAAGATTTATTTTTCTTCTTATATTATGAAAGATTTCAGAAATTTACAAAAAAGAGAATATTTGTTTATGCCAGATAAATAAAATAAGAATTGAGCCTTTAAAAGTTAGGAGGTGATTCTCGGAGCATAATGCGAAAGAAAGATCGGTTGGAGATGGTGACCATAACAGCGTCTAATATGCGCTTTAAATTTAATTTAGGGCTATTGCTTTAAACCTAAGAACGAAATTTGAATATTATTAATCCAAAATATTTTAAAATATATTTAAATTTAGAATTTTAAAAAATTGATATAAAAAAGATCAAAGATAATTAACAACTTCCTACAATGATTGATTAACTTATGAAAAAGTTCAATATAATTATTTTAGAGAATCAGCTATGGCAATGGGATTAATCGAATGTGATGGAGAAATTTATAAAATTTTTAATAAAGCTTGTGAAATAATGATTCTAAAATAATTGAGACAAAGTTTTGCATGGTATTTAATATCTGATAAAAATTGTCGCTTAGCATTAAATATTTAGAATAAATATAAAAAACATTTTTGTGAAGGATTTATGAATAATAATGAAAATAGAGCTTTAAATGAAATAAATAAGATTCTGAACGTTGAAAATTTAAAATGTACTGATTTTGGATTACAAGATCCAATTCCTATAGAAGATAATAAAGGTTTTGAAATAAAACTATATATACAACTTAATAATGAAAAATTTAAAAATTTAATACCCTTATTAAATAATGATCTAAAACAAATTTTTGATTATATTATTGATAAAAACAATGTATTTTTATTAATGGACCTGGAGGTACTGGAAAAACGTTATTATATAATGTTTTAATAAATTATTTTTTAAGTAAAAATAAAAAAAATTTAGCAATGGCTTGGACAGGTATTGCATCTATTCTATTACCTGGTAGTGAAACAAGTCATAAAGTTTTTAAATTACCTTTAGATTTAAAAAGTGATGAAAGTTTATTTGTTAAATTAGATTTTGATGAAAAAAAATTAGAGAATGTGATGTTATTTTATGGTATGAATCTTCTATGGCATCTAAAAAAGCACTAGAACTTGTTGATGAACTTATTCAAGATATTTAAAATACAGAAAATCACTTTTTCGAAAATAAAATACTTATTCTTGGAGGTGATTATATGCAAACACTTCCAGTAATTAAATATGGAACAAAACAAATTATCATAAACAAAACTTTGAAATTTTCAAAATTTTTAAATTAACCAAAAATATGAGAAACAATGATGATTTTTCAAAATTTTTATTAAAAATTGGAAGTGATTTAATTACATCATGAAAAATTCCTGAAGATTAGAAAACAAAAGATATATGTACAAAAATTTATGGTAACAATATAGAAGTAGACGAAGATTTATCTACTAAAATTATACTTTCTTCTCATAATAAAGATGTATATAATATTAATGACAAAATATTAAATAAAATTGATTCAAATGCATTGACATACTATAGTATTGATTATGCCAAACATAAAGGTATTGATCAAACTGAAATAGATGTCGAATGAAGGGCACAAAACACCTTTTTCCCCTGCTAGTAGAAAAGATATGTATTAATTAGATTTAATTAAATTCTGTGTAAATAAAAATTATATTTAAAAGTAGATTAAAATACCTTCATTTTAAGCTTTTATAAGCTCATTTTGCTTGAGCTGTAGTCCCATAGTCATTCGATGAATTCTTGTTCTTATAATGGCTCCCCCGTAAGATTTGAGCTGAACCGCTGGATGGATCTGACTTTTCCAAACTGATTTAACTTCGGTATTAGCATCATTCTTGCGTGAATGAGGGAATTCCTAAAACACAAAAAATTTTTTACTTTTCAACAAAAAATATTAATTTATTAAATAAATTTTTATTTTTTTACCTTATTTTTGGATTTTTTAACAACTTCTAGTCATTTGATTTCAAAACCCTCCATTCACGCGAGAATGATGCTAATACTGAAGTTAAATCAATGGAAAAGTCGAATCCATCCAGCGGTTCAGCTCAAATCTTACGGGGCAGAACCTAAAATTTTAAAAATTCAATATTTGAGAAAAACAGCTTTGAAGTTTTTAATTATTATATCTTAAAATTATCAATGCTATACTGATCTTTCATAAAATGATTCTTTTCTGGTATTTCTTATTTATATCAGCTAACAATATAAAAAAGAGATACCAGACAAGAGAACCTTGTTATCGACTAGGTAAAGCTGAAATGCAAAAGGATATAAGTTATCGAAATAATCAATAATAAGAATCTTTCTTATTATAAGATATTCTGTTAGTACTCACCCTTAATCATCAATGAAACTATGTATTTGTTGTAAGAATCAATAAATACATAGTTATTTGTTGTTTTGATGGTTATTAGAATTACTCATACTAGCCTTGAATCAGCTAGAAACTAAGAAATAATATTTAATATGGAGTAATCATTTTATATTTTATTTTATAATTCAAATTCAAAATTAAGAAATAAAATTTAGGCTTAAAATTTATATTTTAATTAATATTAAAATTTATAAATAGAATTTATATTCAAATATGTAATAATAATTAGAATTATACACTTACATGAATTTAATATGCACCCGATGTATAGAAATCCATCACACCTATTCGTACTTTTCTTTTCAGAGTATGTGCTTCTTTCGAATGAAACTAACTTGATCAGTCTACATAGAATTATCTCCTATCATTCGGAGTCCTGACCCACTCGACAGATACATTTCCAAGTTCGATGTTCAATTTCTCCAACATCTTGAGAAAGTTATATCAAGATCAGCACTATTTGGGGAAGTCGATTCAAGTTATTTTTTAACAGCTTCAGATGTAGAACCACTTGTTCGTATACTTTTGTTATTTAACTATTTATAGCACTGAACGCTGACTGGGCAACTGGCTTTGATAAATCTATTAAACTACAATAACTAGACAAACTTGCAAGTCCATGGCAAAGTACACGAGCAGCAAGAACATTATATCTGTTAAAGTTAACGTATTGTCCATAGCACTTTCTCTCTTGTTAGAGTTTACAGTTGCTTATTTATCACAAAAATCACAAGTTATATTAATTTTGAATCCTTATCTTTGAAAAGAGGTTTTCAATAAATTTCATCGTATCATCACACACTGCAACATAATTTTTCTAACATAGAAGATAGAACGTTGATATCAACATTACTACTTTTTGCTCTGGAACTTGAAAATTCTGTTCTTTTCAGTTTAGTAAAAGAAATAGAGGGTCTACTTCTCTTAGCTTCAGGAGAATTTTTTTCACTCCTACTAAGAAATTTCCTTGGCCTCTTTTTAGATCTTCCTGTAGATCGTTTTCTATTTTGATGTTGGTTATGAAATCTGCCTCTTGTATCTCTTTCATTACTTGACATTTTCGAGGTTCGTATTCTTAATGTCAATTCAAGCTTTTTACACTTTAAATACACTTTCTATTTAGATAAACATAGAATTTCCGGGGCACATAAAAAAATATGAAATAGCTCGCGAACGTGTAATTTATTAAAAATTAATAATTTTACGTAAATTAAACCACAAAACCTACTAACAATTTTTTAAATGCACTATAAATAAACAAACTCACTGCAAACTGACCGTACAATCAGCTGAGACTTACTGTCATGTAGCAAAATGGTATGAGCCAAAAGCGCGAACGCACGAAATTTAAATTGATAAAAAATTACATGAATAACTATGTGCCACTCGTTTCTTCACAAAATCGAAAAGGAATAAAATATGGACGTACAACTTTTTAGAACTTAAATCAAGATAAATATTTTCTTGAAATTAAAAAAATTAACTCTTTTTTTTCAATTGAACCTAAAAAAAATCAATAAAAATTGAAAAAATTTAATTCAAAATAATTCTTAAAATTTTTTTAATTTTGTAAAAATTACATCATTATATACTTAATATATAAAAACAAAATTAAATCTCTTAAAAATAACTTTTTGGAGATTAATTCATGATTTATGAATTATTGAATAAAGTAATAAAAAAATAAGTTCTTATAGTGTTTTAATTAGCTAAAAATTTGAGAAAAATCTCAAAATAGCAAAATTAACAAAAAAATCAATTAAAAGTTTATCTTACTAAAAACTTACTATTCTTCATAAAAACGAAACTAAATGAGATAAGGTAAAGAAAACTTGTTGGAACTTATTCTACAGTAAATTTTCTATAAAAAAAAGCAATAAACCCAAATTTGATGGCGGGGCCAGACGAAAAAGTGTTTTGTGCCCTTAAAATTTCCAATTGATTATTTTAATTTATTAAGACTTCCAGGATTTCCAAAACACAAATTAATTCTTAAAAAAAATTGCATTTCAATGTTATTAAGAAATTTATGTGTAAGTGAAGGACTTTGCAATGGTACGAGATTAAAAGTTATTGATTTATTTAAATTTAATGTAAAAGCTGAAATTATTACAGGTTATAAAAATGATGATTGTATGATAATATTTTTATAAATAAATATTTATATCATATGTTATATTTTATATTATGTTTACATTATTAATTATTGAAATATAAAAAATGTATAAATGTACATAAGTATATGAATGTAAAATTATTACAAGGGATTATATACATTATAAAATCTATGTATTAAATTCATAATTGGAATTGGCGAGCGAAGCGAGCAGGAGGGTACCCCCCCTAGTAAGAATTAATTTTAGTTTCAGTATTAATTAGCATTATTTTGTATTAGCACCAATATAACGATTGATTTTATTAAGTTACAGAAATTCTACTAGTGTAAATTTATCTGATACTGACTGACTGAAAAAAAATTACCCTTAATATACATAAACTAAAAGTTAAAGTTTTCAAAATAAAATTTTAAAAATTCTAATGTTAATGGAAATTTCAGTGACAAAGGAAATTAATTTTAAAACAAACAATACCTGTACATTAAAATTACATAAATCTATGTCTTAAGGGGAAGAGCTATAAATGTGATCTGCATCTTTTCTTTTACATAAAAGTAGTCCTAGAATTTAAGGTCAAGGAAGAAAAACAATAGCGTCCTTGTTACCTAGAGAAAAAAAATATTTTTTTATATTCGCATCAATATTAAATTAGATGTTTAGCTGGGAAAAATAAAATATTTTAAAATCAAATCTGAACAAAAAATGCTCACTTTCGTTCACGCATGTAAGTTTATTATTATCTCAATAAAAGTATTACTAATTGTTTAGTTAAAATTTAGTGATTAATATTTAAGAAACTAGTTATTTTAGACATTGTAACAGTGTGAAAAAGAGATATTAATAAAAAGTCAAGTTTTGTTATTTAGGATCATAAAGAGAAAAAAAAGCTTTTATTTTGTTGATATTTTTTATGTACTTTAGTCACGTTGATACAACAATAAATGAAAATTAGGTTAAGGAAAAATAAAGAGATTATAATGTAATAATATACCTGCTTCAATTAATTTATAATCTAAGTTTATAAGCTTCTTCTTTTTCTCAGAGAAATCAAAAATCAATCGTGCCACTGCGTTTCAAGTATCTTTCAGGTTTTTAGATGATAGCACTAGAATCATAATAAGTAGATTTTATGATTTTTCAAATTTCAACTCCATAGATTCAAAAGCTCTTCTTTTTTACATTATTGTTTATTATTATCTTTCTCATCCAAGTGTTGCTTAATTCATAATAGTTTTTCCTATAGTCATAATAATTATCTTCATATATTTCATTTTCATATTTCTAAAATAAACTTTACTTAAATTTAAGTTTCTTACACTTAATATACCAATCAACTTTAAATGATTCTTGCTTCTTCTGAATCTTATTATTTGTTTACGTTTAAACAGCGCTGCATTTAAATCTACGTTCGAGTTTACAGGTTAACTCGCAATTTATCACTAGTCTTGATCTAGTTATTTCAAATTAGCTATATCATCGACTTCTTAATTTGATACACTCTGAACATAGCATAGTGGTACAAAAAAATAATCACACTTCAACGCTGATTCATTTTTTTACATATACAAATTTTAATATTAAGAGGCGATCGGGACTATTTGCCGCATGGGGCGCTGCGATCGGGTGAGAGAAAAATGTGAAATAATTTTTACACAGCGATTTGCAATTTACTGAATCTAATGTTGTTAGTAACTCTAGCTATATATATGTAGAATAATTATTGATGCTAATCTTGTTTGAAAAGTCTAAAATATTGTTGTAAAGCGACAAATGCAACGCGGGATAGAGCTGGCGTGAACATATGTATTCATCATTCTTTAGTATTACTTTCTCTGTCGCACTAAAAAAAAATACACATGTTTACATCGGCTCTTTCACGCGCAGCATTTTTCGCTTTAGAAAAATATTTTAGACTTTTCAAACAAGACATCGATAATTATTCTACGCATATATAGCAAGAGTTATTGACAACATTAGAAGTATATTATTGTCTTAATAAATTGTAAATCCGTGTAAAAAAAATATTTTGTATTCTTCTCTCACCTGTAGCGCCCCCATGCGGTAAATAATCCCGACCGCCTTTTAAGTATTTTTTATAAATTTATTTTCTATAACATGTAAATTTGAATAGTTCAAATAATTTTTTTAAACTCATTTTTTACATGTACATTTTAATATTAAACATTTCTTTTTAGATTCATTTTTTTTCTCATACAAATTTCAATATTAAATATTCCTTTTAAATCGATTTTCTATTATATGTGTTACGGATTATATATCCTATAAAATAAATAATGATTAATATTAGTAATATATAAATAATGTAACGAATACACGATCCAACAAGTGAAGATAAAAAACGCTGATTGTCATACTAACAAGCTATAATCTGTCTGGAAATAATGAATAACGTTGAGCACCATAGGAAAAGAGTTGACAACCCAACGACAGGTTAAAACCAAAACCGAAAATCGCTGACGGATTGATCAGTAAGTTGCAATTAATAACGAATATTCCAGAAGAATAGGCACGTGGAAACAATGAATTTAACGAGTATAAATGCAGCCGAATGCACCACTAGAGCTGTAGTAAGTAACTAACCTTTAGCCATGAACGACGGGAGTACACCTGATCAAAGCAAGCAGTAAGGAACGTATTGCACGATGAAATAATAGTAAGATATATCTCTCTCAACGGAAGTATTAATAAAATTATATTCATGTCATAATTACTGAGTATTTATCTAATTCTTCACGCAAACTGACTATTTGGATTTGCCAAGATTAGTCGTGATACTAAAGATACCCATTACCTTCTAATTAAATATATATATATATATATATATATATATATATATATATATACGTAAAAACGTAGCATAAACTAGTGCTAGTTGTGGGGTATCACTTGTTAAGAAATTATTTTGTCTACATTACAATCAATTGTGAGGATGTTCTACGCGTACATTACCTTGATCACCATCATTAGGTGAGTAAACTGTTATTACCTTATTATACGTCCTCCAAAGGAAATTCGCGTTGCTGCAAGCCTTTCAACATTTATAATTCTATAAATTATAATTTCTATAAAACTCAAATTATTCAGAGAAAATTATACATAATTAAAGTAAAAGCAAGTGTTATAAATTATAAACATAATTACAAGTGTCTATCAATATTAAATATTGTAACGAGGATAGCAAATTATACGTATACTGTATGTCAGTATACTTCTGTCTCTCTCCTCGTTGTGAGTCGCACAGCCTATTGTAAGCTTTTATGCGTACTTTATGTATATAGGAATGAGACAGAGAGTGGATATTTCATCGTCTTGCGTGGCTGACGGTAAGCGAAGGCGCGCGAAAGATATGACGGGGAGACTCGAGCGGGATACGAGAGCGAACGCGTCGTGAAGCCGGTTGGCCGCCGGGAATTCTCTTGCTGTGCGTGCTTGAGCGTCCGTTGGTATTTTTTTGGATAGATAATCGCCATCTTGTAAGGATTGCACTGTGATTATTGAATAGACAATCATCAGTATCTAGCTATTTGCGGCATTCGATAAAATTCTTCTCGAGAACTATACAAGGGACACGAGTGAGACAGAAAGCTGCACCGTGTGCATCCGGTGCCGCATCAAATAGACCTCGCAGGTGATCCATAGGTGAAGGGAAGCTCTGACCTAGACGTCGGCATAAAATGTAAGTCTGCAGACTTTAACGTGTCTTAGTTTTCTTTTTGTATTGCTTTTTGAACTTGCGGCGTAAAAGACTGTCGTCCGCGTCGACGCGTTGCGTTGTAGGTTAGGTTAGGCCTTATTTTCTTTATTTACCAAGAATGTGTAATTATACTTTTAATACGTCATTATTTATTTTATATATCTACTTTTCATTGTATTAAATTCTAATAAGTTAATTAAATAAAGTAAAGTAAAATCAAGGTTGAATTTAATTATTAAGTAGAGTATGATCTTATTTCCTTGCTAATTATATATCATCTTATTCCCGTGTCACAAATAAAATTGAATACATTCTTTCTTAATCAACGGTATTTAACAGTTCTCGGGTACACGCCGTGGGTTTCGTCGTACCAGATGTCCGGGAGGCAGAGCTTCAAAGTAAAGTTCTACAATAGTATTAAATATTGTTTAACTGATTTTCTTTGCCAGAAATAGATAGACGAAGTAGATCGGCGGTATTGAATTATGCTGATCGACTATAAACCGAAAGTCAGTTATTTAACGGTAAGTGCACGTGTACTTAAAGAGAGTACACGTGAAACCCACAAATATATTTAATTTGTTTATTTAAATATATTCCCCGTTAGAATATATACTATATAAAATATACACATAACAAAACGACACAAGACAACAATATATATCCGACAAGATAAAATCGATACCTATTGCGTATCCTAAAACCCCGGTAGAGGAAGCATTTATAGAACTGCGCAACGCATTATCGTTAGCAGACTGTGCACTTCAAGAATGTAAAAATAAGGGATTAATGGAATCTGCACTAAAAAAATTAAACGACATAGTGGTCAATGAGAAATGTAAAATGAACGAAACAGAGAAATATTTCATAAAACAGGGCCGAATATACATAACTCGTACGCTAAATGAAATAAACAAGGCTGAAGAAAAATTAAACGAAGAAATAGCTCAAGGAGTCATATCTAAAACACCCACAATAACCAAAAACGCAGCAGATCAACCAATAAACATTTCTAACACAGAAGTAGATCCCCAAATTGCGGCAGTAAAAGTGGCACAACAATTATACGAATTTGAAAGAAAACACGGACCATCCCACAGAGTGTTAATTAACTTGCCTCTAATGAAGAAAGAACGGAACAATTATGGAAGCTACTATAATCGTAGGGAAAATCAGGCCACAGGTACAAGAGATATAATCACCTTGGCTAACAATTTCGAAGAGGATGATCTTCTTGCAGGACTTATCATCTATAAACCACCAGTAAATAAACACTTCGCTAGCTCTACACCACAGCGAGTGCCCACAGGAACACCAAGAGAGATACCTACTAGCCTGTCATTATATCAAGCGTTAAATACAATCCCTACCTTTGATGGCAACTCTGATATATTGCCTCTTTTCTGCAGAGTAGTACGAGACATTGTAAGAACATATGGACCACAGTCAGAAAGATGTGTTCTAAACATACTAGCCACTAAATTCAAAGGAAGAGTAGCAGAAGGTTACTCAACACGATTAACTTAATACCATACAGTAGAAGAGTTGCTAGCTGATCTGACAAAACAATATAGCTATGTTGGAGGAGTAGATACGATTTTAGCAAAAATTAAAAAAATAAAACAGACGCCAGGAGAAAGCGCGGGAGGCTACGGTCTAAGAATGCAACCATTACACAATCGTCTCTTGAACTTCTATGACTCATGCAGAATTCTACGACCTTTCGAGGTGGAAACCTACAAGAATCAGGCAGACAAAGAAGCCCTAGAACAATTCTTGTTTAGATTAGACAGTGCTCTACAGCATCAAGTACGGTCTAAGAACCCTGTATCCTCAAGAGACGCTATACACGAGGCAATAGCATTTAAACAGCGCACAGGCGCTAGACAACTACTATCGTTATTAAATAACCAGACATTATTTACGGGGCAACTAGCTGGCGTGCTACAAGGTGTAATCAATCAATTATTGAGCATGAATCTCCCACAATAAAATAAAGCCAACATAAGATTAGCACCAGCAGTAGAAGTGTGCTCATACTACCGTAAGACAAACCATATAGAAGAAAAATGCCGACAAAAAGAATATGACGGTAAGACCTGTGACTATTGTAAGAAAAAAGGCCATTTCTTATGCAGTATGTTACACTTTAGAAAAGGCAATAAAAACTGGCCATAGCAGTGCAGCAACCACTACAACAGCTTATATCATATCCCTGCGCCTCCAACCCATGAGAATCAAAATAGGAACAACCATAGAAATGAAAACCGAAACAATGAAAATAAAAGGGGCTATAATAATCGGAATCAGAGTCGATATCGAAATGATTCCCGCCCGCGTAATAATAATAGAGACAATAACAATTATAATAATAACAGAGGATGGAACCGCAAATGCACAATAAAATTTATGCAAACTGGTAGAAAACCCCTGATAGTTGAATTACGGATGCCATTTCTAAATACGGGAAAAGGTCGTTTTTATGTTGATACAGGTGCCGACGTATCGGTCATCAAAGAAAATATAATAACTAATAATATATATATATATATATATATATATATATATATATATATATATCCACATAAATTAGTCGCTATAAATGGTGTCACATCGGGTGAATGCATGACGTTAAGACAGGTAAATTTAATCCTTGACGAATTATTATGCGAAATACAAATAGTCCCTAATGAATTCCCAATCGATACAGACGGATTAATAGGGTGGGGCATAATCGACAAATATAAAGGTCAAGTAAATGCTGGTCTTGAATGATTAAAATTAAATAATAACATAAAATCATTTATTGAAGACGAATACTTTACGATCCCCCCTCGCACTAGGCAAATTATATACGTGCGTGTCACAGATGATAGTGAAGATGTAGGGTTCATTTTGCTCCAAGATATAGGACCGGGTATTTTATTTCGTAATTTTGTAGCCAAAAATAATGAAAGAAAAGCTTATGCCCTATGCATTAATACCAACGATAATGCGGTAGCAGTAAAACCGCCTGAAATAAAACTAGAGGCCTGTGAAGCCATAAATCGTATTAACAACGAATCTTCTGAGGAAATAACTAACAATAATAAAGAAACACATAACGAAGGATCAATTATGAACATAGAACACGCACAAATATTACGTATATCTGGCAAAGAGAAAACAGAGGGTTAGGGAAGTATTCGAACCAATAAAATCAGAAACTCTCAAACATTTAAACAAAAAAGAGATAGCACATGTTACGGAATTAATTAATGAAAGACCATTTTTATTTGGATTACCTGGAAAAAAACTAAGACCAACACACCCAGTTAAACATAAAATCGAATTATTAAACCATCAGAGAGACTCTATCCCTCACTTATGTGGATAGTACCAAAACCACCAAAGAATGGGAAAAAACGATAGCGTATGGTCACTGATTTTAGATATCTTAACGATGTAACTATAGAAAATAGTTACACGCTACCTACTGCTACAGATATTATTGACTCACTAGGAGAGTATTTCACCTTCAGGTCGCCGATTTTGCTCAAATTTTGGAAATGTTTTCTGGATGAAGAAACATGAAGAAAGCCAAAATTTTAGAGGCTAACCCTTAATATTTCCCTAGTTAGAGGCCAATGAAGAAAATCACTAAAAAAGTTACTAGATTTTCAAACGCTTATAGTTTCTCAGCATTGTTAGCTAGAAATTTACACCTTTTTTTAAATGAAAGCTAAGCCCAAATCCTTTCGAAATAGCACCTACAGCGTCTCAAAATATTATTTTTTCCTAAAGTTATAGCATAATAAAGATTGGACCCAATATCAGCTTTTATTATTCATTAATGTTTCAAACAGAAAATTCTGGTCCAATATTTATTACGCTCTAACTTTAGGAAAAAATAATATTTTGAGATGCTGTAGGTGCTATTTCGAAAGGATTGAGGCTCAGCTTTCATTTAAAAAAAAGGTATAAGCTTCTAGTTAACAATGCTGAGAAATTATAAGTGTTTAAAAATCTAGTAACTTTTTTAGTGAATTTCTTCCATGGCCTATAACTAGAAAAATAATTAGCGTTGGCCACTAAAATTCTGGCTTTCTTTATGTTTCTTCATCCAGAAAACATTTCCAAAATTTGAGCACAATCGGTGACCCGAAGGTGAAACACTCTCCTTGTCAGTAGCATCGTCAGTATATATAACAGCAATTGACCTCAAAAATGGATTCTACCAAATGCCAATAGACGAGGTAAGCACTAAATACACTGATTTCGCAGGTCCTTATGGTCATTATGAATACGCTTGCTTAGGAATGGGCCGTAAAAATGCACCCACTACCTTTCAAGCTTTAATGGACTATGTAACGGCAGGATTACAAGGACTGAAATTATTCATATACCTCGATGATATTATAGTATTTGCAAGTAATCTCGAGGAGCATAAAAAGATATTCAGACGTCTCATGAAAAGGTTTGACCACGCTAATCTTACAATAGAACCTAGTAAATGTCAATTTCTGCAACGCGAAGCATGCTTCTTAGGATATATAGCGAAAAATGGTAAAATAAGACCCAACCCTCGTAAAATAGAAGCAGTCCGAGAATTTTCGACCCCAACTAACAAAAAGAAGGTCAAAAAATTCTGAGGCTTAGCTAGTTACAATGAAAGATTTATTAAAATTTTAGCAAAAATAGCGGTACCTCTGACTACACTTTGAAGGGTCACCACTGATTTTATCTGGAACCCGAACAGCAAAAACCATTTGATGAACTAGAAGAAAAATCATGTAATGAACCTGTAATGTGTGCACCAGATCTAACTAAGAAATCCCTAGTAACTACAGATGCTAGCGACTACGCCATTGGAGCAAAACTAGTAGAAGACAAGCCATGCGAATGCGCGTCCAGATGCTTGCGAGGACCAGAACTACGCTATTCAATTTACGATTAAGAATGATTGGCGGTAGTTTTCGCAAAAGGACAATTCAGACCATTCTTATTTGAAAAAAAATTTATCATTGTAACTGATTACGAACAATTAAAACATTTCCTCAAATCTAAGAAACCAGACCTATGATTCAACAGATTAAAAGCATAACGAAGAGGTGATGATTTCGAAATCATCTACCAGCCTGGACCAAGAAATACTAATGCCGACGCTCTCTCACGAAATCTTATATCACGAGAAAGAGAGGAGGACCCTGATAAACCTCAGGTAAAACTATACGAGTTGGTAGATAAACAAGAAAAAGAGGGCGAAAATAATGAACAGCCTCAGCAAGCCAAAGTACTGCTGTATAATCTCAGACCTAAGGAAAACAAAAGAAAAGAGACGAATCCGAAGCAGTTATATCTAACAACCCTAGAGAGCATAAGAAACCAGCTATAAATACGGACTCTAAATCGAACAACGGACATGACGATATACCAAAAGAACATAAGAAAGGTAGGCATAATAAACTAGAAAACGCAAAAACTAGAAATAAATACCATATATGCGAGGAACTGCCTGCAGACTTAAACTTAACGGACCCTATTATAAGTCAAAATAAAACAGATTCACATTTAGCGTACGAACTAAAGACTAAAAATATGCTAATAGAAGTCCAAGCAACTATCACTCTTAGAGCATCGGTCTCATTACTAGAAAAAACTAAAGACCCTGTACGCAGACAAACTTTAAATACAAACAAACCCCTGTTCGGTAACACACCTTTTAATAGTGATGACGAAAGCGACGATAATGACTTAGACGATATAGTCGAGCCCGAAAAAATCATCGAACCTGATATGTCAGTTGCAAAAGATACATCTCCAGAAAGGGTTGAAAACAATAAGAAAAATAATTCAATAAATATAACCGAAGCCGAGAACATCGAAAACGAGGCAATAGAAACAACGATGAGCAAAATACGAGAAGAACTACCTAGCCAGAAATTAAAAGGAAAGGCCAAATTTGTAGTTGATACAGAAGAAAAAGAGGATAAGGGTCGCTCAGGATTACATATTGACATCTGGGAATGGGACTGTAATATTTCCCAACCATCGGAAAAATCTACAAGGCGTATGACACCATCTACATTAAGTGATATTGATCATATAGAACCAACATTAACAGAGCCATTAAATGTAACTAGAGAAAAGACTAATGATAATCGACGTAATTATAGTCCTAGACCTGAGTTATACCGCTTGGTACTGGAATCGAATACATATACACCGATGAATCCTATTAACGCACCACAACCATCACACCTATTTGTTACGCAGCGTAAAGATATACAGAAAGAAGTATCTTTGACTCTCTTAGAAAATAGTCCGCCTAGAATGGAAATCACAGAATCTATAGAACTAGCAAACGACGAGCAACTGACGGCAACCAACAAACAATAATTTCATGAAAATCCGACGATAAACGATGAAATAAGACGGTATTATGTTTACACAGAAAATAATCAATGTGCGCAACCTGATGTCACCTTAAGACATAATAAGGATATCCCCCCTTATCTATCAGGAAATTGTTTTTTCTTCTCTATAATAAAGATCCTTAAATTACAATTAACACCTAGACAAATAAGAGATAGGTTATTAGACAACCCACATCTCAAGGACTGCAGAGACCCTGCAACAGCATGTCAAATACTTACGTCAACCTCCACCTATGGAGACATTGATTGCGTTTAAACGTTTTCTAAGGAATTTTCAAAAAATATATGCGTACATTACCATGAAGAAAATGAACAAGTAACATAATGTCACTGCAAGGATAACAACACAAACGAATGGATACATTTACATTTAATCGGACGACATTTTACACTGTATTTTCCAAAAAAGACACGAAATATCACAGCAGAAGAAACCAACGAAGAAAACCCTGCGCAACCTACAGACCGATCAAGTTCATATTCAAGATTACCTTAAGAACTAGAAAATGTTGAAAATACATCCTCACAAGGAATATCGACGCTAAATCATATTATATATTGCATAGATATAGATTACATAACTGCTGAAGCAAGGCCACAACATTAAACGCCGCCTTGAAATCAACCAATAAACGAAATGCAACCTTTTACATATTAATTTTAGAGAAACAGTCTTTTGTTTATAAAGATAACTTAATATACCTTTTATCAACAGACATTTATCTAGGGACTGAAATTGTAGAGGCCGTTATCGAAAGACGATATATCAACAAAGATGAATTATTGAGTATGTCTCGAGAAATAGGTGAAATAATTGTAAGCTAAATAAGAGGTATTAAATTGCTTGGTATTGTTATAATGGGTCATATCGATGACAAGCCTGTTAGACCGGATATTAAAAGATGCATTAAAAGTCTTAAAGCTCTCTTAAATAAATACGAGATACAAACGGCAGGAATTATCAGAGATTCAGCTATGATGTCATAAAACGAATGGAACTATTTCATAGAAGAATTTAATAAAAGGTTCAAAGGTCAAGAATCACTAGCAGTATTCTTCCAAAATAATCTTTTCATACCTCGAGTAGAGGACCGTTACAGATTGATAGAAGAATATCACGAGTCAACAATAGGTGGACATGAAGGTATAACTAAAATATATGACCGCCTTGCACATGAATATTATTGGAGAAATATGCGAGCTGATGTGCGACAATACGTACGAGAGTATCCTGAATGTCAAACAGACAAACTAATACAAGTTAAAACCTGATTACCAATGCTCATAACGGTCACACGCTCCAGACCATTTGCAAAAATCTCCATAGATTTCGTAGGACCTACAGATCCTACTAAATTAGAAAATGAGTATATCCTCACAGCCCAGGACACCTTCAGCAAATTATGTATATTAGTGCCAACTAAACAAGCAACGGCTGAAGAAACAGCATGTGCACTAACAGAGAAAATGATATGTTACTTCGACCCACCAGTAACTTTAATTTCTAATCAAGGCCCACAATTTATAAATAACTTGATGACGGAATTTTTAAGAATATTTAGAATAAATAAATTTGCCACAACAGCTTATCACCCGCAATCAAATGGTAGAATAGAAAGAATGCACCACACATTAAACGATTATATCAAAATGTTTGTCGGACTTACAGAAGAATGGGATGGATTAATACCATTAGCAGAACACTCATACAATATAACTATGCACAAAGGATTGAAATATTCTCCACATGAAATAGTATTTGGACAAAAGGCCCGTACTCCCTCCAGTTTTCTACCTAGAGAACAACTAATGACCTATTGCGAATATATTGCTGACACAGCAGCCTCCTTAGCACAATTAAGAATCCTGACTGCAATAAACCTAACACAGAAATCCTCACGGAATCCTCAAAGTTCCACGGAACTTTGAGGATTTCAAAATTCAACATGCGATTCCCTATGTACGGCAACACTGTTGACTCTTCAAAAAATATATATATATATATATATATATGCGACAATTATGCAAAAGATATTTTTGGGAGGAAAAAGTTTTAATTCTTCTCTTTAATATAATTGTAATTATGGAGAGACGAAGACGGAGAGATGGAGACAGAGATACGGAGACGGAGAAACGAAGACGGAGAAACAGAGACGGAGAAATGGAGATAGAGTAATGGAGACGAAGAAACGGAGACAGAGAGACGGAGACGGAGAAACGGAGACGGAGGCGGAGAAACGGAGACGGAGAGACGGAGGCGGAGAAACGGAGACGGAGAGATGGAGACGGAAACGGAAAGACGGAGTCAAAGATACGGAGACAGGGGACCGGAGACGGAGAGATAGAGACGAAGAGATGGATACGGATTCATCTGGAGACGGAGAGATGGAGATGGAGAGATATAGACAGAGACGGAGACGAAAAGACAGAGTCGGAGAGACGGAGATGGCAAGATGGAGACAGAGAAATGGAGACCGAGGAATGGAGACGGAGAGACGGAGATGTAGAGACGAAGATGTAGAGACGACGGAAATGGAAATGTGTGAATATAAGTAAATGTATGTGTATAGATATGTGTTTATGTATGTATGTGTGTATGTATGTATGTGTATAGATATGTGTTCATGTATGTATGTGTGTATGTATGTATGTGTATAGATATGTGGTTATGTATGTATGTGTGTATGTATGTATGCGTGTGTATGTGTACACTGCCGTTCAATTGCTTTTGCCCACTCTAGAGTAAAATTAATTAAAATAAAAAGTTTTATATCTCCGGAACTAATGATCGCATCTTCAAAATCCAAACAGCGTTTGAAAGATTGGTAAAAAATCTTTGAAATGAAGTAAGTTTGGTATAAAAAAAGTCATTTTCTAATTGCTTATAGCAATGTAGAAAAAAATTTTTTTTACTAATTTTTTTTGCTTACATAAAAATAAATGCCATTTTTTTAAAAATTATGATATCGAAAAAAAAACAAATGGGTTTTAAAACTCTAATAGTCCTCTTTAAAATGAGCTAAGTAAAATGTTTCTATGACTTTTTAAACCACAGTTATAGTGATTTTTCGAAAAAAAGACCTATTTTTTCAACCATGATTATCTCATAAACTAAGAAAGATGGAAAATTTTGTATAAAAGAAAAAATGTTTCATTTTTAGTCTAGAATATATATATTTAGTGACCAATAAGTTTCGGGGAAAAAGTTTTTTTTTTACTTGTCTAATTAAAAATTTTTATTAATTTTTCAAGAAATTTCCCCTCTATACCGGACTTACTTTATTTCAAGGATTTTCTATCAATCTTTCAAACGCCATTTGGATTTTGAAGATGCGATCATTAGTTCCGGAGATATAAAACTTTTTATTTTAATTAATTTTACTCTAGGGTGGGCAAAAGCAATTAAACGGCAGCGTACGTGTGTGTTTTAAAGGTACACGTGTGTATGTGTATGTACGTATGTGACAATAATGCAAAAGATATTCACGTAGTAAAAAAAGTCTTAATTTTTCACTTTAAGAGGATATCGTAGTTACCTCCTCCTGATAATATTTTTATTTGAAGTTCATGAGTTAACGGTGCGTCAAATCATATTCTTTCACTACAGAAAGGAAATTTATAAAATTAATCCTGAGTGCGGATAACACAAGATATTTATCAAAATATTATACATACAAAATTATGAACAAACTTTCAATGTATAGTATTTTGAGGTTAGGTTTTCCGAGCTTGATGTCTAATTTTCATTCAAAGTTCATAAAAAAATAACAAGTTCAATCGATTTTTTTTCCAACAAGAATGATTGAATTAATGTGGCGCGGACAAGTCATTATATTTGTTTGAATAGTCAATTTAAAAAAATATCAATCAGATAAAAAAAGCAAAAATCGATTCTAACAATTCCCACATCCCGTTAATATAATGGAGTAGTGATAGTAAAGTAATTACGGAGAGACAGAGACGGAGAAATGGAAACGAAGAAATGGAGATGGAGAAACGAAAACAGAGAGACGGAGACGGAGATGAAGAGACAGAGACAGACAGATGGAGACGGAGAAACGGAAACGGAGAAGCAGAAATGGAGAGACGGAGACAGAGAAACGGTGATGGAAAACGGATACGGAGAAACGGAGACAGAGACAGAGACGAAAAGACGGAGACGGAGTGACGGATATTGTGTATGTCTGTATGTGTATATGAGTAAGTGTATGTGTATTGATATGTGTATATGTGTGTATGTGTATGCGTGTATGTGTTTCCGTGTATGTGTATGTATGTATGTGACAATAATGCAAAAGATATTCACATGCAGAAAAAAGTATTGATTCTTCACTTTAATATAATAGTAATTATTTTTTTGTTGTAATAATATTATTAAATTATTATAATATAAATTTTTTGTCGTAATTATATTATTATATAATTATAATATAAATTTTTGGTTATAATTATATTATTATAATATAAATTCTTTTTGTTATCGTTATATTTTTTTTAATCATTTCTAATATTATTTGCATGTTATTATATTATAATAATATAATTTTTTTGTTGTAATTATATTATTATATTATTATAATATAAATTTTTTTGTTGTTATTAAATTTTCTTTTAATTATTTCTAATATTATATTAATATATTTTTCTTGCATGTATTGTGAGGTGTAAATCATTTGTTAATTGTTGCACGTTGACTGTGCGCTTCTGCAAAGTGTGCATTTATTCGCGTATTTTATAAAGAATTTCGTTTCTATATTTCTTATGTTTTATAATAGTAAATTCTTGTTAAGCTTTGATTTAAGTTAAACTGTAAAAATCTTTGATTATCAGACAAAAAAATATTCTTTTCTTTTTGATAAGCATGATTATTACATGCAACTTTCATTCAAGTAATTATAATTTGTTTTTCTCAACTATTTAAAAATTCAATCTACTAAAGATGCAGAATAATAATCGGAAATTTTATTCGTATGATTTTTATTTCAAAAAGAATTTTTTTCTGTTAGATTATGTAAGGAAAATTGTTTTATTTCTTTTTCTTTTCTTTTGTTATGATAGGTTTCTTGATTTATTAACATTTAATATTGGTGATTGTACGTATAATTCTGTATATGAGTGATTCTATTCGAACGGGTCAAATTCAAATTTTGAAATAATAGAAAATAAAGGTGTTCATTTTAAAAATTTTACTCAGGTTTTTTTATGGTTATATCTAATAGAACAATATCCCAAAGTAGCCAAGCTGTCCATAGGTTATTCCCAGAAAAACTGATAGATAAAAATTATACTGATACAGAGGAATTACTTTTGTTCCAGGGGAATTACTTTTTTTATTACCATCACTTGATATATTATTTTCTAATAATATTTATATCGAACAAAGATTCTAAACTATCTGAAATACTTTAGAATTAGCTACCCATATGGAAATAATTTATGTGAAAAACTGTAAATAATAGTAAATAATTGTAAATAACTGTTAAAAAATGTAGGAATTGAGACATAAATAATAGTTATTTACAGTTATTTACTATTATTTATTATTAATTACTATTATTTACAGTTATTTATAGTTATTAACTGTTATTAACTGTTATTTACAGTTATTTACAATTATTTACAATTATTTACAGTTTTTTATAATTATTTACAATTATTCATAATTATTTACAGTTATTCATAATTATTTACAGTTATTTACATTTTCAAAAATTTTTGAATTAGTGGATAATTTAATGTTATTAATAATTATTTATAATTATTTATAGTTATTTACAGTTATTTACAGTTTTTCACAGTTATTTACAGTTATTTATAATTATTTACAACTATTTACAATTTTCCATAGTTTTTTACAATTATTTACAGTTATTCACATTTTTAAAAATTTTCGCCTATATATAAAATTATTGAATAAATTCGTGATAATTTTCGAAAATGTAAATAACTGCAAATAATTGTAAAAAACTATAAATAATCGTAAATAACTGTAAATAATTGTGAAAAAAGTGAATAAATGTAAATAACTGTAAATAAATATAAATAACTGCAAATAAGTGTAAATAACAGTTAATAAGTGTAAATAACAGTTAATAACTGTAAATAAGTGTAAATAACAGTAAATAATTGTAAATAATTGTAAATAACTGTTATTTATGTCTCAATTCCCACATTTTTTAACACTTTTCTACAGTTATTTACAGTTATTTACATTTATTTACATTTATTTACAGTTATTAACAGTTATTTACAATTATATCCAAAAATTTTTTCCATATGGGTATTACCATATATGGATGAATTTTTAAAAATAAAAAACGACGAGTTACAGCAAAAATATGTATTTTTAAACATTATTAGAAAAAAGTTAAAGAACAAATATATCCATACTTGAGAAAGTTTGCTTTTTCAAAAAATATAATAACATTATTTTTGTGTTTGGGAGTGGAGTTAAGTGTACTTGATGATAAAGGATTAGTAGGAAGTTCGCCACGTCCACGTGTAGAAACCATTTTATTACCAATACAATCTAAAATAATATATTATCAATTTATAGATTTTCCAATTCAGATTTTTCAAAGACTTTCATTTAAATTCAAATAATTATATACTTTCATTGATATCAACGACAAACTCATCATCAAGGCTAATGACAAACTGATATTTTTATTTTCTTAATACTACGATGTAACCTTTGATTTCGCTTTATTTATTTGTAGCATATACGTAGTATATAGTGTAGTATGTAAATATGACTACAGTGATTGTTTACAAAAAGATTTGAGAATATGCTTACTCGAAATTCTCCACAATATATATATATATATATATATATATATATATATATATATATATATATATATATATATATATATATATATATATATATTCGATTTTGAAAATATATAAAATTATAAGCAGTATAATATGTATTAAATTTCAAGTGTACAAATAATTTAACACTTCATAGTATGAAATCCATGAATAAAATTGTTGACTTTATTATTTAATTAGAATTTTGTGAGTGCATCTCAAAAAAGGCAGGGGAATTATATGCCAGGGGAGATTACCTGATAATATGAATGAAATTTTTACCGAGTAAACGGTCTCCAACATTCACTGCTATACAAACTTTTTTAGTTGTACATTACTACTTTCTTAAACGTCTATTACGTATTTGAATATGCGCTTATATCATCTGTGACAGTTGAATGTTTAGAGCCAGGGAAATTATCGTAGAAAAGGTAACTTAGCTTTCATAAGTGAAATGATATTTACACGTAAACAAATATGTATTCTATGATCAACAAAGCAATTTTTTAGCGAAATATACATATAATAACAATATTTCCATGTGATAGGAATAGCTTATATTTTCATAAGATTCAAATATAACATTTTTTATTATTATTGCTTCGTATCTATGAAAAAATATACATTTTTCTTTATAATAACAGAGGGTAAAAAAAAATATTTTTTTTTTCAACCATTCTGCTGAAATGTATGTACGGATGAAAAAAAATATTTTTTGATCTTTCAGAAGTATTAATTCATCTATCCTGTATCTCTACAACATTAAAAAAAAATTTATATATGATTACAGACAGGGGAGATTACTTTTTATACTTTCTTAGGGGCCCTACAAAAGCTACAATAAAATTAGCGATTAAAAAGTCAACGGATCATAAAGTTACAACCTGAAAGTATATGAAAAATTTGTGGTTAATAATATTTGATCCTTGTATTGATAGTTTATTAAACGATTACATGTGATTATCCGTTAGAATAGAATCACCCATATGTGTAGTATTTTTTTTAAATTTCATTATCATTTCTTGTTTCTGTTCGTTTTTCTAGTTTAATATAAACCAAGGGCAGGCTTTCGTGCATTATTACTTAAAGAAGTCCTTGAGGGACGTTATCAAGTTTTTGCATGAGCCCAAGAGTATGTGGGCCAGACACTCCGTTCACGTGGTAGGTATTTTGTTTTCTCTTTCTTATATATATATTTATCAGTGTTATCATCGCTGGAGTTTCATTTCAGTTTCCCGACGTGCTTGATCCTGTGAGTGAAGTTGAGGCAGCATCTCAATTAAATCAATGAGTTTGAACGTGTGTTTTTAAAGAACAACGCGTTCGTATAACCTCTACAGAAGGCTGGTTAATTAATGATAAGATTGTATCCGTGGTGTGCGGTGATGCTGCTTTGGCTCGGTTGCAGGTAATATAATTTTTTCTATGCATGTTACTTAGCTAGTGCCTAAACAATTTTTATTGAAAAAATTTTTGTTAAAAAAATTCTTTTTTTTTTAGGTAACATCTTCTAATTTAGAGATCCCTCCGTCGTTGTGTAAGGTGCAGGAGCTATATAATGATATCCTGCAATCCTTGGCTGAGCAAGCGAAAACACCTCTATATCCGGCCAATTTTTAGATGCATAGGCGACTTTTTGATAACGTACCTCACCATATCGCTGAATCACGCCATTCTCATTTGGATCATTGTGTCGAAACCAATGCACCCACCTTCTACTTGGGTGGTGCAGGTTCCTTCTCAAAGATCCATCTGGAGAATGGTTTTCTCAATTTGTGTGACTTAATGCGGTGGGGCTTCCCAGGAGCCTGTGAGCTTTGGCTTTGCGTTCCTGGTGAGTATTCCGCCGCGTTAATGGACGCGTCAGTCGGGTGTTTAGATGATATGCGTAAGGCCGGTGTTTCTTTAGATTCTTGTAAACTCAATTGTCCGACTTCTCTGTTGCATAAAAATGTTCTGTCAACGCCAGGGTTTCTAGAAGCGCATAATATTCCTTATGAGGTTATTGTGCAACGGCCCGGCACTCTCATTTATGTAGAGAAGATGGTTTTTCATCAAGTTTTAAACACCAACATAAATATATCTCAGGCCGTTAATGTCGGCAGTTCCTAATGGAATAATAGTGCCAATTGCTTCATGGACTGCCTTTGTCCAGATAGGGCAGTTACCCCAGTGTGAAAGAACATTGATAGTTATGAGGTAGTAAGGAGCAGCCCTCCCAGGTTTCATGAGTGTAAAGTAACTGGTTACTTGCATGTCGCCTTGAATAAAGAGGCGGCTTCTTCTCATGCTGGGTAGCATATCTGCTTAGATATGTTTATATGCTCTGAGTGCGGAGCCCGTTATATTTCTCAGGACGCCCTTACTTGGCATCGTGATGTAAAGCATTGTCGTACTTGCCTTTCGTGTGAGGAATTTATTAGCGAGCGGGTTCATCATGAAGGTTGAATCAGGATATCCGAAGTATGGGCGTCACTTCCATTTGAAAATACATAGGCGGTATGTAGCTAGGTGTACTCCTATTCTTTAGTTAATTTAGTGTTGTACATATTGTATAAATATGCGTATCAGTATTCCTATTGTTTTTGTAAAGCTTCTAGTTATTGATAATGTTTGTTATTGTAACTCGGTAGTTTTATATGCAATTTTATTCCTGTGAGACTACTGCTTCAACTGATAAAAATATTAATTTTTTTGTTACTATCGTATGTTTGTATATACAAAAATAAAAAAAATAACATTAAGTCTCAAAAAAATTTTTTGCTTATTTGTTTTTATTTTCATAAGTCCTATTAACCTTTTAATACTAGAATTAGTTGTTTTACAAAAAAATTTTTTTTTGTAATAGCAACACTTATACAATTATCTACTTATAATTAACGATTATTCTAATGTATTTGTAAAAAAGGCAAAAAAGCAATAATCGGTTATACATATGTTGTCATTTTACAATATTAGAGATCTGATATATATTATTATTATTTATTATGTGTTTTCTATAATAGTTATTTGCCTTGTTTCTTTTCTTATCTTTAATATTTCTAAATTCAATTATGATTAATTTTAATGTAATAATTCTTATTCTTGAAAAAGTTTTTGTCCAGTTAATTATTACGGTTCGTATTGATTATCTACTTTGCTTAGTTCATAGTTTTGTTTTCTTCGTATCTTTACTTCTTAATATTTTACGTGCAGTATTTATTAAGATAAGCAAGTTAAAAAGGAATTGACAAAAATTTTCTCTTTTTTTTCTTTTTTCTTTTTCTTACATTATAGTTATTTCTATATGTATTCTTGTTTGCTATCCTTTTTCATATTTCTTACAATTTTATTTCATATGCTTCTGTTAAGAAACTGTTTAAGAGAGAGACGGAATCGCAATTTAGCATATTCATCTGTTGATTATTACTTTGTTAAGCGCGGTTTTAGAAATTCCTTTTCTTTTGAAAATTTTCATACATACGTTAAAATGCTGATTTAGTAAGTTGAATTTGATTCTTTTTCTTATACTTTCCTTGATTCTTATAACTGTAAGTGCTTGTGTTAGTGGATATTTTTGTTTAAATAGTCTGAGATTCATACGTGACTTTTTCAGTCTTGTTTTGATTATTATCAGTGTTATTTGACTCCACGTTTTATTGAAACTTTTCTTTCATTATGCAAGCGCGTAGTGAAAATTTTGCTTCCCGCGATCCTGGGGCTTACTACGATGGGTACATGCCGGCTCGTAGCGGACGTGGTCTCGGATGCTTCATCAACAGCTCTAGCAGAGCATGTGACCTCCGCTTTACTGATTGGATGCTGCAATTTGAAGAGCCTGGATCGAGGCCCTCGACTCCCTATGTCACCGATCGTGAGGCTTGTCCTTACCGAGTTGCTGATGTTCGGGCGTGTCGCTGCAGACAGCGTCGTCAGGACACGTCTGAAGAATCTTCGTTATCTGGCGTTGAGCTTCCTACCTAGGAGGCGGCTAATAGTTAGTACAGATGTATAATTTTTCTTTTAAAAATTTTTTTTGTATAATTTATATTTTGTGTAATGCCCGTTAATTAGTGGGCGTTCTTATTAAATTTTATCTCTATACTAATTCTCTTTCACGGTTCTTTTCTTTCATTTTTTTAGGTTTCTCGCCGTGGTGGTCGTCCTGAAAGATGTGCGTTGTCGCCGTGGGCTATGTGGCTGGCAACCAGCGTTATACCTGATGATTCTGAGGTAGGTATTTTTTTTATAATTGCTGTGTATATATATATATATATATATTGCAACGATTATTCATAATCGTGCAGACAGGATATTCAAATCTCCCGCGAGGCACGATAGTAACAGGCTCAACCGCCAGGTGCCGTCAGTTTTTGCTGCTCCCACAAGAGGAACAGCGAGCTCGAGGAGATATAAGAGCTAAGGCTCAATGAAGAGTCGAGGCATTGGGTACTGTGCTCTCCCTCTCTCTTAGCCGAGTGCGCTCGCTGGCCTAGAGAGAGAAAGCAGCATACAGTACTGGCTTTCTTATATGAGGCTCCTATGCCTTATAAGAAAAGCCACTCTCTCTCGCTCGCTCTAATGTATCAAACCATTAGAAGCAAGTCGAGACGCAATTAATCTTTGCCGAGTGTGCTCGCTGGCTTAGATGAAATGCGACCGAGAGAATCGCCAATGCACTTCCGCACCGCCGTACCGCTGTACCGCCGTACCGCCCGTCCTGTATATATTAGATTAGTTTAACTTAATATTAGTTTGTACTGCCGAGCCGCCGTACCGGCCGTTTTGTAAATAGCCACTTTATTTAATTCTTTATTAATTAACATTTAAGATTAAGGTTGATTTACACTGAACCGTTGTATACCGCCGAGCCGCCGCGCCGATCCGTATATAAGACATTCTGTCTAAAATTAGTTCATAATAACTTTAAGGTGTTTTTCCACCTACTATAACCGTAGTATTAAGTTAGTATTAAGGGTGCTTCCCACCTATTGCCGCCGCCGGAAAGAGGCAAGCTAAGATTTCTCTAACCACGTGTGGTTGTCGCGTGTTAGAGAATCACAGGCCTTCAGCCATATTTCGTGTCACCGCATTAAGGGTGCAGTCCACCCACCGTTATATAGAATAGTTTATTAATATTATAATCATTATAACTTTGTTTCTTTATTAGAATTATCCAGGCCGTTAACCGTCGTTAGTCTAATTTGACTTATTATTAAAGATAAAGTTTATTTCTATTACTTTTGATTTCATTTATTTTTATCGCCAACAAGAGGCGCATAAAAGCCGTCAAGAGGCTTATATTAAATCCAATCTTTATTTCTTTGTATCTCGCGTACATATATTAGGTTAGTTATTGATTTATATAATTGAGGTTAGTTTATTACTTTTCATTATTATTGTTATACGTCGTTGTAAAATATGAGTTCAGAGTACAATAAAGCCCTGGTACTCCCTAGCATTAACAAACGTGTCAACCCGTTTACTATCCTTTATCTTTCCACCGTCCGTCCTAACCGACCTCCTGCCTCGAACCCTGGTCACTCACTGAAGCGTCTGGCAACAGGAGGTAAAGACGTAATATTTCCCACCCGCGGGAAATAAAAACGTTACAATATATATATATATATATATATATATATATATATATATATATATATATATATATTTTTAAGAAACCGGACATTTGAGGAGTCGACAGTGTTGCCGTACATAGGGAATCGCATGTTAAATTTCAAAATCCTCAAAGTTCCACGGAACTTTGAGGATTTTTGAAATATAAAATATTGGCGGGAAAAAAATGGGATAACAATAGAAACTGCCACACACCCGCCGAGTGTGCAGGATACTAAAATAAGGACGGTACTATCGAAGCGGTTATTTTTAGATTCAACAACGTCGCAATCCTCAAAGTTCCGTTGCGATATAAATATACATATGTATATACATATACACATGGGCACCAACATATATACGCACATACACATATATATACACTGCCGCTGAGCTACTTTTGCCCCTTCAGTCCAAAATGGACTTATCTAAAAAGTTTTATAACTCTGGAAAAAATGGTTGTTGCCTGAAAATTCCAACGAGATTCGAAAAATTATTGGAAATTCTTCCAAAAACCATTGGTTTGATATGAAAAAAACATATTTTCGGTATCTCTTATTCTTGTTTAAAAAGAAATTTTTTTTAACTTTGTTTTGACTTTGTAAAATAGTGTTTGAGTCTAGTACAAATCGTTACATTATAAAGCTTATATTTTGTCGATAAAGATGCAATGTCGAACGTCTCGATTCGACCTTTTAAACCGGAGTTATAAGATTTTATATTAAAAATAAGGCTTTTTTTTATGTATGAATATCTCTGAATTTGAGAGGAATAGGAAAATTTGTCAGAGAAAAAAAATATTCATTTTTGGTCGAATAAGAATAATATATAATAAAAAATCCATTTCAGAAAAAATTTTTTTTTTCGTTGGAATGTAATGAGATTTTGATATCTTTGGAATATTGAACAACGTGGCTAAAAAAGGCTAAAATTTTTTTTCTCTGAAATGAATTTTTTATTATATATTATTATTTTTTGACCAAGAAGGAACATTTTTTTTCTCTGACAAATTTTTCTATACCTCGTAAATTCAGAGATATTCATACATAAAGAAAAGCCTTATTTTTAATATAAAATCTTATAACTCCGGTTTAAAAGGTCCGACATTGCATTTTTATCTCCGAAATATGAGCTTTAAGGGCAGGCCTAACTCTCTGTCTTTGTCTAATAGTGTTTTCCATCTTTTATATAAAAACCTCGGTTTTAACAGGAAAAAAATAGCAGCCCCTGCTAAATATTAATATAATGAGTAAATTTTATAAGCATAACGATTTAATTTCATTGCGTAATTTTTGAGTATGATTTGACCTACCAAAATTTTATAAAAGAAGACAGATTGTATTTACGGCAGTGCGTAGGTCAAATCATACTCAAAAATTACGCGATAAAATTATTTCGTTATGATTATAAAATTTACTTATTATATTAATATTTAGCGGGGGCTACTATTTTTTTCTTATTAAAACTGGTGGTGTTCATATAAAAGATGAAAAACACTATTAGACAGAGACGGATAGTTCGGCCTCCTCTTAAAATCTATTTAGTTTTGTATAAATGTAAAGATTTGTACTAAAATTGAACACTATTTTACAAAGTCAAAACAAAGTTAAAAAAAATGTATTTTTAAGCAAGAATAAGAGATACGATAAAAATGTTTTTTTTTATATCAAACCAATGATTTTTGAAAGAATTTTCAATAATCTTTTGAATCCCGTTGGTATTTCCAGGCTTCAACCATTTTCGCAGAGTTATAATTATTTTTTAGATAAGTCCATTTTAGAATGAGGGGGGCAAAAAAGTAGCTCAACGGCAGTGTACGCACATTCACATGCACACTTACACGTACGCTTACACACATACGAACACACACATATACACACACATACACACGTACACATACACTCATATACATAAACACATACACACATACACACATACACTCATGCACATAAGCAGAGCACATACATATATACACATACACACATACGCACATACACATACACAACATTTGCCTCTTTATCTCTATTCCTTTGTCTTTGTCTCTCCGTCCCTGTTTCACTATCCGCGTCTTTTCGTCTTCATCTCTCCGTCTGTATATCTCCGTCCCTATGTCTCTGCCTCTCCATCTTCAACCCTGCATCTATGTCTCTCCGTTTTTGTCTTTGCCTCTTCATCTTTATCTCTCCGTCTTTGTCCCTGCATCTATGTCTCTCTATTTTTGTCTCTGCCTCTCCGTCTCTGTCTCTCTGTCTTCGTCCCTGCATCTATATCTCTCCGTCTCTGTTTCTAAGACTCTGTTTGTTCGTCTTTGTCTCTCTGTCTTTATCTCTATGTTTTTGTTTCTTTGTCTCTCTGTCTATGTCTCTTCGTCTTCGTCTCTCCGTCATCGTCTTTCCGTCTATGTCTTTCTGTTCCCATCTCTCTAAAATGATCTCACATATAAACATATGTACATACACATACAGAACATTTGCCTCTCCTTCTTCATCTTTTTGTCGCTGTCTCTCCATCTCCGTCACTCCGTCTTTCTGTCTCTGTTTCTTTCTCTCCGTCTCTCCGTCTTCATCCCTCCATCTATGTCTCTTTGTCTCTGTTTCTACGACTCCTTTTTTTCGTCTTTGTTTCTCTGTCTCCGTCTCTCCGTTTTGTCTCTCTGTCCCTCTGTTTATGTCTCTTCATCTTCAACTCTCTGTCATCGTTTTTCCGTCTATGTCTCTCTGTTTTCGTCTCTCTGTCTTCTTCTCTTCGTCTCTCCGTCTCCGTTCCAACATCTCCGTTTCTTGATCCCTGTCCCTTTGTCTAAAACACACGATTAAAAAAAATGAATTCCTATCATATTTTTTCATCAATTTAAATGGAATTCAGTAGAACACATATTTAATTTATCATAATCATATGATTTGTATTAAACAATTTTTATGCATATTGGAACTATAATTAATTCTTTTTTCCAAATATATAAAAACTAAATTTTAATCAGAACTGCAATATAAAAATTTATAAATTGACATGATTATTTCACTTTAAAATTTTCTAATTTATTGATATTAATATAACATATGAAATTTTAACCGAGCGACGTAAGGAGCGAGAAATTAAATTAAATGCTAAATTCATTCTAAATACTCAGGCGTTATTATATGATCTAATGCATTTTTTAAAATTATTACTTATTAGAGAATTTCCCGTAAGTGATTTTTTAATCTCTTCAGGATATTCTGGGTCTTCTTCTAATGTTATATTTCCCTGTTTACAACATGATGTAGATTTCTCATTGCTTGACATTTCGAGTGCAAAATGTCTAGCACCACAAAAATCACAAATAAAATTTAAATCAACAATATTATTTTCCATAATGTAATTTTTATTATTATTGGTTAATGTATCTTTAGCTATTTGGTAATAATTTATATCATTTTGATTTTCTTTTGTTCTGAATTTATCTTTGTTTTTTTCATAATAATTTTTATTTTTTACTGAAGTAATTAAATTATCATCTTTTTTTTTAAATGTTTTTTCATAAGATTAATTTAAACGTTTTAATATTTTTTGCTTGTTTTTTAATTAATATTGTTTTCTATTCTCTAAAACTTTATCTTTATTATATTTATAATACGATTTGTCATGAATGCGTCTATCATAGTTGTGATTTTGTTAAAATGTTAAATTCTTATTTTTGTTTGTGGATTCTTAATTGTTTTTTATAAATTCGTTTTGGTTACAAATTTGACTTTTTTGTTTGCAATATATTAATAATTTTTAATTTTTTAATTGCAACTTTTATAAATTTTTTTAATTTTCATCCTTCTTGAAATCATTTTCAAGTTTCGTAAATACATTAATGTTTTGAGAATTAATTTGATTTTTATGTTGCGTTATATTTCAATTTTTCAATTTCTCATTCAAAACTTTTGTTAATATAAATGATTTTTTATCATTAAATTCATTTTTAAATGTCAGAATTGGTTCTTGTTCAATATAATTTTCAGATTCTTCAATGTTATTATATTTAATTTTTTTACAATTACTTTTTGAAATTTTTTCATAAGGTTGTTAATATTTTCTTTTATTACTGTTTTGGTAAATTTTCTGTAGATAAGTTTTTGGTTTATAATTTGTTGTCTCTAAACATTTTATGTTATCTAATAAATGTAATTGTTGTAGTGCCAATTCTAGTAACTTTTTTTCTTTAAGATATTCAAAATTTATATTTTGAAAATTTAATTTCATCCTTGACAATTCCTTGTGATGTATAATTTGCTGATTTCTGGATATCACTATAATTGATATTAGTATAATTGTTTTTTACTAATGGAAACATGACAATTTAATTCGTTTCATACATAGTTAGCAAATGTCTACGCATTTTTTCGATGTCAAATTCTATTCCACAAGGACACAAATTATTAACAATTGCTATTGCAAACGCTATTGGAAAAATGCCACAATCAAAAGGATCAATCCGAAATTGAACATTTTCAAAACATATTTTTAAGTTTTTATGAATTGGAAATAGTTTATTAATGTAAATTTTTTGTTCATCATTTAACCCATTACTATTTAAACTATCATAAACATGAATTACATTTTGTAAATAATAGATACAAATCCAGTGACCAAAATGGCGATTTCCTGAGAAAAGTATTTGTATGTAATCTTGATTTAATGGAAATGGATCAATATTTTCGGGCCTTTAAAAAAATATTGTTGGTGGCATTGAAAAATTTGTATGATTATATTCAAAATTTGGATAAATTTTCTAATGTGTTTATCATTTAACATACTTAATTGCCCAGCATATCTATCTTCACCTAATATAATTAATCTTTCCTCTTTGGTTAAATTCATTCTATAAAAATAATAAATTAATGTGTACTTCTGAATTAAAATTATTTAATATGAGAATTTCAAATACTTCTGAAGAACTATGAAAAATCCTGAAATAAAAATTTTAAATGTTTTTTATGTAGATAATTAAAAATTTTGATTGATAATTATTCTTAAAATTTCAATAAATTACCGCTTATTAAATACATGAACATAAAAAAAACATGATTATCATAAAAACAAAGTTCAATGTTCATCATTGAACATTGTTCATTTATCGTTTTAACCTTGAGTTTTTTTGTTAGTTTGTTCATTTTGTTTTGTTTGTTTCTTTGTTTTTATATAAACATTTCTTCTGAAACCCATTTTTCATAAAATTTAATATTTATAGAATCAATTAATGATAAAATATCTGACCAAAATCTTTTCTTCCTTGAAATTTCTTTTCGATTTTAATCCATACGAGCTCAATTAACCTCGCACCTAACATCGCTCGGTTACATTTTCATATATTATATTAATATGTATAAATTTTAAAGTAGAAAAATTGTCTTAATTTATAAATTCTTATATTGCAGTTCTGTTTAAAATTTAGTTGTTAGACATTTGGAAAAAATGATGGATTGAATTCCAATATGCATAAAAATTGTTTAAATACAAATGCCATCATGATAAATTAATAATTTGTTTTACCTAATTTTATTTAAATAAATGGAAAAATATGATAGAAATTTATTCTTTTTAATAATGTGTTTCAGACAGAGGGACGGAGATGAAAAAACGGAGACAGAGACAAAAAGAAGAAGACAGAGATACAAAAACAGAGAGACCGAGACGGAAAGACGAAAATGGAGAGACGGAGACGAAGAGACATAAACACAGGGACGAAGAGACAAAACGGAGAGACGGAGACAGAGGAACGAAGACGAACAAAAGGAGTCATAGAATCGGAGACAGAAACACATAGTTTAAGGGATGGAGATGGTGAGACGGAGATTGAGAGACGGAGACAAAAAGATGGAGATGGAGAGGTAAATGTTCTGTATGTGGATTTGCATACGTTTATATGTGTATGTGTATGCGTGTATGTGTCTATGTGTATGAGTGTATGTGTTTATGTGACATGAGTAGTTATAGGGGCACCATGGACCGTCACAACAAACCCCCACTCCACCACCTCAAAGGTTACTGACCACTAGGTCAATAACCTCTAAGAAGGCGAAGTAGGGGCTTGTTATGACGGTTCATGATACCCCTGAATTTAAATAAATAAATATATTAATAAATGAATACACAATATTTAGAATTTTATTTATTTTTATTTCACACACACAGACACACAATAAAAATTTTCAAATAAGGAATATTTTATTACTTCACACACATACACACACTAACACGCATATACAATTTATATAAAATTAATATTATAATTACATATATATTATATATTAACATATATATAAACACTAGTTCACTTACAGTCTATAAAAGTTTATTTATTGTTTATTATTTTTATATTCAAAAATTTTTTTGTTTTTCTCACAAACACTAAGATTAATAGAATTTTATTTATTTTTATTTCACACACACACACACACACACACACACACACACAATAAAAATTTTCAAATAAGGAATATTTTATTACTTCACACACATACACACACTAACACGCATATACAATTTATATAAAATTAATATTATAATTACATATATATTATATATTAACATATATATAAACACTAGTTCACTTACAGTCTATAAAAGTTTATTTATTGTTTATTATTTTTATATTCAAAATTTTTTGTTTTTCTCACTAACATTAAGATTAATAGTATATCTTTATTTATTTATTTACGTCGACATACGCACACACATACACACACACTCTCACACGCACATTAAGACTCATAAATTTTACACACAAAATTAAAAATAATATTTTTACATTTTATGTATAAACATTAAAATTCATAAATTTATAAAACTAAAACTCACACTTAAATTATAATATCATTTTCGCAGTGCACCGGATCCAGCGCACAATCCGGGCAAAGCCACAAGCCGCACGAATCACACCCCTATTCCACAGACGAACACTTTGTCTATAAAAGGGCTTCGCACAGCCCCAGAACACGTCATGGCCTCTATATGGGCGTTCTAATGTGGGATCCGCGCGACGATGAGGTCGAGGTATCATCCTCTCCAATTCTCGTCGTTGCTCACTTACTCTCCTTAAATCCCGTTGTAGACGTCGTAAACTACGCTTTCTCTCTAAACGTAATTTTGCAATACGTGCACGCCAATAAAGGCGTACTACACCAAGCGCATGGTGTTGACGAGCCTCATCTGCTCGACACCTATGGTAGCGTTGTACCAGTTCGGCCTCATCTACTTCTTTATCCTCCTCATCTTCTTCATCCTCCTCATCTTTTTCTTCTACCTCCTTCGCCTGTGGAGCATAATCAGGATCAACTTCATCTTCATTGGACTCGTATCCTGAGTCGTTGTTGCCTTCTTCTTCTAGATTATTATTTTCCATTTCTTCTCTGCCTTCTGCTATCTCATTTTGTGCCAACACTTCTCTGTCTTCTTCAATCTCATTTTGCAGCATCACTTCTTTGTCTTCTTCTACCTCATTTTTCTGCATCACTGTTCCACCTTCTTCTACCTCATTTTGCACTATCACATCGTTCACCACTTCGTTCACTGGGTTGTCCAATACCACCCAGTAATTGGGCACAAAAACATTAGCTACCCCGTAATTGATAAAATTCACGAGTGGTGCTATATTCACCGAGTTCTCAAGAACCTGGACATCGTCGTCCAGTACTTGAACTTCGTCGTCGTCGTCGATGACGATCGGCGATGGTGGTTGATTGAACATTTTTCTTTTTGATTATTACAGATTGTCGACTTATCGAGGACTGATCGCGGCTCCAAGTCCATGATCATAAAAAGTATAATTCCCACCCCAAATGCTTAAAAATATTTTCAAGTTCGCACGGTAAAATTAATAATTTGACACTTTTTTCCTCGTAGAAAAGATTCGAACTGCAGTTTTAAGAATCATATTCTACAGTAAAGTTAAAATTAAGAATTATATTACAAATTTAAGACGCAAAATTGATATTAGAGAAAACACATGATGCCCCAAACTATAGAAAAAGTTTTTATTCTATCACTAACTCGGGTGTACAGTGATGATTTGTCTAAAGTAACCCTAACGTAGTGTAAGAAAAGAATTTAATAAAGAAGACCCAAGGTCGCTGATTTTGTAAAATTACAAAATCTTTATCTGTGGTTTACAAGAATAAACTCACAAGACTTTGGAATAAATTTAATTCGTAAATTCACTTGAAAATAATGATAAAATTTAAAACATTACACGTAATAAAGCTATTACGTTTAATTGAATTTAATTTTAAAAAATCTATCAACTATCAGTTATTAACGATATTAAAATGATAAAAAGTATAGCATTAGATAGACAGTAAAGTTCCTTTGCATTTAAAATAAATTTAAATTTATAGAAACCAATAATTATCGGGAATGAACGATATTAAAATGATAAAAAGTATCAAGAGAATAGAAGGCAAAAGAAAGTATAATATTAACTTAACATTAGATAGACAGTCAAGTTCCTCTATATATATGTGTATATATATATAGAGAGAGAGAGAGAGAGAGAGAGAGAGAGAGAGAGAGAGAGAGAGAGAGAGAGAGAGAGAGAGAGACAGACAATATATATATATATATATATATATATATATATAGAAGTCATAAATAAATGTGCGCTCACACACACACACACACACACACACACACACACACACACACACACACACACACACACACACACACACACACACACACACACATACACATGTATATATATATATATATATATATATATATATATATATATATATACCATAACAATAGAAATTTAATAAGACCTCAGGATATTTAACTGAATATGGTCTACAATGTCATAAATGTATACATGGTAATGAGTAAGTGTATTACTTACACAATGTTTATGCACAAATAACATACAATGCGTTATCCATATGCAAATGATAAATGTATTGAAATTCAATTTTTATGTAAGAACAAGAGATTATTACGAAAAAATAATAAAAAGTATCAGGATAGCAGAAAGTAGAAGAGCATAACAATCATATCTTTTACAATAACTATATATATATTATTATAATTTAAATAAAATGTTATGTAGTTATTCTACTTATACTAAATATATGTAAATATATACATATATGCAAATAAGTATTAATTATATGCAGAATATATGTAAATATATACGAATTGTTTCAGTACGAATGATGTAGGTTGAGCAATTAACGCCTCTTTACTTAAGACACACACTAGCTAGGTGGACGATATAGAACACGCTCAAGTGTGATCGCGTTACATGAAAAAATTCCCGCCTACTTGTAAGCGAAATGATGGTGAATTATATGCATTCTGATTTATACTTACATGCACACCGGTCCACGATTTGCGCCAAACTGACATTATTTTACATGTGTTGGCGGATTTAAATATCAAATTAAGATGATTCTTGAAATATTAAATGTTGCGCACATACTACCCCTTCGCCACCCCTCATTCCTACTTCTAAATCGTACTATAAATACGCGAAGATTGACAGGTCTGATTAACAGTTAAAGTTCAACGTTCCAGAGAAGAAGATCAATACGAAGTAAAATGGTTAGAAAAAATTTACTTAGAGTCTTGATAAATATTGTTAATATAGCATTAGTTCGAGAGCCGCAAATAAAATTATTTTACAATATTTCATGGTGCAAAAGTCTAAACATTTGCTCCAATAATGAATTATTGAAAAAAATTAAATTTATCTTAGGACTTTGCGGACTACGTACCTTAGCTTATATGTTTAAGCGAGGTATTTTTAACGATAATAAAATACTTGACATTGCTGGTCGTTGTATTAAAAGCAGAGGGATGCAAGATGCGTCACAAGTCAGGCTTCTCATGTTACATCACCGTGTTATTAAAGGTAAGTTTTTTCTTTACTATCGTAGAATTTCGCTATAAAATACTTTTTTGTTGTGAATAAAATAATAAATCTGAAAACATGATTTGCAAGAAAATATCAGTTTCGGATCAATAATCAATAACCAATAAACTTTTTGTTTATGATCACAGAATTTCGCGGGATAAGACTTTTTTGTTAAAAATAGTGCAACTAAACAGATTTTACATAAATTTTACAGACGTGCAAAATATGATGGAGGACAGTAGTGGGGATGAACTGTTGATAAGGCTTCTGACCGAAGAAGAAGATGTATCTGATTCGAGAGATCTTGTGCTACTACCACCTGCCAAAGAGGTAAGAGAAGTCATAAATGTCTCTGAAACTACCCCAAACTTTGCGGTGGAGGGGGTAAATAATAATACAGCAGCGCCACCACCTTTTGAACCAATGCCTGGTTGCTCTTGGTGGGGTGATGATGAGAGACAGTCATCAATGGCGATCAATAATAACGAGCAGAATACACTTAATACGATGATTCCGTCTGAATCACCAGGTACAGAGAGAATACAGGTTGATTTAAGAAGGGGCCGAACTATCTGTCTCTGTCTAATAGCGTTTTTCATTATTTATATAAACACTATCCTTTATAAAAAGAAAAAAATAGCAGCCCCCGCTAGATATTAGTATAATTAGTAAATTTTATAATAACAATCAAATTTTTTACCGCATAGATTTTGACTAATTAGAGACCTACTAGCAATCTAGAATATAACCTATCTTTTTTTGGTAGGTCTCTAATTATTCAAAAACTACGCAATAAAAAAATTTGGTTGTTATTACAAAATTTACTTATTATACTAATATCTAGCGGGGGCTGCTATTTTTTTCTTGTTATACCGGATAGTGTTTACATAAATGATGAAATACGCTATTAGACAAAGACAGATAGTTCGGCCCCTTCTTAAGGAGATGTAAAATGGACACTACACCTATACTCATAAATATTTACTATCTTTTTATTTTATTGCATATTTTTAAGAAAATAAATGCTTTAGTTTGTAATATGTACCATAAAGATTATTCAATCAAATTTTAAAATAAATTCATTTATTAATTTCTCAGAATTTTAAATTTCTTGTACAAATTTTAATATGGTCAATGTCCCAATCGCTACTCACGAACCTATTACTAACCGCTCAATGTTATTTAGATACCAAAAAATTTTCTAACAATGAGTAGCTAGTAATAGGTTCGTGAGTAGCGATTGGGACATTGAACATGTATAAATATTGGAACACTAAAATTTTTAAAACTAATGAATGAATTTATTTGAAAATTTAACTGAATGATCTTTATGGTAAATACTACAAGCTAAAGCATTTCTTTTCCTCAAGTTTTGCAATATAATGAAAAAATAAGCCAAATTCATGAATGCAGAGGTGGTGTCCGTTTTACACCTCCTTAAGCGTAAATTTATAAATCATACATTTTCACGTTGCAACCGCTGGGTGAACGTGTATTGTATTACGATACAGACTCTATTGTGTATGTAAGTCGCGTGGGTGAGTACGATGCGAAAACAGGGCCGTTCTTGGGTGACTTGACCGACGAATTGGTCTGTTATGGTCTTGGCACAAGCATCACATCATTTGTCTCTGAAGGACCCAAATTTTACGGACATAAATATTTGAAACCAGATGGCGTTGAAGGATGTGTTTGCAAAATCAAGGGTATAAGACTTAATTCGTCGATGAGTCAGAAAATAAACTTTGATTCTATACGAGATCTTATTACTGGTAAAATACCGCCACTTTTTGCAAACTATGACGCTATTAGACGCACACGGTTTCACGATGTTATAACACGGCTTGAATGTAAAATATGCGAGCCTGTGTACTCAAAGAAACGATTCGTGAATAACGAGATTAGCTATCCATACGGTTATAAGTCTAATAAAAAATAAATTATTGTAAATATATTATCACTAAAGCGAATATATGATACAAGATAAAGAGAGAGGATTAAAACACAAACTATTTTGAAATAAATTTTTATATTTTATAAAAATGTAAAACGAAAAAATAAATTTATTTTCTACTAATTGAGAAGTCATTAATTTTTTTCAAAAGCACAGGTTCCAGAATAATCCGCATCCTTTCCACCCTCATTCTGAATCTTTCTCTATCACGAGCCGCTTGCTCCCACTCTTAACGTCGCGCTGTACGACTCGCATAGTCCCACACGCGTATCACATGAATTTCCAGCTTACCCTCTTTGAAATGCACTTGTTTTGTTTGATTCATCGTTCACTGTACTTTTTGTAGACTCTCTTTTCTGTAAAATTGTTAAAAATGAAAAATTTAAATCTGATTAATTCTTTAATAAAAATTTATTACCTTTTTCAATTTCTTGGTTATTGCTCACGATAGCAGCACTTTTTCAAGACTAACCAGCACTGACCGTTTACCAACGCTTTTAATTTTATACTATAAATGGTGGTGGTGGTGGTGATGGGGTGGGGGTATTAATTATAAGTAAGTGATTAATACTTATTTGGCTCTTTCAGCCATATAGCTAAAGAGCGGAATAATGCTGGCGGCAGCCAGCTATATGGCTCATCAGCTAAACGATTGGCTAGCGCTAGCACGATACTGCTCGCACACGCGCCGCCGCCACCACCGCCCCCCACTCTTGCTCATCACTCTTAATGATCGTATATGTAGAGTGGTTCGAGGATTTGATGAGGTTAGTAATAGAAGTTTAGCAGCTGTGGTAACATGGACGTTTGCAGGTGGGTGCATCCGTGGACTTTGATGATTTGTGGACCTAGCTTGTGTGGTAAAACAGTATTCGTGAAGCATTTTTTGCATCACATTGATCGCATGAGTGATACAAAATTCGAGCGTATACTCTTGTACTATACCAAGTGGCAGCCAATTTACAAGGAGTTGGCCGAGGGTATCGAATTTCACGAGGGTTTACCAGAGAGCGAAGACTATGCCAATGATCCACGAGCAAAACTCTTGATTCTCGACGATCTGATGAGAGAATCGTCCAACAGAGCTGTAGTAAATCTCTTTACCAAAGGCAGCCATCACAATAACTTGAGCGTCATCTTTATCTCGCAAAATCCCTTTCATCAAGGTCAGCGAGAAATTTCTTTAAACTCTAATTATATCGTGGTATTTAAAAATCCGCGCGATCGAGCGCAAATAAATCATCTGGCGCGCCAAGTCTGCCCCGAGGAGCCTCGTTTTTTGCAAGAGGCATATCTCGATGCCACAGCACAACTACACGGCTATTTGTTCATAGATCCGAAACAGGGTACGCCTGAAAACGTGAGATTTCGTACTTGTATATTTCCGTTCGGCAAACATCAGTACGTTTATGTGCCTCGTTGCAAACCCATAAAAACTGGTGCTCGCTCGAATAATCTACCAGTCGTGCGATTGTAATGGAGCCGGTGAGACGTAGTCGTAGCAGCAGACCAATTCCGGAAAAGTACTGGACTCAGCTACATGTTTTGTGTAAAATCGAACTTTCTTAACTCAAGGCCATATGACGCGAAGTAAATTCCAAACTTATAACGTATATTTGCGAGTGTGCTTTGAACACTTTACGTAAAAATATTCCACTCAGCAAATATTATAAGAAACAATTGCGAAAAGTCGCACCACTGTTGCGAAAACTCGCTAAACCGGGTATTTTGGAGGTAAAAAGGAAATTGGTGGTAAAATCAGCATATTTACTACGGATAATTGTGAAACCTGTTTTATCGGCTTGGAGTACGCAAGAAAAATGATTTTAGTGCCGCAAGAGTGCTTGGAGCAACAGCGGCTGCAGCAGCAGCACGACGTACCAACTACCAGTCACACAACACCACCATTTAGTGTCCAGACACCTGGTACAGCCACGACACGCCTTGACGAAGAAATAAGTAAAATTTTACATTCTACGGGTGATGAGCGTAAAAAATCTCTGCAATATCAACAAATCTTGCAGCGTTACTTGCATCTAAGAGGGGAGGAGAAGGATGAAAATAGGAGTATAATCCAAACAAGACAACATTATTAGAAACGAAAACGACGATGGGTACAGACAATAATGACGAAATCGACGACGAACAGCTTGTCCAGTCGATACCACAGAAATTTCAAAGTGATGCTAGATATCTCATAAGATATTTGCGGCAAGCTGGTAATATTGAATGGGATAATCGTGATATAATCAAGCTAGATGGCACTGTTGTCGAGGGTGCTAATATTGTCGATTTAATGAACGAAGCTATGAAAAGTAGAAAAAGGCCACCACCGCGCGGATACAAACAGTTTGCACGCGTCTTGCGACAAGTTAGCATACCTCGAGAATTCATTGGTAACGATCAACTGTGGCGTACGATTGCATCTCATAGCCCTGATTCACCGCTGTCATCGTCGTCAGAAAACGAAGGTTATTATTCTTCAACTGCTACTAGTCAGACGAGCGTAAAGGAGAAAGAAGTCGAGAGTGCGAAAAAGCGTAAAAAAGTTGGTAGCGAGTTGGCAGCTACGCCATCAACCCCTGTAAAAATGAGTCGTTTCGAACAGCTAAAATGGGACCGTATGTGAAAGCATGGAAGGAAGTGATGGAGGGAGAGGAGGAGGAGGGGGAGAAAACTGGTACTTTCGGTTTTGGATTTCGGTTGTACCCTTTGAAATGCATCTACCAGGCTACCAGTTTCTCGGCCCTGGCACGCATCTCGAAGAGCGTCTCAGACGTGGTCAGAGAGGAAAAAATCCTCTTGACAATGCCTGTCTAGAGCACGATATTTCATATTCAAATAAAAAAATAACGAATCATATAAAAGCCAACAGACTGCTGGCTGAACGAGCATTTTCACGCATGCTCTCGGAGACTGCAGATGGTAATGACAAGACTGCAGCTGGTATTACTGTTTTGTGCATGGTCAGCAAAATTGCGTTTGATAAATTTTTGAAACGCATTAAAAATACATTTAAAAGACAGCAAAAGAGAGAGAAAAAGCTAGTTTGTAAGAGGGGGAGGAGGAGGAGCAATGAAAAAGAAGAAGGAGGCGAAAAAGCCGGACGATCTTAAGCATTATTACTATAATCTTTCTGCACCATCAGCGTACGCTGGTGCTCATCTACTGAAACACGCGAAACCCAAAAAATTTAATAACAATACCATTGCCAAATGGTTGGAGAGTCAAGATGCACATACCTTACACAAACTCGTGAGACATCATTTTCCTCGTCGACATTACAACGATTTTAGCCCCTTTGAAGTGTCGGAAGCTGACTTGGCAGATTTTAGATCACTTAAAACCTACAATGATGGATACAGCTATATTCTCATTGTCATTGATGCACTTTCAAAGTTTGCCTGGGCAGAGCCTCTTCTCGACAAAACCAGTCGAAGCGTCGCTGTAGCATTAGACAAAATTTTATCACGATGTAATGATAGACATCCTATTTATCTACAGACTGATAAAGGTAAAGAGTTTATCGTTCGAGAGGTGCAAAAGGTGCTAAAAAATAAACATATTACCTATCGAGTCATCAGAGACCCTGATATAAAGGCAGCTATTGCCCAACGCTTTATTTAAACTCTCAAAGGTCGTATCTGGCGATACTTTACTCACTCGCGCACAAGACGTTATATAGATGTTTTGCGAAAAATTGTGACGTGTTACAACGAGTGGTGGCACAGTGCCATAAAAATGCCCCCTTCCAAAGTCAACTTATATAATGCTCACGTGGTACGTCAAAATTTGACGTTGCGTTACAGCGAAAAACAGCCGTTTCGAGTAGCTAAATACAGCGTTAACGATCTGGTTCGTGTCAGTCGTACCAAGACAGCCTTCAGGAATGCATACGAGGATGGCTGGACTCAGGAGCTGTTCAAAATTATAAGAGTCGACACAAGACAACAACCACCCGTCTATATTTTGACAGATCTTGATGGAGAAAAAATTGACGGATATTTTTACGAAGAACAGTTGAGCAGAGTGTGCAAAGATTTATATAGCGAAGCGTTTGAGGTTGATGAGGTTTTGAAAAGCAAAGGTAGGGGGTCGAAAAAACAATATTTGGTCAGTTGGAGGGGGTACCCAGAAAAATTCGATTTTTGGATGGAAGCTAAAGATTTAAAAAATTTACAATGAACGATGAATTTTACATGGTTTTACCGAGCAACAGCAGCAAGTTTGTCTTTCCACATAATGTGGAAACACATTTTACAACACAATTATCACAAAATTTTTATCTTTATAGCGACTGGTGTGTAGGACTCACGGAAATTCAAATACCTCTCACATTTCAGCATATATCAGTGGTAGAGCGTGAGGGGGTGATTTCTGTTAAAACATCCAGACGTGACGTGGCGAATATTTTGCGAGAAACAGAGGAGGAGACTCAACAGAAGGCCAAGGTGTTTGCCCGCGTTGAACCTGGTGTTTATCGTGACATTGAAAGTCTCTTAGAAGAAATAAATAGTCTCGAGAATGTGAAAAATCATTTATATTTTGAAATCCGCGCTGGTGGCTATGTACAGATTAAATGTCGATGTGGTGAAGATTGTACAACTTATATGCACACGTTTACTCTATCGGAAAAATTACTTAGAATTTTAGGTTTGGAAAATGTACCAATTTTCTCTTGCAAAGGTAATAAAGAACACTACATTGCCGGTAATCGACCAGCAAATCTTGTGAACGGGTTACCAACCGTGCTCATGGTTTACAGCAACATTTGCCAGCCTTATGTAACAGGTGACATGCGCACGAGCTTACTACGTATAGTCTCGCTTCATTTGCGTGACTACGTTTACGGAGGTGTTGAAATTAAAAACTTTCTACCACCCATATACCTACCACTGCTGTCTTCAGCGTTTCAGTCGATAGAAATAGATATAAGAGACGAACACGGATTTCCCATTCCATTCGACTACGGTACGCTGACTGTAACGCTTCACTTTAAGCGCATCCGATAAAATGCCTGTGTTTGAAGATTTTTTCAATAACCAAATGATTGGTGGTGGTGGGAGTAAGTGTGTTACAGTTCGTAAACCTTGTTTTGGTTATCACCAGTCGGGTGCAGGAGTAGGTAGTTTTTTGAAAAGCTTCTTTTGAGCAGCTATACCGAAGATCAAACAAGGTGCAAAAGTGGTCGGTAAGGAGGCTCTCCGAGCGGGTAAAAATATCCTAGATGATGTCACTCTAGGTGGTAGACCGGTCAAAGAGGCGACCAAACAGCGCGTTCGCGAGAGTGGTAAAAATCTCAAAAGAAAAGCTGACGTTGTTCTGGATATATTGCTCTTGGGTGAGTCAAACGCGAAAGAAGGGGGGGGGGAATCAGAATATAAAAAGAAGAACGAGACATCATCAACTCAGTCGCCGAGTGCACCTGGCACTACAAACACCTCAGCGGCTAAACGCTCGAAAAGTGATAAAGTTGCGAAAAAGAAGAAGAAGCAGAATAAGAAAGCACGTGTAGCTAGAGATATTTTTGAAAATTAAAATTTCAAGATGGCGCTGTTGCATACAGAATCTTGTCAGTCGATCAAGTCGGAATTATCACTTTTTGAATTACCTTCGACACAGACTGCAATTGAAGGCTCTTTCTGGGTTCAGTACAAACTGATATCTTCACTTAACGACCAATCACCAATTGAATTTACCATCCCTGGGAACACTGAGTATCTAGACTTGGCTCACACAATGTTATGTGTAAGTGTAAGTGTAACATGCACTAGTGCTGAACCACCTAAAGATCCGAGCGTTGGACCAATAAATAATCTTTTGCATTCGTTGTTCAATCAAGTCGACGTGCTATTCAATCAGAAACCTGTTTCACCACCAAACAATGCTTATGCATACAGAGCTTACATTGAAACATTACTAAATTATGGCCCAACAGCAAAAAAGTCTTATTTAACAAGTGGATTGTGGTACGATGATACAGCAGGGAAAATGGACGATACCACAGGTGGTAATAGTCTCAGCCAGCGTAAAGTGCTAATGGTTGACAGAAAGATTGATTTACTCGGCCGTTTACATTGTGATGTTTTTAATCAAGACAAATTATTACTTGGTGGTGTTGAAGTTAGAGTAAGGCTCGTGCGTTCTCGTGATGGTTTCTGTCTCATGGATCCCGCTCGTGCTTTCACAGTAAATATTACAGAGGCTACGCTTTTTGTGCGTCGAGTAAGATTAAATCCTTCACTCGTGCTAGCACACGAAAAATTATTGTCGCAGACTACTGCAAAATACCCACTGACACGTGTAGAAGTTAAGGCTGTTACGCTACATAATGGTGTGCATGGGAAAACAATCGACAATGTCATATTAGGTCAACTACCAAAAAGAATTGTACTCGGTTTTGTTGAGAATAAAGCTTACAACGGAAATAAAAATCTTAACCCGTTTAATTTCAAGAATTTTAATATAAATTTTTTATGTCTATACGTTGATGGAATGCAAGTGCCATCGAAACCCTTACAACCAGATTTCAAAAGAAGCAAAATGTACGTTGATGCTTATCATACACTTTTTTCCGGCACTGGTATTCACTTTATGAATTCAGGCAACTCGATTACCCGTAAAGACTATCCAAACGGTTACTGCCTATTCGCTTTTGATTTGACACCTGATTTATCGGCGAGTGACGGTAGTCATTGGAATTTTATAAAAAATGGTAATGTACGAATTGATGTTAGATTCGACGACCCGCTAGAGGGCGCTGTAAATTATATAATTTATGCTGAATACGACAATTTGCTCGAAATTGACTCGTCGAGACAGGTTGTCGTGGATTATAGCGGTTAAATAGTAGTGGTGGGGATATAGTTCTCGCTATTTAAGTGGAGCAAAGCCATCTTTATCATCTCAGTCGTCGAGAAACTTTAATTGCAAACAGTATGGACGTGGTGATTGACGTGCAGTTTTTAAAGGACAACAAAAACCGTTTGATTCCAAAGGAGGTGGCTGTACTTGCTATTCATAAAAACTTTATCACTCATTAAATTGTGGCGCCCCCTTGTAATTTAAGACGCTTACCTAAAAATGCTTTGAGACAGAACAATTGGGTGACACTGAATCATCATGGTCTGGAGTGGTCTGAAGGTGATATATCGATAAAAAGATTATACAAAAATTTGGAAGATATTTCGTGTCATTTTCGTGCGAGGTCAAGAAAAGCTTGAACTACTTTCCAAGCTCACCACCTGTAAGATTGAAAATTTAGAAAAACAAGATTGTCCAGCTTTTAGAAATTTGAATTTCAGCAGTGTACAGTGTATGCATCATTACATAAAATCATCGTATTCAAATTACGTGTGTGCTCTAAATAACGCTGCTAATCTGAAACAGTGGCTACTGAAACTTAACCCCAGCGTGAAATCGCTGATTGTGGAAGAATTTTTCGAAATTCTCCGCAATGAATTCAAAAGAGATTGTTCGATATCTGATGAGAATCAAGTTTCACACAGTAGGCGTTTATTCAGCGGATCGGATTCCTCTGATGTGGGTGAAACCTTGTGCGCTTGTGCTTAATACGCAAAATTATAACCAGCGTGGTGCGCACTGGGTTGCCATATACGTTGATAAGTATGGCACAGGTGTGTACTTTGATAGTCTTGGTAAGCCGCCACAAATTCAACAACATTTACCACGTATTCAGCAAAATTGTAAAAAATTTAGATCGAATAATAAACGCTTACAAAGCGAATATTCCAATGTTTGTGGTCATTATTGTATTATGTTTCTGTGTTATATGTCTACCGGATTGGGTTTCAAGAAATTCTTGGAAAATTTCTCGCAGAATTTGCAAAAAAATGATGCTATAGTAAAGAATTTTATAGAAAAAACTTGCTATGCATAATTTGATACTTGACTGTCTCTAATTGGTTGCATGCCACCTTTTTTACGACATCCCCACCAATTGTTACAGTATAAAAGAAGTGGTATCCACTTGGTCTAGCCACAGTTGTGTGTGATCGACGGTGACAGCAGTAACAAGCAAGAAAACCTAACCAAGATGGCTGGTCAAAAGAGAAGCCTGGAGCAGACATTTGGTAATGACTTGGCATATTTAATAAAACAAAATAGCAAGAAAAATTATTGGCAGCAGGTTCTGCCAATGGTCTACGGGCTGAACAGCTCTTTTGGAAAAATTATCCAGGTAGGCCTGGAGAATATAGGCGGCGAAGGCAAAAAGGAGTTTGCACCCGTGGTACGCTTCTGTGGAGCCAATTTTCAAGGTCTACCTCTGTCACTAGACTGTTGGGAGGCGTCGAAGGAGGAATTTGATAAAATTGGAGATTTTTTCACTTGCTATAATGAGGAATCTATGCTGGATCAGCGGCTATCTATTCCAGGATGCACTATCCGTTTTATGATTAGTTTTCACGAGAGAGCTTTTGAATTGGTACCCAATGACGCACAACTAGAAGGAGAGGAGTATGGTGGACCGCCAAAAAAAATATGGTCGATTTAATGGGTCACTAGTATTTAAACGTGTCACGTTTGAACGTTTAAAAGATTTATCAAAATGTATAGATTATAGAATTAGATATTTGAATACTGTTGCAAAATCTGTGGATTATATATTACGAGAAATGATTGCAAATATGAAAAATGTATTAGAAAAAAGTCAGGAATCTCAATATGTATACTTTACTTCTAGCGATATAAAAAACACAATGTCTAGTTTTAATGCTAAATTTTGTAAATGATCTCATCGAATTATTAAAAAAGAATAATCTAGTTTTAGGAAAAGAAGATTTGTTTATAATTATACACGAATTTATTATTTATCATATGTACACACTAGTTAATTGTATGAATGCTACGTTGTAATGTTTTATTATTAATAATAAATGTTGTTAAACTTTAAAATGTGAGTATTTCATTTACCTCGTTCATTACCAATTCCTCAACTTTTATACACACAGTAATATTGCAAATTATATATTTCACGATTCAATATAAAATTTTTATTATTTTAATATTCAAAAGTATTTAGTTGCAATTGAAATATTTTAAATTAATATTTTATGATTCAATATAAATTTTAATAATCAAAAGTATCATGTTACATATTAAAATATTTAAAATTTTTAAATATTCAGTTGTTCGGGTACCATGCCTAACAACCCCCCTACTTCACCTTCTCAGAGGTAATTGACCCAGCGGTCAGTAACCTTTGGGGTGGTGGAGTGGGGGTTTGTTTTGACGGTCCATAGTGCCCCTATAACTACTGACATGTATATGTAAAAATGAACATGGAAATATACATATATATATATATATATATATATATATATATATATATACATATATGTGTATGTGTGCATATGTATGTGTGTAAGTGTGTGTGTGTGTGTGTGTGTGTGTGTGTATGCATATGAATGTGCGTATGTGTATGTGTGCATATGTGTAGGTGCAAGTGCATGAGTGTATATATATATATGACAATTATGCAAACGATATTACTCTACTATTACCGACTATTATTATTTCCGAGAGAAAAGAAGGCCTAATTCATCACATTAATATAATGGCAGTAATATAATATTAGATGATATTTAAGTAATATAATAAAGTCATAACTGAGATGAACTGACGGAGATGAAGACGAAGACGAAAAGACGAAGACGGAGACGAACAGACGGAGATGGAGAGAAGAAGATGGAGAGGTGGAAACGGAGGGACGGTGATGGAGAGACCGAGACGGTGAGATGGAGACAAAGAGACGAAAATAAAGCAACGAAGACGGAGACGGAAAAACGGAGGCAGAGGGATGGAGACAGAGAGCCCAAGACGGAGAGATGGAGACGGAGAGACAGAAACAGAGAGACCGAGGCCGTGAGATGGAGATGGAGAGATGGGGAGGAAGGAACGAAGACGGAGAGACATAGCCGAAGGAACGGAGGCAGAGGGACGTAGTGAAAAAGACGGAGATGAAGAGAAAGAGACGGAGAGACAGAGACGGAGAGGCAGAAACAGAGAGTCAGAGACCGGGAGACATAGTCATAGGGACGGAGATAGAGAGACGGAGAGTCGGAGACGAAAAGAAGGAGATGAAGGACACGGAGTGACAGAGATGGAGAGACGGAGAGATGGAGACAAAGAGATGGAAATGGGGAGGCAAATGTTCTGTATGTGTACGTGCATATGTGTATATGTGTGTGTTTATGTGTATGAGTGTTTGTGTTTATGTGACAAATATATGTGAAAATGTACAAGGGTATATATATATATCAACTTGTCTGTATGTGTGCGTGTGGGTCAACATGAAATGTTGCATATATATTAGCGCAGGTGCGTATGTATGTGCGCGTCCACATATGTTTTTCTATATATATATATATATATATATGTGATAATAATTCCTTAGTACATTTAATTAAAAAGGAATTTAATTAAGGATTCCTTTTGAATTTTTAATTATAGCCATTTTAATTCACGATTAGAATTTTATTTTCGAATTGGAATTTATTTAATTAAGAATTTCTTTTGATTTTTTTAATAAGGCCTTTTCAATTCACGATTAGATTTCGATTTCTTAATTAAAATATGTTCAATTATTAATCCAAAAGGAATTGTTCATTGAATAAACTTTAATTACGAATTCAGAAAGAATTTGTGAATTAAAGTTTATTTAAAACTTAAAATTATTTAAATATTTGCAACCCTGGTGTTTAATATTAATATACACTAATAAACTTAATAACATACCCCAGTTGATTTCGATGTGTGGGATTTAGGATCACTTTTTAAATATGAGATCCGGATAGTGATAGTAAAGGGTTGTAGAATGACAATGGAAGTTTTCCAGGATGACTTTAGAGTGTTCAACGGAACCATCCTGATCAATATCGGTAAACTGTTTCGAAATCATCCTCGTCGAATTAATCTCTGGGAAGATATTGATTCTGAGCCTATTTAATTTCATAGCGAAAGGTGGGATTAAATAAATTCCACTCTATGTTAATTTATTTAATATGTAATTTTTGCAAATTTCCTCTCTTCTCTTTTCTTTTCTCTTTCTTTGAATATATGCACATATTGTTAAAATAAATATTGTTTTCATTCATTTTCCTTATATCATATTCCTTTTCCTCATTTAATTTGTATTTCATTTGTAATTACTAAAGATAAATTAATCATATAAAAAAAATTTTTTACAGTTACAACATTTTAATAATATTAATTTGTAATTCCTAATATTAATTAACTAAAAAAAATCTCTTTTATTATAATGCTTTAAATTTACTTATTTATAATTCTAAAAATTAGGGTTTTTTTTTATTAAGAATAAAAGTTTTCGAGTTATAAACAAAATTAAAAGTACAAGTAATTTATAAAAATAGTATAATATAATACAGTACAGTCATACAATTATAAAGTTATAAATGTTAGCGTTACTTGCACGACAATCAATTAGTAGTCTGTGCAGCTTAAATGTTATACACAGGTGATTTACCTATTCGGCTAGGGTTACCTTTAGGTTAATCGCAGGCGATTCAGCGTAAAAGAAGAAAATAGAATCATTCTGTTTTAGAGAAAAAAAAAATATTCAATAAATGTACCTGTTATAAATTTAATATTATGACTGTACTTAATGATTTCCATGTAGTATTTATTCAAACAATAAAATTTAAGTATATTTATTATTTATTAAGAGTCCGCTGTATCTCTGTCCTTTTCTAATTAAAAATTGTTTTTTTTCCCAAAATCAGCAACAAGAGGCAAAAATAAAGAGATGGTTTCGATGTGTTTAATAAAATGTAATATTTTCTTTGATTAGTATGAATTAATTTTATTGCTTCGTTTTTAAGAAAAGTTGGAATAATTTAAAAAATTAGAAATTAGTGTCAAATAATGGGATTTTCAAGTTATTCCAACTTTTTTTGAAAATAAAGCGGTGGAATTAAATCATTCTTATCAGAGAAAATATTGCTTTCTATTACACGAATCGAAACCATCTCTTTATTTCTGCCTGAAGCTATTAGTTTTTATAAAAAATAAATTTTAAATAGATTCGGTAAAACAGGTAACTGTGTCGGTATACAGCTGACTCTTAATAACGTTAAAAAGATACTGTTTATTAATAAATAGATAGGTAAATATTTACTTGATGTTATTCACTTTTTCTTTTTTTTTTGTATTCAAATTAAACTACACGCGATTTGGCAAAATTATAGCTACATTGACCTTTTATAATGTTTTTTTTTAAATAAAAAATTCTTTATATGAGACTAAATGTGCTTACAATGTTGAATGACATCGAAGTGTTCAGGTGAATAACGCATGCATTTAGTAGTCATTCATACTCTTACGTAACGCATAACGACAAAACACAATGATAATAATGGCGTGTGTATAAATTTTCATATAAATTTTTTTCTTTAAATGTCGTATATCTAAGATTTATTTTTAATAATAATTGTGATGAAAAATAGATAGTATTATTAATTGTTAAGATAACTAAAAAATTTCTTATCGGCTATTTTATATGTATATCATTATATTATATGATAATGCTTATTTAATAGAACGACATTTATGGGCTGATTTTATATTTTTTCAATTATGTAATTTATTATTATATATATTTTTTTATAAAACTAATTACGACTAATATTGAATAGTCGAATCTCTTTCTGTTCTTGAGATGCTGGTTTAGAAGAAGTAGATGTACTTGTGGGAGGTAGTGTTATGTAGGGTAATTTATTTGGTAAAGGTGGGGGCGTTGGTCGAGGCAAAGGAGATTGTAAAACCATGGGTTCTGATATGACTAATTTCTCTATTTTCACTTCTTTCAATTCTACTTCTTCATATCTTGGTATTTTTTTTATTCGATTATTATTTAATATAATTATTAAATACGTAATAGAGCTAAAAATGGCTCCTAATAAATGTATGGACCAGCCATATATTGTATGAAGGATATATTTCCTTATAATAGTATCCATAATTAATTTTACTATGTGAAGAATGATTAAAATCATTATTATAGCTAAACTTATTGACCCAAATGTTGTAAGTTTATTTATGAATTTTTTTCAGGTGTTTTCTGCTATATTTCATAAAGTATTTTCTGTTAGTAAATTACTTAATAAATCTCCTCTTGAATTTTCTTCACCCTGGATTCCTCTCGCTATAGCATTTAATAGAGCTGCTTTTTCGAAAGGGAACATTATACGTTGTTGTAGTTCCTGTAAGTCTTCTTGAGAATAAATGCCACTCGTTGTCAGTAATGTTATTTTTTTAGGCATCCATGAAGTTTGAGTATTTGGTCTTAAAATTTTTACAATATTTTTTTGTTGTCCTTGGTTTTAATAAAAGATTTATTCAATCTTCCCTAATTTTATAATATTGTAGAATGATTTAATTACAGCTTATTTCAGAACCTGATTTCAATAATATATGTGTTTTCGGTATTAAAAACCATGTCTCATTTTTTGTTGTTACAGGAAGTTGAATATAACACTCGTTTGTGTATTTTAATTCTACTTCTACTAGTGTACATTTTATTACATGTACCACTTCTCCAGCAAGTTTAGCTATATACCCAGATTTTTGCATGATATTATAGGCAAATTCATCGGGAGCTATGAATGCAAGGAATAGAGATTCGCGTATAATTTTTTTCTCAATTTCGCATTTTTCTTTTGAGATATTGTAACATGGCAGATTGGCCATATTACTTAAGTGTATATTTGTAGCGCATATAGACGACAAAAGGGAGCATCCAACTACTAGCAAGACGGAAAGCAGACCACGCGAGTCAAATAGTTAAAACTATAACCTAAAATCGTTGGCACACGCGCGCGAATTCATAAGGCCCGTATAATGTGCACTGATATGGCTAGCAAGCAGCTTGACTCGAGTAGCTGAGCTTGGGTCCGTTTAGGATCGTTTGTCTCTCTCTTGCAGCACGCGCAGCATACAGCACGAGAGATGGAGCTGAGCAGAAACAAGAAGGAATGTCATTGCATTATTCCTTCTGTCGCTGGCGTCCAGTAAAGAGCGTTTTGACTTGCGATATTGCGTAATATTTTTCTGGTTGTGTGTTACCATTATCGTATTTAGTGTGAGTGAAACTAAGTAGCTTCAATAAATTATAGTTCTTCTATTTTATTTAAAATCAAGCCTCGCATTGTTGCAGGTGCCTTAGTGCTATGTAAAATAGCATAGTTTATTGTTTTATTTGTGCGACGTGTGTACCAGGCGATCTCGTGCACGTCCTATTACTTATTTTCCCTTCGTGCTATTGTAACTCTTTTTTTTGTGTGCCCGTGCCCTTTTTGCGTGTGACTTTTTTTTTATAACTATCTGCTTTTCGTCGTGCGGATAGTTCCTTTGCTAGTGCAAGCGGCGTCGCGTACGCTATACGCGGCTGGCGTCCATTTTGAGCGCGCGTGTTATAATTGTATCGTTGATAAAATACAGTCTCTTTCTTTTTATTCAATTAATTAGATTCCGCATCTTATCTTTATTTAGAACTTAGTGCAACCTCCTGATCCCCAAGGTTATCACAATATTAAAATACAAATCATTAAGGTCAGCCCTATAATGTTTTTCGATGTATACAAATTTAGAATTCACGTAAGTAAATATATCTAAGTTCGTTACTTCTTTTCTCATTTCATAATTGTCAAATAATAATCTATTGTATGGAAGGTCTAAAATAAATAATTTAGGATGTTCGATTTTTGTTAACCTTTAAAGGGTCGGAAAGCCGATATATCGGCTCAAAAACATAATGTTAGGGTACCTCTTTATCCTTAAGTGAATTGATGGGCTAGGTTTGTATCTGAAGTTGGTTTGACCTTATCACTTCAGAGTCAAGGTCAATGAAGGTCATTTGAAGGTTAAACCTAGCAATATGGTTCGAATCATTGCAAAAGATATGTCTTTATGTTTTTGGAGTCACTGAGTTCAGGTTTTACGTCATTTTGACCTCAAATAAAAAGAGAGATGAAGATTTCTCCAAGGTCAGGTTGAGAATATACCTAGGGAAATATTTAAAATTGCTTTTTATGTTTTTTGGAACGCTTGACACCGAATTTTTTCATTCAACCAGAAATACTTTCTGCTATAAACGTATATCGACGGTGCTTACGAAGACAATCACCCTCAGATTTGCGACGAAGACTATCACTTCCAGAAGATACGACGAAAACTATCATTTTAATTTTTATGTAAACGAAGACTATCACTTCTGAACTATTTGCGACGAAAAAAATTGGATTTCAATGTATGTAGACGAAAACTATCATTTTAATTTTTATGTAAACGAAGACTATCACTCCTGAAAAATTTGAAACGAAAAGAATCATATTTTAATGTATGCAGACGAAAACTATTATTTTAATTTTTATGTAAACGAAGACTATCACTTCTAACAAAGAGCGCAGAAAAGTTATTTTTTATATTTTTTTTCGTTGAGGAGTGATTGTTTTTGTTTACATAAAAATTAAAATAATAGTTTTCGTCTACATACATTGAAATATAATTCTTTTTGTTTCAAATTTTTCAGGAGTGATAGTCTTCGTTTACATAAAAATTGAAATAATAGTTTTCGTCTGCATACATTGGAATATAATTTTTATCGTTTAAAATTGTTCAGGAGCGATAGTCTTCGTACGGCACGTCGATATATCATCATAATTTAGATCGTACAATTATAACTAGAAATTTATTATAGAAGAAAAGATAGTAAATAGGGAATAATGCTTGATTTCTGAGCATACGTATGACATAAGCAGATCATATGTTTCTATCTATTTGTTTTCAAACAGTATCGTAATAACAAACAACGTAGTGACGTAGTTTAAACAGTATTTCAACATGATCGTATAATAGAAAGACACCAAGTACAAAATCATAGAGGATACACTTGACAAAAGTGTATTCATACTGTAACATAAGTCACTTATAGAATGCCTGCATACAAGCAACCACCGACGCGGAAGAGAGGCTAATTCCACTCTCGACCGCTACGTGGCGAAACTTCGTCGTTGAGCTTTCTGACACAAGAACAGTCGTCTCAACGGTATAAGTCCGGGGAAAAGACAAGACTCGACGATTCGCTTGCGACAAGCTTTTGCTAACCGTTATTCTACCGTCACTCTACCGTTAAAATACTTTCGTACTTCTCATTGCATCGATTGAGTTAAGTATCTTCTCTCGTTTTTTACTTTGATACTTACTTTTACTATCTTTCCCTACGGAATACCTTTTGATCTTGAGTTGGTCTTTCCATACATACAAAATTGTGGTATTCAGCGTAACAACTCATAGAGTCCATCACCAGTCTACAACAGAAATTTCCTTCCTTGAGCCAAAATAATGAGTACTTGAAGTAGTAGTAAATCAGAACCAGAAGAGGAGTATGCTGACGATCAGACTGGTGCATCACAACCAAATGCTTCCTCAGAAATCTTTAATGATCTTGAGAGAGATGACGGTGTATTTTTTGATTCTGTCTATTTCTCTTCCATAAAAGACTTTGTAGGTCATGCTAATTTCTATGAAAATATTCCTATACCAGAGCATACTCCATTAGCTTACTTTGAATTCATGGATTCGAATATTTTCAAAGTAATTTCAGAACAAACAAAAATGGAAGAAGCAAAATCACGATCAATTCCATTCTAATATGGCTCTATGGAAAGATGTAACAGTAAAAAAATTGCGAAACTTTCTTGCTCTAACTATCAACGTGGTCCATGTTCGTAAGTGTAATATCAAAGATTATTGGAGTATGGATTCTCTATTATCCACTCCAATATTTAGAAACAACATGACCCGTAATAGATATCTCCAAATTTTACGTTTTCTGCATTTTGAAAATAATAGGGACAATGCATCACCCTACAAAAACCACCCTCTGAGGAAAATTAAACCTGTAATAGATTTTCTAAATCAGAAATTTTCCTTTACCTTGCATCCTGGGAAAAACCTTTGCATTGATAAAAGTTTGATGCTGTGAAAAGGAAGATTGAAGTTCAAGCAATATTTACCCTTGAAAAGACACAGGTTTGGTATAAAATTTTTCGAATTGTTGATTGTGAGACTGGATTCCTACTGCGATTCATTATCTGTACAGGAGCTGATACAGATTATGAAAAATTTGATTTGGAAATCTCTGGAGATATGGTAGTTGATATCCTAACACCATATTTCAACAAAGGTCACGTTATCTTCATAGATGATTGGTACTCGTCTCCTCAACTTGCTAATTTTCCCCATGACAAAGATACTGGTATGTGTGGGACCGTGAAGAAAACCAGCAAAGGAATGCCCAAGCTTGTCAGTAAATTGAACCGAGGTGAAATTGAAGTAGCCCATACCCATTCTTGGTTAGCAATAAAGTGGATGGACAAGAAAGAAGTTTACATGATAACAACAGTCCATGAAGTTGGTTACGCAAGTACAGGGAAGAAACATTGGAGTACTAATAAAGATATTATAAAACCAATATGTATAGTCGACTACAATAAAAGTATGAGAGGAATTGACAACATAGACAGACAACTTTCATTGGCAGAAACGATTAGAAAATCTACTGAATGGTATCGAAAACTTTTTTTTTCACTCACTCGATTTTTTTCTGGTAAATTCTGATGCATTACATAAAATGAAAAGTACCATTGACAAAAAGATTTCTTATCCTCATTTTTGTTTAGAAGTAGTGAGAGGCTTACTGGGGATAAATTCTGATGACTTGCGTCATTCATGTCAGTCAAATGACTCTCGACTTACTGGGAAACACTTTCCGAATAAAAATTGATCAAGGGAAAAAGAAAAAAGGCAATTGCCGTTTATGTCTCATAAATAAAACCAGACATCGAAGCACTTATGAATGTAAAACTTGTCAAAATATTCTATGTATAGATCCGTGTTTTGAAACTTATCACACTAAAGAAGTCTTACCTTGATCAAGTTAGAAAAAATTATAAAAAATAAAAGAAAGTCATAAAGTCAGATGTTATCGATAGATTCATATACATCTTAGAAGAGTAATGTGAGAAAAATACAAAATAGACTTCTGACAAAATGGAAAAATGTATAAAAAATGAAAAAAGGAGCTACATTACTCTCTAAATCCACGTCATTAGCTCTGGGTAAAGCAGAAGGAGAGTAGAAGGCCTTAAATCTCCACATTTCTAAAAAAAGGCACGAATTAAAACACATAAGCCCTGAGATGAGTATATACCCAGAAGAATGAGTATAATTATGTCTATTCACAATCAAACAAGTGTCAGATTCAGATGTAGCACCTCGGGATACTCTTAGATATAATTTTTGTTCGAATATATATGATACTTTCTGCATTTGACCTTGAAGTGACCTTGTTTGACCTCAAATGACCTAGATTATGAGCAGTTATGACCAATCAATCTAAATCATGGGGTGCTGAATCTAAATCTAGAATCTCTAGATTTAGATTCAGCACCCCATAAAACATTTGGATATCGTTGTTTTGAATATCTATAATATTTTCTGCATTTGACCTTGAATTGACCTTGTCTGACCTTGAATGACCATAATCATGACCAGTTATGACCAATTAAACTCCAGATTTGGATGCAACACATCTCAAAACTTGAGAATATAATTTTATTCCTATTTTACCGAAGTAAAAATTTTTCATGACCCTCCAGGGCCGAAGAGCCGATATATCCGCTCAGTCCATGATAGGAACATTGTACATGATTGATGGGTGATACAAGACATGAATTTGGGCACTTTCAAAAGAGGTTTCAAAATCTTAAAACCTGGCCCTTTTAAGGTTAATATCCTGTTACAAATGTTAATATTATTTAACGCCGATAATGAAAATGTTGTCTCAATAGAATAGTATAAATACGATTTTAATTGTGTGAATTTATTATTCTTGCGGGGCCTCTATATAAGGTTTCATATTCTGTTTTAAAACCCTCCTCTGCAGGTTAATGTTCCCAAAAAGTATAGCAGTGTTCATCTGCAAATTTGCATATGGTTCCTGAGTTTAATCGTAATTTATTGTTGTTTCCTCGCGACCGCAACGGATGAGACGAAGGGTGGGAGACGGCACATTGGTCCTTCGAGCCGGATGTAGAGAAGAGGTGTGGGTTGGATAATTGTTATCGGGCCGTGCCCTGCAAAAGAAGTTTCAAGTTCCCGCCTTTTTTTTCGATGCGAAGCGTCGGTTGAGAAAAAGCGCGGTAAATGTTATCGGGCCGTGCCCTGCAAAAGAAGTTTCAAGTTCCCGCCTTTTTTTTCGATGCGAAGCGTCGGTTGAGAAAAAGCGCGGTAAATGTTATCGGGCCGGGCCCTGCAAAAGAAGTTTCAAGTTCCCGCCTTTTTTTCGATGCGAAGCGTCGGTTAAGAAAAAGCGCGGCAAAGTGTTATCGGGCCGTGCCCAAAAACCTAAGGATCAATTGCAGGCATTTAAAGAAGCCAGAGGGTCGTACCCTGCAGTTTAGAAAGGACCAGGCCTCCTTTATTGAGATTTGTACAGTACGACTATCGGGTCAAGCCCGCAAAACACGCTTTCTTTGTGCCTCTGTGTGCCTTCCCCTCTCTTTGTTTTGCAGTTCTTGATTTTCATTGATTTTCCTGTCTCTTTCTCACATACTACATTCTTCGTTCTTTCTTTCTATTTTCTCCTTTATTCTTTCATTTTCTCACTTTCGTTCACTTATCTTCACTCTTTATTCCTTCATCGATTTTTTCAATCTCTCCCTCCTTTTCTATCATCTCCACCTCTGACTTGTCTGCTTAGCGGGTTGCTTTCGCAAGACTTAACATGGAGCGCATTGAGAGACAAGAAACCTTGGCCGAAAATATCATCAACTATCGAGAGGATATGCTCAGATCGAATCCAACAATAACGAAAGGCCTCCTCATAGCTCACACTGACTCCCTTCGAGAGGCGTGGAGAAAGTTCGAGAGGGCGCATCAGAAAATCCTAAGAAAAACTTTAAACCAGAACCATGATTATTTCAGACGGAATGTGTATGCAGCAGCCTTCAATGCATACAACGCAACACTTGGGTTTCTGTATGATGAACAGCTTAGGCTCGACGCCGATGCCCGCACGCATCAGCCTACCACCTGTGAGCGACCCGGAGCCACCTTCCGAAAATAAATCTCCCAACATTTTCGGGAACCTTTGAAGATTGGGAATCTTTTCGTGACTTGTTTATTTCCTTGGTTCACGAAGACAAGTCCTTGAATGATGTACAAAGGCTGCACTTCCTTAAAACGGTGATAACCGGGGATGCAAAGAAGGCCATAAATGAAATAACCATCACAGAAAACAATTACGCAATCGCTTGGAGAATCCTTTGCGAACGTTATGACAACAAGCGGCTTCTTGTTACACACCATTTCACTAGTTTGTCAAATTTAGCAGCCATTCCTAAGGAGGAGTCGGAGGAGCTCCAGCGCCTGTTGGATTCCGTTACAGCAATCAAAGAGGCTCTCCGCAAACTTGGAAGGCCAGTCGATCATTGGGACGATCTGTTTGTTTTCAACATCACCCGAGCCTTGGATCTCACGACACGCAAGGACTGGGAGAAATCATTAAGCAGTGATCAACTCCCTACTTACAGCATGATTTCCACCTTTCTTCAAGGACGAATACGGGCTTTAAAAAACAGTGAAGTTCTAAAAACGGTCAACTCAAGGCCCAATGTCGGACAATCTCGCTCAGAATTAAAGAACTCGAAACCATATCGAGTCCTAAGCGCGTCCATGTCGACTAAACCTACTACTGACTGTCCAGCCTGCGAGGGTGCACATCATCCAATGAGTTGTTCAACATTTCAGAATTCTAACATTGATCGGCGTCGGGAGATCACCCGCCATGCACGACTGTGTTTTAATTGCCAAAAGGCTGGACACATTGCTTCTGCTTGCACCTCTCTAGCAAGATGCAAGCAATGCCACGCAGCGCATCACACGCTTCTTCATCACAATAGGAAAAGAGAAGGAACCGATCCCGGACCAAGCGTCTGTGCAAAACGCATTCGAGACTCCGATCATGGATCTCTGGCACGCGAAGGGTCTGATGTGTCGGTTAGTCGGTCTGCCGCCTGACTGGTCCTTCTGGCCACTGCGCAAATAACAATGATAGCCGCAAGTGGTCGGAAAATACGGACGCGAGCGATGCTGGACAGTGGTTCTGAGGCAAGCTTCATAACCGAAGCTCTAGTTCAGGAACTGAAGGCCCCGTGTGATGACGTGAATATCCAGGTTACAGCCTTTGGAGGCCACCAGGTGGACACTTTAAGAAGAAGAGCCTCATTCGGAATTACTGCCCGTGAAGGAACGCAGAAGATGAGTGCATATGTCATCCGCCATCTAGGAATAGACACCCCACGGGAAGACATTGAGACTTTAGAATGGAAGGACTTTCCACATCTAGATCTTGCCGATCCTGAGTTCTGAGAGAGAAAGGAGGTAAAACTTCTGATCGGAACGGACGCTCTTGGTCTCTTCATCCGGAGTGGACTATACCGAAGTCCAAAGGGTAACCTTATAGCACAAAAAACTTCATTAGGTTGGGTGATAAGCGGACTAACCACTCACCCAACTCCAGAAAATGAGATTCAAACCACACACAGCTCAGTGACAGCGCCAAACTATGAAGCTTCCCTCAATGACATCGTCCGGACGTTCTGGGAACTTGAAAATTTGCCGGAAAAGCCATGTATTTCGAAGGAAGATCAGGAATGCGAGCGCCTATTCGTCTCAAGCTATCGACGCGACAATGACGGAAGATACATTGTGAGGCTACCTCTTAAGCCCTCCGCTAAGTCCGCACTAGGCGGCACCTTGAAAATTGCTGAACAGCTAATCAGAGAATTACGACCTTCAAAGAGAATATAACGCCTTTATGCATGAATATGAACAAGCGGGACATATGCGTCAAATTTCCAGTGAGAAGGAATCCCAGAATCACCAATACTACCTCCCTCATCACGGCGTCTGGCAGAAAGTTGATGACCGCCGCAAACTCAGAGTGGTGTTCAACGCCTCCTCAAAATCAGATACTGGTATGTCCCTCAACGACATACTTTATACAGGTCCATCATTGCAACGAGACTTAACATCTATCATCATACGGTGGAGATTCCACAAGATAGCCTTCTGCACGGACATCGGACAGATGTACCGGCAAATCCGCGTGGACGATGAAGACGTGGACCTACAAAGAATCGTGTGGCAATCAGAAGAAGACGCGTCTGAGAAACACTACCAATTGTTGACAGTCACCTATGGCCTGTCCTGTGCGCCCTTTCTAGCAATTCGGACATTACTCCAGCTAGCCCAGGATGAAGGAACAGAATTCCCTGGAGCAAAGGAGGCGCTAAGCACCGACACATACGTAGACGACATAGTCACTGGGTCGGATGACATATCTTTGGCGATCATTCTAAGGGATGACCTTATCCAACTCTTGAGACGAGGACGTTTTCCTTTGCGAAAATGGGTCTCTAATCACCCTAAGCTTCTCCAAGGTCTGCCTGAAAAAGATCTCCTTCGCCCGACGTGGAAAGACTTCAAATCCAATGGACCGGTTCAGGCATTAGGAATCTCATGGGATCCAGTAGACGATGAAATGCGTTTCACCACGCCAACCTATATCTCGCCCAAGACACCCACCAAACGGAGGATCCTATCGATCATCGCTAAGTTATTCGACCCCATCGGATGGTTGAGTCCGTTTATAGTAAAAGGGAAAATTTTAATACAATTATTATGGAAACAAGGCACTGGATGGGACGAGGAATTACCTAAGGATCTCTTACAACTCTGGAACGAGTTTGAAATGAGCTTGAAGAGCATCTCTGACATTCGGATACCCAGATGGTATGGCACCCGGAAGGGAGACACCATTCAACTTCACGGGTTCGCTGACGCAAGTGAATCCGCTTACGCTGCCGTAATTTACATACAAGACTCCGCAAAGGGGAATGGTGGGCGGGCACAACTTCTAACCTCAAAAACCCGCGTAGCCCCCTTGAGGTCACTCACGATCCCTCGCCTAGAGCTCTGCGCTGCTCATCTCCTGTCCCAACTCATGCGACGAATTGTTGAAAATCTTGATAGACCAATCACAGCTGCATACGCTTGGTCTGACTCCCGCATTGTCCTCTCATGGTTAGCATCTGAACCCACCAAATGGACGGTATTTGTGCGAAACCGAGTATCGGAGATTCAAGCCAACACGGAAGGGATGGTATGGGGCCACGTACCATCAGAGGAAAACCCTGCTGACATCGCATCTCGCGGAATGGACCCAATGACTCTGAAAGAAAACCATCTTTGGTGGCATGGTCCTGAGTGGCTCTCGAAACAACCAATGGAGTGGCCCTCCTTCAATTCAACTGCTTTCTCAAGACAAGCACCTGAAAAGGCCCACGATGTTGCCTGTCACAACACACAAATCAAGGAAGATCTTATCCAGCGATTTTCCTCGCTAACCACTCTCATTCGAGTGGTAGCACGATGTCTCCGTGTTAGAAGGCGGTCGGAAAGCAACTTACTGACGGCTCTTGAGTTAAACACGGCCTTCACAAGATGCATCAGGCTAGCACAGAACTCGGACTTTGGTCCCGAATTAAGATCGCTTCAACAAGGTCACCCAGTGGCGCTCTCAAGTCCAGTTTCGAAATTACTCCCCTTCATAGATAAGGATGGAGTTATGCGAGTTGGAGGAAGATTGCAAGCCGCAGCGTTACCCTATTCTGAACGACATCCTCCTATATTGTCAAAAACTTCACATCTCTCAACCTTGATTATCGAGTGGGCGCATAGAGCCTCTCTTCACGGTGGAACAATGTTGACTTACTCATTGGCCATTCGCCGGGCATGGATCATCGGTGGGCGTCAAAAGGCAAGGCATCTTATAAATAAATGCACGATCTGCATACGCAACCGCGGTCAGACCAGAACTCAAGTCATGGGATCCCTGCCACGCGAAAGAATAGAAAAATCTCGACCCTTTTCAAAAATCGGCCTTGATTATGCCGGGCCTCTCCAAATCAAGATGAGTAAAACTCGAGGAGCTCGCTCAACAAAGGGGTATATCGCTCTCTTTGTTTGCCTGTCCACAAAGGCCGTTCATCTGGAGGCCGTAAGTGATCTGACCACGAAAACCTTCCTTGCTGCTCTTCGGAGGTTGTGCAGTCGACGCGGTCTTCCAGCAGAGATTTGGAGCGACAACGCAACCACGTTCCAAGGAGCTGACCTCGAACTCAAAGCCATGTTTCGCGAAGCCGAAATACAATGGAACACCATCGCCGAGTCCTTAGCCAATCAAGGTATAACCTGGCGGTTCATACCCCCTCACGCGCCTCATTTTGGTGGCCTTTGGGAGGCCGCTGTGAAATCAGCAAAGTCACACCTTAAACGTGTTGTTGGGACACAGCGTCTCACCTTTGAAGAACTTAGCACGCTTCTCGCGCAAGTGGAGTTTTGCATGAATTCCCGACCCCTGACCCCTCTTTGCGGGGAACCAGACGATATTGAAGCCATCACGCCCTGGCATCTTGTTAACGGCTACCCGCCAAGCTCCGTTCCGGAGCCACTGAGAACGGAGGTCAATCTCGATCACCTTTCCCACTGGCATCTTGTCCAGGGGATGAGAGATAGCTGCTGGCGCCGTTGGTCCGCCGAGTATCTTAATACTCTCCAGCAGCGTCACAAGTGGATCAGGCCCACTCCGAACCTCGAAGTTAACGATTTGGTCCTGATCATCGACCCATCGCTAATTAAATTGGGCCGATGGCCAATCGGACGAATCCTCCAGACCCACCCGGGCAAGGATGGGCACGTTCGTGTCGTCACCGTCAAAACGATGACGGGAACATATCGGCGACCTCTGACTAAGCTATGTCCATTTCTAAGACCGGATCCTTAGGTTCTACGCCAAGATCTTAGCTGGGGCAGCTAAGGTGGGCGGGATGTTTCCTCGCGACCGCAACGGATGAGACGAAGGGTGGGAGACGGCACCTATAAAAAGGAGTAAGTCGGCGCTGACGGGTCAGTATCTATTTCAACTTCACGGAGTGCGGTTCAGTCGCAGTTTCGAGTGTGTGTAACACAGTGTTAAGTGCAAGTGCAAGTGAAAGTATACAGTGTTCTTTATAATTGGTTCGGAAATCTTTCTTCTAGTGTTTATTTGTTAAATTGGTTGAAGCTGAATAAAGGTTCTAACAGTGAGACGTTTTTTTTGATTGAACATTTCCCAACCCCCCCCCTCTCTCTAATAATTAAATATACACAAAAACAATTGTTTTACAAACTAACTTGAGCGTATTCTTCTAGTAGAGTGATTCTTATAAGGCCTTGGACGAGTACGTTATCCCAGGAACCAAAATTATCCGTGTAAGATTCTCCTTGGCATGTTTTAACCTTAACTGAACCAGCGAAATCTATTCCTACTGATCTTGTTGAATTTATTTTTAAATCCGCTATTGTATGAATGTTATCATATTTAAATATTCCTGTTTCATGTATAAATTTGCATTTTTCATGGCTGATTTCGTAAAGATATTCTTGTAGGGCATGAGCTGTAGTACACTGATGGCTGAACATTTCACAGTGAAATACTGTTCTCTGTATTTCTATTTTACTCTGCATGATTTTTATAGATTCAAATTCTGCAATTTGTAGTAATTCTATTATTGCATTACTTATAGTAACATTTTCTTGTTGAAAATCGCATTCGCCCGTATCTAGTAAAGAGTACGTAGTAATGATTGAATCTGTAGATTCACAGTTGAAACCGATGATTGCAGAATTACTCTTGATAAGAGATAAGAAGATAAATATGATAGACAGCATTTTTTTAAATGTTCATATAGAGGATGAAGAGTTCTGAAAATAGAAAATATTATTAATTTTTACGTTTATGCAAAATTAATTTATTTGCATGAACGAGTTTTGGGCCACCCTTTTAATTTATAGTGATATTGCTATTTTCGTGAATTTTTAATACCTCAAAGGGTCCCAAATTATGATTTTTTTCTAATTTTCCTGGCTTTGATTCTTTTATAAACCATACTTCATCGCCAATATTAAAATTTACAGAATTTATAGATCAGTCATAGTATAATTTAGATTTTTCCTTTGATGATATTAAATTTTCTTGATCTATTTTCGCAATATCTTTTATGTTTGTTAATAACTTTTCTATATAATCATTAAAAGTTGGTAATTTTTCTGATTGTTTCAAATGTTCGCTAGATGGTAATCTAGCTGGGTAGGCGAAAACTAATTCATGTGGTGTGAATTTATGACTTGAATGAACACTCGTATTATAGTTGAATTGTGCAAGTTCAAGCCAATTATCCTATTCTATTTTCTTATCTGCAAAATTTTTCAAATATTCGCATAAGGGATGATGAGCCCTTCCTAACGATCCGGTAGATTGTGAGTAAAATGCGGTTGTCTTAATTTTTTTAAATATAAATCTTTTTAAAATTGCTTTTATTAATTTGTCTGTAAAATTTGCACCCTTGTCGGTAACAACTATTTTTGGTGAACCGAAAATGCAAATGAATTTTTTCATAAATGCTTCAGCTATAGACTGTGCTGTTTGATCTTTGAGTGCAACAGCTATTACAAATTTCGATAAACGATCTTGCATTGTTAATATATATTTATTATTATTTTTAGTTATGTTTAAAGGTCTTACTATATCTAAAGAAATATTATCGAGTATTTTTTCTGGGGTATCTGTTATGATCATTGATTGTTTAGTATTAATACTTTTTAATTCATTTTTTAGACATGTTTCGCAATTTTTTATTCTGTTTTGTATATCAGTTTTTAAATTTTCCCAAAAGTATTTATTTTTAATCCTATTATAAGTTCTATTAACTCCTGAATGACCTCCTAAACTTGAAAAATGATATAAATCGAAAATTTTTTCTCTGTTTTCAATTTTTACGTATTCTGTATTGTTTGAACAAATAATAATTTTAATATCTGTATCTTTGAAAATATCATATGAAATTTCTTCAATTTCGTTCAAAGTTATGTTTAAAATTTTAATATTGTTTGAAATGCTAAACATATTACATTTATTTTTAATTAACAGATTTTTTAATGTATTAAGATTATTTATTAATTTTTCTTTTACTAAAATAAATGATTCTTTAATATTTAAGCACATAATAAAAATTTTTCTATTTTTAAAATTTATTTTCTCGATTTGTTTGCCTTTCAATTCATTATTCACTTTTATATTATTTTGTACGAGATATCTATCTGTTGATTCGTCTAATAGCTTTTTTTCTGTTGTAACTAAATGAACAATATTATCTTTTCTATGTTCTATAGAATTTTTTGAATATATTATTGTATTCGATTTGTTTGTACATGTATCTTGTTGTATAGTATTTTCGTTAGTCTTGACGTCTTGATTTGTTATTGTTTTAATTATTTTTTTGGGGCTACCTCATTTCTTTTTGGCTGATTTCATTTTAAATCGAACAGTCAGTATACACTCAAGTCACCAATTACTGCGCTAATGGAGTATGTTATTCTACCTTAAAAATAAGGGTGTACGTATTTTTTTATTTTGCTGATATCAAAACTGCATCAGATATGCACTTTTGAAAATTGCATACAAAAACTAAATGTTAAAACTGAAAATGTTGAGAATAACTTTAGAGGGCTATCGTTTTACCAATTCTCAATGAATTTTGGTAAACCTTATTTTGTTTTATTATGTTTTAAGCCCTCTTTAATTCAGTGCAAGAAATTTCAAAAAAGACTAAAAAATGACTAAGATATGTGCATTTTACCAAAAAATGCACTTTTTATGCACATGCATTTTTCTCGAAAAACCCATTTTTTTTTTTGCTGAAATTTTTTGTGCTCATAGAGGACCGAATTATCTATCTAATGGTACTTGGTTGATCTCGTGCTTATTTGTTTGAAGCGAGAAAAAAAATTAGATAGAAAAAGCAATGTAGATTTAAACACTATCCTTCTTTTAGCATTACCCGGGAACAACGACGTGGACGTAGAAGGTTTCTGTTCCCTTCGGGGTGCTTTTTTAACGTGAGTCCCCCTTGCCTCTCACTGTTGGGATGCGTCAAAAATATAATTATAAATAATTACTTTTTTTTATTTTTGCACTTATTATTTTTAGTTCTAAGTGTAGCCTTACGACGTTTGACTTTTTTTTTCTTGTCTTTCACTTTAGTCAGTGCATGTATAGCTGTTCTGCCAACAAATATATGCGATTTCAATTCCCCAAGTTGTTTTAACCACATATGACTTTTTTGAATCTCATTATATTTAGGAACTGTACTCCATTCAATATTTTTTTTTTTTCTAAATTTTTCAATCTTATTTATTGGTAATAATATGATTTTGATTGCACTGGTGTACTTTTGAACCCAATTTATAAAATCGTCAGCATTTTGTATCGATTCTTCATGAACTCTTTTTGAGTTATGTGAAGTAGCATAATGCTTTAGAAGCCCGACTATTCCATCAACGGCTCCTTTCCCATGACCAGTCGCAGAAAATAACCATTTCATTTGATAAGAAAAATGCTTGAATTCATGTAGCTGAAAACGATTTTTAAATTGGCTTGCAGCTCCATCTGATATAATAGTGACTTTAGTAACTAAATCATTTTTCATAAGATCGATCATTTTATTTATTGCTAATAGCGCATATGCAGTATCATGCTTTTTGTCGTCACTAACGATCGCAAAGCTTTGCGTTATCTCTCCTTGGTAACAGACTGCAGTAAAAATAGAAATTTGGTTATTTACCCAATGATTTCCCTGAACCGCTTTATTATTTATTACAGACCAATTTTCTGCAAAATCAACGTGGATAATTAACTTAGTAGGATCAGCTTTACCTTTTTTTTCTTTTTTTATAGCTTCACGTTGAATATTTTTTATGTATACGTGAGTACTTGCTTTTAGTGCGCAGATTGAAAATTTTACTTTAAAAACTGATAAGCTTACTGTTCCTTTGATAAGATTACCATTATCCCACAAAGCAAACGTAATTTCACCTTCACAATTTTCTTTCAGTTTTAACAATTTCAATGTGATACCCTCACTACCGGGGCAATAATTGCATTCCTACAAGAAACACGAATCAGATGGTTCAGAACACAACATTGCGTTAGTTATTTCTAAACGAATTAAATCTAATTCAGAATCATTATCGCCTCTAAAACGAATTAAACTTGTAAGAAACAGTTCATAATTTTCGCTATGTACACAAAGACCAGTTTCCTTCACAGGGCTTGTTAAGACGAAACTTGGTCTTAGACTATAGAATTTCGATTTTCCTATTTGTAAGTTTGGATTTTCTTGTCTTAATTGACTATATGTTATTTTTAAGCTTCGAGTAAGAAACCGTTTAACTTTTTTAGTTTTTGTATTATTAACTTTAACAGTAACAACATCGGATATATTTGGACTTTGTCTATTACAATGAAAATCATCATTTAAAAAATATTCCGTAGCGATATTTTTTGTATTTTCATCAATAGGATGACCAGTATATGAATCTGGCTCCGAATAAACTCCTTCATTTTTCACGAGATTTCTTGATTTATTTATCATATACTCGCTTATATTCGGTAATAGTGAGCAAATTTTTATTTTGCTCAATTTTGAAGGTAGTAGAGTTAGAAGTTTTATTTTCTCCGAAACAGAAGAACATTTTTCTAAAGCCGATTTAAAATTTTCTACAAATTCGTTCTAATAGTTTTCAGTCGAACTTTTGTCCGATTCTATTGATTCAACTGAAATGCCATACGCATCTTTTAATTTACTTCCGACAGTAGCAGAAAAAGCTGAAATTAAAGATTTTTTCTTTTTAGATACGTAATTTTCTGTTAAATTTTTAGGTATTGCGGTTTTTCTTTTTAGCGGCGAGACGCATTGAGGTAAAATTGTATTAATACTCTTGTTTAATTCCTGTATTCGTTCGGGTGTCTTGGGGATAAAATCATCATGTTTTCCGCTAAAAAGTTCAGTGATTTCATTTTCAGATGTAGATTCAAGATCACTTAAAATCATTTTTGATGTGCGTTCATGGCAATTTTTGCATACATTAGTAGAGGGCAGTATCATTAAATCTGGATAAAGCTGTGCCAAATTAATGGCCAAATCTTCCAACGGTCTAAAACGTAAATTTCTGCTTTTATAAACTACATTCTTATGCATTTGAAAAAAATCGGGACATCGAATTCTTGTAGAAGAGTGAATTTCGGACATCGTAATTGCAGAGTTTTGTTTACTTTTTCACAAGTCCGAAAAGTACCTTTCAAAGCAGACGTAAGAATAACTAGCTTGTATATAACAATTCTAATATGCTGTTTTGGTTACATGAGGTATTTGTCCATGAATGAGCCTCCTATTGTCTGTACATCGAAACATACATAATATAGATATACACGAATAGAATTATTATTTTCCATTTTTAATATTTATTTTTATATTACAAATTTTCTATATATATATATATATATATATATATATATATATATATATATATATATATATATATCACTATTGATGATATATACATACATACAAAGGTAAACAAATAATGAGCGAAGCATGCGACAGCGTTGGAATGAACATTGCTTAAGACTTTCGAACGTATATACAAAAATTTTTCACCAATAAAATTTGTGAATTTTTTTTCTCGCTTCAAACAAATAAGTACGAGATCAACCAAGTACCATTAGATAGATAATTCGGTCCTCTATGAGCACAAAAAATTTCAGCAAAAAAAAAATGGGTTTTTCGAGAAAAATGCATGTGCATAAAAAGTGCATTTTTTGGTAAAATGCACATATCTTAGTCAATTTTTAGTCTTTTTTGAAATTTCTTGCACTGAATTAAAGAGAGCTTGAAACATAATAAAACAAAATAAGGTTTACCAAAATTCATTGAAAATTGGTAAAACGATAGCCCTCTAAAGTTACTAAAGTTATTCTCAACATTTTCAGTTTTAACATTTAGTTTTTGTAGGCAATTTTCAAAAGTGCATATCTGATGCAATTTTGATATTTCAGCAAAATAAAAAAATACGTATACCCTTATTTTTAGGGTAGAATAACATACTCCATTAGCGCAGTAATTGGTGACTTGAGTGTATACTGACTGTTCGATTTGAAATGGAATCAGCCTTTTTATACGTGTACGTTCTTCATTTAATTTCTGTATTTTCATTTCATTTTTTGGTAAAGGTGTTGCTTTGTTATTACTTTCGTTTTCTTTAGTTTTTTGTGCTCTAGTTACGACGTTTATTTCTACTGTATCTATGGGATTTCTTGATAAAGCGTCACTATTTACATTCATTCTTCCTTTTTTATACATTATGTTAAAATCATATTCTGCTAATTTAAGTCCCTATCTCTGAACTTTATTATTTTCATCTGCTGATCTAAATGAAAGTTATGGCTTATGGTACAATACTATAGTAAATTTATTTCCATAAATATGATTTTTGAATGTTTCTATGCCAAATAATATACCTAGTGCTTCTTTTTCGTATGTGTGATATTTTAATTCTGGTCCTTTCAAGACTCTTGATGCATATGCTATCGGCTTAGTTTCTCCAATTTCTCCCAGTGATAATATAGCCCCTTATGCATATTCTAATGCATCAGTTGTTATTATAAAAGGTTTATCCAATTGAGGAAATTGTAATAATGGGGCAGAGCATAGTGTTTCTTTAAGTTTATCGAAAGCTTCTCGCTTTCCAGGATCCTATATAAATATTACTTCTTTTTGTAATAACCGTGTTAATGGTTTTGTGATTTTTGCAAAATCATTGATAAATCTTCTATAATATCCTACCAATCCCCAAAATTCTGTTATATTCTTAACTGTTTTTGGGATTGGGAATAATTTTACCACTTCAACTTTTTTAGGATCGGCTTTTATACCATTTTTACCGATTATATGTCCGAAAAATGTGACTTCTTCTTTCATACATTCACACTTTTTAGGTCGCAACTTTAGTCCTGCCACTCTTAATTTTGAGGCTACAAAATTGAATTTGATATTATGTTCTTTTTCTGATTTAGCAGCTATTATTATGTCATCAATGTATACATGCCATATTCTTTTACTTATAAGTTCCCCAAGAGCAGCATTGGCAACTCTCATAAATGTTCGTGGAGAATTAGTTAAACCAAACAGTAAAACTTTAAATTTAAATCTTTCCAAGGGATGTACGCTAAAAGCTGTTTTACGAATATCAGATTCTCTAATTGGTACCCAGTGAAAGGCCGAAACCATATCTACAGTTATAAAATATTTATTTCTACCCAAATCATCGAAAATTTCTGTTATAGATGGTATTAAGTATGGATCCGGTATGGTTTTTCCATTTAATTTTCTATAATCTATGACTAAACGCCATCTTGGTTTTCCATCATTACGAAGTTTCTTTTTTACCACGAATGCTGGTGCATTATAAGCGCTTTTAGAAGGTCTTATTAAATCATTGTCGATTAATTCCTGTGTTTCTTCTATAGTTATTTGTTTTGATTTGTATAGTAATGGAAATTGTTCAACGTATATTAGTCTATTATCTGTTAAATTTATTTCATGATATTCTAAATTACATTTTCCCATTTTTTCTCCTTCAAGCCAAAATATATCTTCATTTCTTATAATTAGATTCCTTATACTTTGTTTATTTTCTTCGTTTAAATAATTGAAAATTATTTTATTTAATAATTTTTCTCTACGATCTATATTTTTTTCATACATATGATTTATGTTTTCATGAGTTATAGTTTCTTCAGGTTCTTTTTGCTGCATATTTAATATTGCAATATCTTCTTCAATAAAATAAGTGAGAAATTGTTTATCTTTATTTTCAATATTAAAATTTGTATTATCTTGTAGTTTTAAAAGGAATTTATAATAATCTATATCTTGTTCATCTTACAATTGATTTTTGTCTTAAATACAATTAATATCGTTCATAAGATTTTTTATGTTTTCATTTTTATTTTCTCAAAATTGCGTAATCGAAGATATGTGTTTAGTATCTTGCATAAGCGTGATACGATTCAATAATTGAAATGTATTAGTAACTGCTATGTCGTTTCTTTCGCTGTTTTGTATACATAAATTTAAACTTGAATTTTTTTCATATTCATAGTCTGTTTGAATTTAATATTTTCTACCCATTTATTTCTAAATATCCTTTATCTAGTCTTAATTTTTTTTCCTTTAAAACATTTATACCTAAAATTTCATTATAAGGTATCGACAAATTTTTTGACGCTATATGAAAATTTGTTTGTGATTTGTTTATAGGAAAATTAACTATACCACATGTTTTCATAGGTGTATTAGAGATTTCTGATAAATATATTTTAATATTATCATTAATAGAATTAGGTGGTACTAATTTTTCTTTTATTATATTAAGTTGAGCACCTGTATCTATTATTAATTTACATACTTTGTCTGTGAATGGATTTTTTATCTCAATAAATTGTAGTGTATTTCTTAGTTTAAATACGTAAATTGATATATTTTTATCTATATCATTTCCAGATTTACTTTTTTTAATTTCTTTTTTTATATTGTTCATATTTTTGGATTTTTTTTTTTTTATGTATTGTTACAAATTTTGAGTCATTTTTCACCTGTGGTTTGAATTCTATCGTATCGTATAGCATTTCTTCCTCTATACTGTAGTTTAATGTACAACTTAAATTATTTATATTAATATCATCAAATGTGTCACATATTTCGAATCCGTAATCAATTTCGTGTTCTCTTGCAAAATATTGAATGTCTTCATAATTATTAAGCGACTTTTGTTTTATAACTCCTCTTGTTCGCTCTCTCCAAGATGAGTCTAAGCATTTCCCTGTGTATTATTTGATTCAGTTATTTTTGATTGACATTGTTCATTTGTATAATTGGTTTTTTTGCATAATGTGCAAAATTTCTCTTGTTTTCTTTCTAAATTTGTAATTGTAAAACATGTATCAAGTGAGTGTCCTAATTTTTTACAATATGGACATTGTATATTTTGATTATTGTTGTAAGTTTTTTTATTTTGATATTCTCGTTTCTTGCATTGCTCTATGTTATGTCCTTTAATTTCACAATATCTACAAAATTTATGTTGACCTTTTGGTCCATATTCATTATTATATCAATTATTTCTATTATAATTATTTCTTCAGTCTTTACCTGAGTGACCCGATCTGTCACGTAATTGGCATCTTTTTTGATCATCTGATTTAATTTGATTTACAAATATCTTGAATTTTTTGCAATTAGTAGTGCTGTGATTCTGATTACAAATGTCACAAGTTTGTGTGAGTATATTAATCTTTTCTTCAATTCGATTACATAATTCAGAATTATGTCCATTCTTTTTGCATTTCCAGCATAATTCATATTCTTTTATAATCGGACAACGACCTACTTGATGACTATTTTCTCGGCAGAATTGACAATATTGTTTATTGTCATCTGAAACTGTACACATACCTCTTGAATGTCCTAGTTGATTACAAAATTTGCATCTTAATTTTATTTTATCTTTTGTATTAGTGCACTGGTAAGACGAGTGAGTTGGTTCTTTACAATATACACAGCTTGCAATATTGCAACATAACGCCTTATGACCTATATCTTTACATATTTGGGAGCATGTTACTTGTTTCAGGGATTTTTTAAAGATATCGCTAACCATAATTTTCTTTGTATTTTCACCTGATTGCGTTCTAATATCTTTATATTCTTCTAATTTATTTTCTACTGCTATTGCTTTTCCAGCTGCTTGTGAAAAATCCTGGACTTCTCCTATTTCATATTTTACTTCACTATTTAAGCCTTCTTTAAAATATTTGACTGTATTTGCGTCCAGTTCATTATTGAAACGTTGTAAAGCATCTCTTGATATACCGTTTTCATTTTCCTTTTTATCTTTAATTTTTAAGCCTAATTTTGTTATTCTTTCTATGTAATCGACCACTGACTCATGCTTCGCTTGTTGAATTCGTTCTAATTTTGCATATAAAGAGTGTAAATTATCCATCCCAGGATATAAATTTCTTATAAATTTAATAAATTCTTCTATAGTTTCAAGTTTACTACCCTTTATAGCAGTAAGAATTGTTCCTGATACCTTAAATCTTGAATGACTCATGAATTTCGATTGTTCTTCCTCACTTAATATATCTTTTGCAATTTCTAATATTTCTGTATAATCTTCTAAAAGTACATTTTTTCCATCAAATTCAGGTGCTAATCTTGAAATTTCTTTCAGTGAGTATCCCGATGTATTTGCCATGTTTGTGTTATCCAGTAAGTTTCCAATTTCGACAATCGAATTGTTATTATTACCCACAAGAATATTCTCTCCGTCTATATCTTGATAACTTTCTTGTTTAATAGATAAATTTCCCGTTTTGTTAAATATTCTGCCTGCTGTTGTATTATTTTCAGAATAAATCGTCACGTCTCTTGTTAAAGTATATTTGTCCAAAAAACTGTCTTGTTGATTATTTTGTTGTGTTGTTTTAGTACTTTTGGAAATTATTTTTGGAATTGTTCATGTAGATTTACGTAATGGTGTGTTTTGTTTGTTTAAAATATCTGTATTGCTTATATTTGGAATATTATTTTCACTTGTTTCTTGTGGAAAATCTGTGTCCTTTATTAGATCTGCGGTGTTATTTTCAATTGTTTTTTGTGAAATATTCTTTAAATTCGAGGTGTTATTTTCGATCGTTGTATTTAAACTTTTATTTGGAGAACGTGCAACTTTTGTACTTCTGCGAAATGGATTGATATTTTCGTAGATGTGTTTTCCCTCTTTTTCTTGTTCTCTTGAAACCGCTTGTTTGATATGTTTCCTTATTCTTTCACGACTAGGATTAATATTTTCGCTTTCTTTAGTAGGTATTTTAAATCTTCAACAAATTTCGAATAATTCTAATTTAGAGTATGATAATATCCACTGTTTTTTCCCTTCTTTTAAGTAATCCGATATTTCGTTAAAATTTCTTTTACTCATTTGTAATATTCATTATTTATTTTCCAATAAAGGTCAAATAACACGAAAAAAAAAATATTATTTTATAAATATTAATGATTATATTTTTAAATATCGTTTGTAAACCAAAAATAATTCGTTTAAAATTTCTTTGACACTGAACTACTGTAAAAAATAGATAAAAATGCTGACTTTTGTTTTGAATTCTTTTCTTTCTTTGACCTACTGTTCTTGAAAATATCCGGGAGTATGTCACACGGTAATTTTGCTGATTCAATATTTTTATGAGTTCGATACTCTTTATAGTTATTTGATTACCAGTGTCTATTTTGTCAAATGCCGTTTTGTTCTGACTTCCAATATTTAATGTTGAGCCAGGTTTTTTTTTATTTAATGAAAAGTATTTCATTTTCAAAATTATGTATTGAAAATTATGTTATTTTTACGACTTTAGTGAATCGTTAATGTATCAGATTACTAATATTATAAAATCAATGCAAGAAACTTTTTAAGATAATTGATAAAAATAAAAAAAAATTTTACAATTATTAAGAATAATTGATGTATGAACTTATTTATTTAATTATTTTAATTGAATATAATTTTTAATCACGCACATCACGATTGTATATTTTGATTACGCACTATGCGTATGATATATGTATTTAAATTTTTGCTCTTTATATAATATATATATTTTTATTAATTGACGCAGCTCGCTAATAATGCACTTCGCGTATGTATTTTCTTTTATTTTAGATAACACTATTAATATTTAATGACACACTTCGTGTTTATTTTTAATGACACTATTCACTTTAAATATTGCACTTCGCGTTTAAATAATTTATTTAATGGACGCTATTTTGCGTATAATTTTTATTCGATTTGTGTTGTCTTACATATAATATTTTTATTCGACGCACTTTGCGTTTGATTTATGCCTTTTGAAACACTTTATTATTAGTCCCTTATATTTTTATGCACTTCACATGGATATATATATAGATGAAGAATCATAAGTTTTCTCCGATTATTCTTGAATACAGTCAATACGATCTCTCAATTAAGAAACAATTTGTACCGGAACGAAAATGTGAAGTCCTGGCTTTCACCAGGACTAAATTAAAATGGATATATTTATAGAATTTTTTAGATTCATATGAAACTTGAATATTTGAATAAATTATCAAAGTTAATTATAATAATACTTAAAATTACGAAAGTATATGAGATCTAGTGGTGGTTTAAATCCACCAATATTTTAATTGAGTGAGATCGTTCTCACTATTAAATGTATTGAAGTTAATTTATAAAGATTTTTAAATGAGAATGAAAATATACTTAATATTCTTACCTTTGTGGAATTCAGTAGATAAGGGCTGGCTATATTCAGACAGTTTATGGATAGGCACGATTGAAATAAGACTCGAGTCAAATGTATAAGTAACTTTTAAGGAATTTATTAGACACTTGTAAAATAATTATTATTGAATATGACAATAACTTGATTTTGCTTTGACTTTGAATTTGAATTTAAATCGAAGTTCAAGTGCGAGAATCACAGGATGTATGACTTGGTACCAACAATAATCCTGGGGTAGTGCTGACTGTCGTCAATTTGAGTCGGCTTTTATAAGATTTTATCTTTGACATAATTTCATTAAGTAATAAGTGGATCTTGTTTTTTTATGATTTGTTTAATAATTTTGTAATCAATGAATTTCGTTACTTAATATCAACTTTAAATTTCTTTACTGCTCAAGTTAACAAATTCTTTTATTGTTCGATGACTGTCTAATAAGTGTTAACCGTTAGAACTAAATTTATTAACTTGCAAAGTTTAATTTATTAAACTTTATTTAATACACTTAATTTATTGATTTTATGAATTTTTAATTGTTATTGTAACTTATTTTTGTGATTTAGGATATTGGTTCTTTAAGATAGGTATCCAAGAATAAAAGAATATGTATATATGTATATATATGTTGAATTGAACTTATCTTTATTTCTCCTTCTTAACCTTTAACACAATAATTTTAGGCGAAGCGTAGTCTTAGTTGGTAAGTATGAAATTAAGCTTGCGAGCTAAAGACTCTTGGGTTTTTATACTATGGTAAAAGACAGTTGCATTCTTTTGTATGTATGATATTATTGATACTTTTATAATTTCGGGGAAAAGATTAATTAAATTTTGCATGTAATGCAGTTTAGAGTTTGATAGCCTCTAATGCGTCGCATTTTCGTATGTCGCATTCTCGCGAATGTATAACGTTATTGTTTGCTATCGCAGTCTCGAAGTAGAAGACTTGACATATGATGCGTACGGAGTTCAATCACTCTTGAGTATAATGCGTAAGATGAATATAAGTATGAATGTGCTATGAATATTTGTCTTTGTTTACACGCCCTTCCTTAAAATTTTTCATCCCGAAAAAATTACAGTAAATTGTTAAATGATGGAGGAATCAGGTGAGTTTTGGGTGTATAAGAAGAGGATACTGAAGGTTGTATTGAGGAAACGTTTGCAGCGGTGGTAATGTTGGCGCAATGGTTGTAAGTTACTGTAGGTTCGAGTCGTTTAGTGTGATAACAGCAAAAATTATTTAATCTTGCCCAAAGATAAGAAATGATTATTATTAATGAAGATAATCTATCGCAGTTGAAATAAAACAATGATTTCGTCTTTGTAATGTTAGTCTTTCAATTTCGTATTGTATCTGTTCTAGTTAGTAAGCATGACTTCTTAGGCTACCGAGGTTATGTTCTGAAAACGCCAACAAAGGAAGAGTTATATTCAAATTATTTTTATATAGTTTATTAAGTGTTAAGTTTAAAAGTGTGGTTGTATCTGTAGTAGAGTCATGCGAAGTATGTAAATAATATGCAGTATTTGATATAAAACATTTATCATTAAGCTTTACAATACTAGCTTGTGATATCGTTATATCTTACTTATAATTTTTACAAAATACGCTGAATAGCATTTCTTTTATAGGTACAATATAAAATTTATCATTTTCTTTACGCTTTACAAAATCATGAGTTAAAAAGGAATGATATTCTTTACATTTTCTCGTGTTATTCAATAGTATTCTATCGCAGGCGGATAATGAGTCTATTAGCCTAGGTAAAATTTGTAGTTTACATATTTTTGCATTGTCAAGTTGATTACAATCATTTATGCTCGATAAGGTCGTATATTTTGATATGTCATAGGTTGTTAATACATATTGATTGGTTATGTCTAATATTGCCGTGTTTCCAAACCGTCTTTCGATAGGTAAAGGTTCGTATTTAAGGATTTTGTACGGATCATTGTGGATAATGGGATATTTAGTAACTATTACGAGTCCGTCTGTCTTTTATGTATGATGTAAACGTCATAACTTGTAATATTAAAAAATAATTTTTCATTGACGGTGTTATTAACATATCATCGTATTGCTGCTTTCCATATAAACTTTGTAGACCATTTATTAAAATCTAAGGTTTTAATGATGCAGGTGATAATATTCCATTTCTTGCTATGTTTATAGAATTAAATAGGTCTGTTATATAGGCCTCATACTCCTCTAGCGATGCATCGATTTCTTGCAGACTAAGTAGTACAATTTGGTTGCCTTGATAATTGTTAAGCATTGTTGATATTCCAAGACTCCAGTTTATTTATTTATCTTCATTTTCTTTAAATATATAAAATTCTCTTGTAAATGAATCAAAGGTCTCCTTCATATACAATGTTTGATTTTGAATTGCTACTAGCGAGTCTTCTGTATGTTTATATAGCTTGTCTATCTCTTGGTTTATAGAATCGGCATTATCAGAATTTAAGGTACCAAATAAGAATTTGCTGGCTGTTTCCACAAAGTTAAATAATCCTCTCTTCTTTCTGTTGCGCTCTGAATGTAAAAATAAAGATAATCTTGCGAATAGTTCATTTAGACGTTTTTCTTGATGCATTATAAAATCTTTTGCAGTACAGTGAACATTATTACATACTTCTTCCATTCTTATTAATCTATTTTGCATGTCTATTTTATTTCGTATAAGGAATGTAAGATTTATGTAATTAACAATAGTCCAAGTATCTTCGAACACATAAGCAGTTCCGTAATTTTTCTGTGATACTGGTATATCAGCGGGTGTAATTTCTATGTCTGCTTTACAGTGATGAAATGTATCAATTAACATGACTGTTAATATGATTATCGCCTTCATCTGTAACAAAGAAGGGATTCGAGATAAGCGTGATCTCATTAAAATGTCGCCTGAAAATTTTAGTTTCAAATAAAAGCTGAACGGTATGACTTTCATTATTGACTGTGAGAATTGTTGCTGGCCCTATAAATCCGCAATATGTTCTAAAATTTAACCCATCCCCTGGTTGTGGGTTGATTCTTGAAGTTTGTCTGTTATCTACTGTGTTTTTATTCATTTCTTTTTGTTTTAGTATATTTTCTCTTGCTTCTTTTGCTTTCTTTGTATTTTCTTCCAGTCGTTTAATTAGTGAGTTTGATTTGTCATGGTTCCAATTTTCTTTAGGTAAGATTCGTCCAATGAATAATTTATAAGGTATATATTTTGTAGTAGGGTGTATTGTTCTATTATAAGCAATAATGATTGGGTAAAAGCTTTTGTGGTTCAAGACTGCTCCAATTATTCTTTTCTTTGAGGTCCCTATAAGCCTTTCTACTATACCATTTGATTGTGGATGTAATGGAGTTGTTGGTAAATATTCTATTTTATGTTTTTTTAATATATTTTGAAATACCCTTGATGTAAACGTAGCTGCGTTGTCACTTATTATTTTTTTTGGTATTCCCCATTCACTCATTAAATCTTCCATAGATTGCGTCGTTTGATCTAGATTTTTCAATTGATAAACTTTAGCATATCGTGAAAGCGCTTCTATAATAAAAAGTAATTTTATTTCCTTTTCTTCAGCATGATCTATATACCATAATTCGTTGATTTCTTTTGGCTCGTTTATGATAGTGCCTGGAGCCTTAAATCTGCTGTTAAAATTTCTTTTTACACAATATTTGCAGGTGTCGATCCGATTTCTAACCTCTGCTGTTTTTGTTTCCCAACCATATTTACGCAGTTGGAACATAGTTTTATCATAAGCCTAATGAGCTTCACTATGGGCTCTTGCTATTAATATTTTTCTAGTCTTTTCACAATCCACATGAGTCTGTACTAGACTCTTGATTCGTATTCTTCTTGGAAAACGAGCAAGTTTCGATAGTAAATCTTGAGCCGAAGCGTTGTCAAAATTTCTTAATTCTATAATTTCTCCTTCATAATTAGGATGATGACTACGTCAATAATTTATTGGTGATATTATTAATTCTTCATATGGAGTTAGTATAATGTCTCCTTTACATGCTTGTTTTATTTCTATCTTTCCATATTTAGGTTCCTTTTCTGTCCGGAAGTATACAAGTGTTATCTTCTTTATACCTCTTTCGGCTGCTATAATTTTTAAATGGTCTGTGGCATCAAAGAATTTCTTTCTGTTAAAATCTCTGAGTTCCAATATTTGTCCCTATGTGTATTTAGACAGTATTTCTTTTGAAACTTGTTTTATGTCTTGATTATCAGTATTGTTATGAATTATATCACCTTCTATAGCATTAACGTACTTTATTCGTGGATTTCCTCTTTTTGCAACAAATGCACGGCTAAGAGCATCATCATTAGTTTTCAATTTGCCCTTTTTATATTCCACTATAGGTTGGAAGTCTGTGATTTTTAACAAAAGTTTAAAAATTCTAGATCCAATTTCTAGTGATTTTGATTTTATGAGACCTGCTAATGGTGCATGATCTGTTATTAAAATAAAAGGTTTTCCATATAAAAAATGTCTAAAATGTGGCATTACCCATACTGCTGCTAATAATTCCTTTTCAGTGGTTGAATAATTCTTCTCGGTTTGATTGAGTGTTCTTGAAGCATAGGCGCATAGTAAATCTTTTCCTTTCTTATAATCACCTTGACTGAAAATTGCACCAAGTCCTTCGTTACTTGCATCTGTTGTTAGTATGAACATCTCTTCCAAATTAGGATATTTTAGTATAGGCGATGATGTTAATTTCTCCTTTAATATTTCAAAAGCCTTCTCGCATTTATTATCAAAGTTATAAGTGACATTTTTACTCATTAATTTGTTAAGAGATGCTGTGATTTTACCGTAATTTTTAATAAATTTTCTATAATATCCACATAATCCTAGAAATTGTCTGATTTCCTTTTGATAAGAAGGTTGTTTATAATTTCTTATACATTCTAATTTATTTGGGTTAGGATATACTCCTTTCTTTGTGATGAAATGTCCTAAATATTCAAGTTCTGGTTTCACGTATTCGCATTTATCGGGTTGCAGTTTTAACCTGCAAATCTAAGTCGATCAAATAATATCTGTGAGTTCTTTAAATGTTTTTTAAAGGTTTTGAAATATACTATAATGTCATCTAAATATACGAAACATATGGTGCCTATTAATCCTTTTAATTTTAAATTCATTATCCTTTGAAATGTAGCAGGTGCATTTTTAAGGCCCATTGGCATTTGTTTGAATTCCCAATGCCCTTTATGAGTAGAAAATGCAGTACGCTCTCTGTGTTCTGGTATAACCGGTACTTGATGAAAACCTGAGGCTAAGTCAAATGCAGAAAAGCATCTCATACCTCCCAATTGATCAAGGATCTCATTTATTGACGGCAATGAGTAGTTGTCTTGGAGTGTGTATTCATTTAATTCTCTGAATTCTATTACGACTCTATATTTTTGTATTCCTGAAGCATCCATTTTCATTGGAACACACCAAACAGGTGATACAAAAGGCGAATTTGACTTTGTTATAATACCTTCATTTTCAAATTTTTCTATTTGTCTGTCTATTTCCTGATGTAACAATAATGGGTGTTGATATAATTTTGAAGAAACTGGTTGATTTATTGTTAAATCTATGCGGTGATACATATTTTTGAGTGATGCTGCATTATCTCCTTCTAGTTGAAAGATATCATTATATTCTTTAACTAATGTTTGTATTGCTAATGCCTGTTCTCTCGGTAAATTTGATGTACGCGTATTGTTTATAATAAGTTTGTCACGATGATACTTTTCTGTCATGAATGTTTGTTTGGTAAATACTTGTTTTTGTAGAAAAATTGTTTCATAAATATTTTGTTTCTGTTCTTGAAATTCTTCTATCTCTATCTCAGTATTTATATTTATTTCTTTTTCCAATTTATTAACGATCTTAAGCGTTGTAGCTTTATTTCGCACCGTATATATTGCTGGTGTTATTATATCCTTTGGATCGGTTATTATGTATTCTCCATCTGGTATATCTATATCTATTTCTATAAGATTGACCCCTTGATTCACATAAACAGGTTTTTCATTAAACGTGAATTGTAAAGGGTTATTTTCGGCATCGAAAATTCTTATGTTTTGTTTTTCTGTATCTATCAATGCCTTATAATGTTGTAGCCATCCTTGGCCCAACAACCCATCAGCATCAAGGGGTATTCTATTGCTTGAAACGTGATATATAAAATCTTTTCCGAAAACATTCGATTTGCATTTACCCAGCATTGTGTGATTTCCGTTGACTATCTGTATTGTTTGTCTTTATTCTGGTCGTTGTTTTATAGGGTTACAAGTATTAAGATCCAATACTTTGTCTTTAATGAATGTTATACCTGCTCCTGTGTCTACTAGGAATTTTAATAATTTTCCTCCTGTTCCTGAGGGTCGTATCCAAAGATGCCAGTGTTTTCCATCTGTTGGAAAGATAGCATCTTGAAATCCTGATCCTCCCAATAGTTCTGACGGTCGGGTGGGGTCTTCGACCATGGCGCCGAATCCTCTAGATACGTTTTGCTCTTTGAGGCATTGAGGCGAAAATGAACTTTTTGCGCATTTTGATGTTTGCAACAATGTTCTTTATCATGGCCGTATGTATTACAATGAGAGCATGTAGGTTTACTTTCCTTTTTATCCGATCGATAATTTTCTTGTCGATCACGCGAAAAACTTCTATCACGTGTGTAATTTTTATCGGGTGTCAAATGTTTCTCGCGATTCCTTGAGTCATATCTAGAATGGCTTCTATCCCTTGAATATTTTTTATATTTATCTCTTCTAAATCTCTCATCATGCTTGTTGTGACTTCTGTTTCGAAGTTCTCCGTCTTTTTTCCGGAGTTTTTCTTCGTATAAAGCTTGTTGATGATTGCCGATGGGTAGAGTGTGTGGTCGATTTTGTTGAATAGCCAAGCACAAGCCTTCTGGATACAATCCTCTAATGAATTTTGAAATTGCGTTTTTATTTTCATAACTTCTATGCATATCTCTAAAATCGTCATTTAAGCCATCTATTGAAATCTGTATACGCTAATTTATGTTATTATATCTTTGTATGTGATCTGCTACCTTTTTATTTGTTCTCTGCCGCATAGAATTACGCATTTCGGCTAATTGGTCATATTCAAGTTCCAATTTTCCGAAATGTGTATTTAAACATTCTTTAAGTTGCACGGCTGTAGTGACTTGATTTTTCTCAACTAGTTCTTGTGCCTTTTCTTTTAACTTAACGGCTATCACTTTGCGTGTAAGTGCTGATATTTCTTGCTCAGAGCTAAGTTATCTAGATACGCGAATAATTTGATTAATAAATGCGCTAACATCTGTTGATCCGTCATACTCCCGTATTTCTGTTAAAAGTTCGCGTATTGATAGGTGATGTTCCCGTGTTAGTCCTTGAATCACTTTTAATCTAGGGTTGTCCCTAACTGCAAATGGTCCGCTTAGGAGCGGTGGTGGATTTTCGTTTTCCGTCATTTGAGACGTTAATATTTGTAATTGTTCTGTCAACAAGATCAATTGATTTCCTAAAGCATCGGCTTTTTCCTTTTGCCGTTGTAATTCCTGCACTACATTTTGTTCTTCTTTCTCAAATTGTGTTATATCTTCATTGGATTTAAATTTCTTTAATAAGCCATCCATTTTTCTGGGTTTTAATTCTATTTTCAATTTATATAGTCCGTCGGTAGTATCGTAAAAATTATTAGATACGTCAGAGAGGGATGCAGGTGAACGTGTGGTATTTTTCGATCTTATGCTATCGTCATCGTCTTCACGATAATCACAATACATACGCGGGTGATGTTCCTATGTGTCAACCTCTCAAGCGTGTGTGCTCCGGCTTAAGACGTTGTATGTCTGATTAATAACTTATAAATAAAATGTTACAGAAAGCTAGACATGCCTTTATTTTTCGGCTTCTCCCGCTGTGTGCTTAAAATTATTGCACGACTTACTTGAAGGTTTTAAGAGATGATGTTTTTGAAGATCTGGTTGGCTGCGTCTCTTTAACCGCTGGCGGTGCAGAAGTCCTCTTTTATTGTAGAGATGATCCTCTCTTTATCCCTGGTGATGCAGACGTAGTCAACTCCTGAGAGTGTGGGCTGTTGTCACCAGATTAAAAATGAATTTTCTTGATTTTTAAACTCTCCGTTTCCTCCTGAGAGAAGATATCCTAAGATATCGGAATTGTTTAATTGTCTTTTATCACTTGGCTTCAGCACGGTGCTACGGATCATACTCCAACGTCTCACACGTAGATAGACCTGATTTTTATTGATGACAACGACGTGGTGCTTGATGCACGGAACCTATGGGCAAGCTGTCACAGTCGGCATAATTTAATTGACGTATGTTTGCTTTGCAACACTATAACTTTAGATCAAAAACCTATTATGTATAGAAACTATAAAAATATTTGTCCAACTGTATTGTGAGAGAAACTCGCCGGCTGTGATTGGTCGACGCTTATGACTGACACAGTTGACCCTGATTCTCCACTTGGTTGCCTCTGTGACAATCTCACTACTGCAATCGAGAATTTGGCGCCATTGAAAGCGTTCAAGCCTAATAAGAATAAGTTCCTATGGATAGATGAAGAATTGTCACAAAAGCAGCGTAAGAGAGATGCTACATACCGTAGATACAAACGGACAAGCAGTATCTCCTTGAGTTTTTGCGGTTGCGTTGGGTGGTAGATGAACTAACGGACCATGCTAAAACAGCATATATTCACAATAGGCTGTTTGATGCTCTTGCGAGTGGTAATGTCTGGAAAAACAAATGGTTTCCACGCATTTAAAGGAGATATCAAATTGGCTAACAATCAATCTAGGAATACCTCAGGGTTCGGTGCTGGGACCTCTCTTGTTTTGCCTTTACATAAATGACGTACATGACGCACTGGACTCTGGTCGCATCGGGCATCAACTGTATGCGGATGATCTTCAATTTTATACACAGGTCCCTTATGATTATATGGATGAGGGGATTCGTATTTTACAGAGGGTGGCCACGGTGATGTCGGGGTGGGCTGCTGGTATTTCTCACTTTGAATGCTAGTAAAACGAAGACAATCGTCTTTGGAAGTAATCGTTTTATTAAAAATTTTTATTTGGATGAGCCAAGGACGATTGACCTGGGGAGCGGTATCGGTATTCCTTTCTCTGACACCGTTGGTGTTGTACTCGACTCCAAACTGTCGTGGAAACTGCACATTAATATGATGACTGAAAAATTCAATGAAGTGATTTATAGCCTGCGGTTTTTCCGCCAGTACACCACTATGGCTCGACGTAAACAACTCGCAACCGCCCTGCTGTTCCCATATCTTGATTACTGCTTGGTGGTTTCGCTTAATGCTTTACAGGAGTTGCGGAGACGGCTACAGACAATGCAAAATTCATGTGGGAAATATGTATTAGGCGTGAGGATGGGCGATCATATCTCTTCCCATAGATACGCTTTGGGTTGGCTATGTACTGATTCGAGGAGAATCAGTACGTAGCCAACTTATGTACAAAATCGTACGTATGAATACTTCCGAATATCTAGTTGGTCTCTTCACTAGATATATACCCACAACGACCGTTGGGGGTGAGAATAAAGATCTTGCACTGCTCTTCATGCGCACTGAGACTGGAAGAAATTCCTTTCAAGTTTAAGATGCACATTTTTGGAACTCCGTAACTGCTGATATTAAAAATTTTCCACCAATCAGCAGGTTTAAAGCCGCTCTGAGGAGGTATTTACTCGACCTCAATTAAAAAGTATAATTTTCGGACTATATCATATGTGTCAATTTATTATGTGATGTACCTTTTCTAGATTTAAGGCATGATTGTATTTATTAGCGTGATTGTAGAATGTATGTGTATAAAGTAAATGATTATATTTTTATCAGCTTGACTTGTATATTACTGTACATTCAACCTTGTTCAGTGATTTTCATTTACCGTATACTGCTGATATTTTAACTGCACTCCTTACACGCTTCATTTTACGTAATTTTTTTGACTGATGAATATTTGAGACTGATTTTTAATTTTATTATTTATACTCTTTGCGTGTATTCATTCGTCTTCTATTTTCTATCTGTGATATCATTCTCATTTAATTTATTAACTCACTATTACAGTATTATTATCTCTATTATGTTTTATGACTGTGATATCATACTGTACTATTTTAATTTCATATATGCAAAGCTATTTCAAGTATTTTATGTATTTTAGCTTTATTTGTAATTTTATTGTATTACACGCTCTTTTTGTAGATATAATACAAAATAAAATAATAACTAATAATCTAAAAAACTATTAATAAAAAGTTTACATAATCATTATAATTAATTACTTATAATTTGTTATATTATTTTATAAAATACTATTTCAGCTTAAATAATTGGCTTTATGTTAAAACTTAATTTTATCAGTATTTAATTTTACGAGTTGATATACATATATATATATATATATATATTTATATATATTATTATTAACATAAGTACATATATTTAATATGAAACTTTGATACATAATAGTATATTATTCACCAAGGGAGTTAATTTAGGGCGGGGGTGACTAGCATACGATTTAAGGCATTTTTCATTAATTCCCGTAGTAAATATACGATTTTTTTACACGAGGTGCGAATAGTGGGTTCTTTTTATTTTGCCGGTAGGAAGTATAGTATCCACTTTTCGCGCAGTGTGTAAAAAAAATTTTATAAAGCTTCATCTGATGCTTTAAATTCTTCTGAGTATTTAAAAACTTGATTTTCTAAATTTTGCTACTTGCCACAAACTTTCTCAGCCAATTTTTAATCTATGATTGACCTTAAAAGGGTATCCCCGTTAAGATAGTCAAAATTGCCCTGTCCCTGAAATTCTTGTTTGACCTGGTAACTTTGTTCTGGGTCGAAAATTAATAGTTTTTGTCATATTTGCAGACCACGACCTCCCTCCCCCTGTCCACAGCATGAAAATAATGACTTTTTCACTATTTATTTTTTTTCTCCGAATCTAGACGGTAAAAAAATCCCAAGAAAATTGTGCTTACAGTTTAAATGGTTATAGATCATGTAGAATTTTTTCATAAAGATTTGATGATCCTATATAACCTAAAAGGATTAAAAAAAATAAAACCCTTTCTATTTTCATGGGAAATGCGGAAAAGGGCCAATTCTTGCGAAAACACTTGTTTTTGGTTGATTTTAGCTCATTTGCAGATTTTGTATTATTATTTATATTACGAAATTGTATTCTAGAACTTTATTTATGAATTCAATTATGCAATTAAGTCAGAAAAATAAGATTTACTAATATTCGCATCATATTTTTGCACAAATCCACATTTTAGATTAGGTATTTAAACACTTCTTTCATGATTTAGTTGATATTTCACTACTTTATATGTTATAAAATCTTTTAAATATTATATTACTTTAATAAAAGAAAATGTTTTGATAAATCAGTCATTTCACAGGTACAGCTTTATTGAGTACGGTCAAAATATCAACTTGAGATTACATATGAGTAAAGAATTAATATTTCTAATCTAACCAATCTAGGCAAAAAAGGAGGCAAGGTGGGAGTGCCCAGCCGATCAAGGCAAGACGATGGCTACCCAGCTAATGAAGGCAAGGAATTGATTATCCAGCTAATTAAGGTAATGTGGGAACGCCCAGCCGTTCAAGGCAAGACGATGGCTACCCAGCCAATGAAGGCGAGGAATTGATTACCCAGCCAATTAAGGCAAGGTGGGAACACCCAGCCAATCAAGGCAAGACGACGGCTACCCAGCCAATGCAGGCAAGGAATTGATTACCCAGCCAATTAAAGCAAGGTGGAAATGCAAACATTTATCTCATAAGATGTTTAAATTTATGCAATGTTGAATTCCACGTTCAAAGTTTTCAACTGTGGACAACAAAACGTGACGCGGAATAACTCTACAAGCTTGTCTGATGCATTTCCTCATATCTTGCCGTGTTGTTGGTTGCTGTGCATAAACAACATTTTTTAAGTAGCTCCATAAAAAGAAATCTGGACTTGTAAGATCTGGTGATCTTAAAAAAAAAAATTAGGTGTTTTGAAAAAAACAGTGGACCTTTTTTATTTATTTTGGTTATTGGGTTTTTGGGTTTTGGTTATTTGGGTTATTGGGTTATTGTTATTATTATTATCATTATTATTAACCTCACCCTTGCCCGATCATTTGTGTGCATAGATGAGGAAAATAATAAATTTGACCCCACATGACCTTGGAGAGGTCAACCGCACTCCACACATAATACCTTATCTGAACGTAGAATTTTTTGCTCTTTCCGAATCCAGAATCAAAAATGGAGGTTTCAATTCGAAAAATCATTTTGACATATAAAATAAATCTCAAGGTTAAAACTGATTTTATAGAAAGATAGCCCACATTGTCCCACATAACTTTCGTCTGAACAATTTTTTCATATAACGCCAACTGTCGAAAAGATCTCGGTGTTTTCTTTAAAATGGGACACCCTGTATAAGTTTAATAGAACTCTTCTCATATAATTCATTCAACAAACTACGAACATGCATAAATAAATGCATAATTTCAAAGTCTAAATGGTGAAGTCTGAAATATGTGTGAACACAGAAAATATCCTAACGGGTAATCACATGTAATCGTTTAATAAACTATCAATACAAGGCTTTTTTGTCTTAGGCCATCACCAGGTTTATATTTTCATAGCTTCTCTGTTTTTGCCTTAAGAGGAGGTCACGTATCTCTGTCCTATTCTAATCGAAGAATTAATCTTTTTCAAAAACTAATAACTCCATCAAAAAATAAAGAGAAATCTGCATCTCATATCAAAAAAAGCAAAATGTTCTTTGATAAGAAAGAATTAATTTTATTGCTTCGTTTTCAAAAAAACCTTCAAAGACCGCATTGTTAACCCTAACCTTTATGTTTTAAGTTATTCTAAGTTTTCTTGTAAATAAAGCGATAAAATCAACTCTTCCTCATCAAAAAAATATTACTCTTTATTTTACAAGATGTGGCTTTTTCTTTATTTTTTGCTAAAATTATTAATTTTTGTAAAAAGTTAATACTTTGATTAGCAAAGGACAGGTATACTCGACCTTCTCTCAAAGGGGCTTTTTAATATTTTAATTTTGTTATCCCTAGGGACTTTTTATTTGGTGTTTTTGTGTTCTTCGGATTTTCTTCCCGAAGAAAACTATGAAAATTATTTTTATTATTTTCCCAGGATGTCGAACCTTGGTCCACTAGGACTTAAGCCAGTTGCCCTAAGCAACTGTGCTACTTTCATCGTTCGACGACGGAGCTCGTAAGTGTGTTTATGAAAATAAAGCACATATAACAGAGGTGCTTTAGTAAAACAGCTGAGAGCGCGATTCGATCCCGGTCCCCCGAGAATGCGAATCCAACGCTCTTACCGACTGTGTCACATACCGGCTCTCCATTTACCGTTTTTTTTAGTAGATTATTAAAATTCAAATTGTACGCAGTGAAAAAATAAATTTTTTTTCATTCCTAAATTTTGAAATTATTAATAGCTCAATATTTTAACTGATTGAACGTTTAATAATTAGTTAACGAGAGTAAATATATATCTTAATATATTTTTTGAAAAAATCAAATAGATTGAAAATTAAAATACTGTATGATAAAAAGCAATTCCTGATAATAGATTAGAACAGCAAATGAAATAACCTTTATCATGGCAAGTTTGCGAAGCCGCATCGTGCGCGACGAGACCTATTTACTTTAAATTTCGAATTTTAAAAATTTAAACTTGAAAAATATATATTAAATATATATGTGAGTAAATCTTCCATACTTTTAAAATTCATGTTACTGCGTCAATACTCGTAAATATGAGATAGCACATCTTTTTAGCAAATGTTTACTGATTTATTGAGATATCAGAAAGTAATTTTGCTATAGTTTGGATTATAATTAGACATGTCATTTTATGGCGAATGGGGAAAAGAGGTTTTTTTCTTGAATTTTAAATGTTACCAGGTCATGTAAAATGATAAATTATCGCTATAAAAAAAATGAATATTGTTCTTTTGATCTAAAATTCACACTAAAGCTGTATCTATGTACACTTGGCGGAAAGGATATTTTTCCGAACATATACGCCAAATGGCAACGGCGCTTATTTTACGACAGACGTAAGAAACTTAATTTTTCACGTGAAGGTTTATCTTTTTTACTTTGTAAGTTTGTGACGAATTGATTCACCGTTATCGATAAAACAGTTTTTATAACACTTGGGGCGTAAAATGGTCATTTTATGCCCGCAAAGCAGCATAAAATGACCATTTTACGCCCCTCGTGTTACAAAATAGTATATGCACCGCGTGCGCAATGTACTTTCGCGGCGAGTGCGAGCGAAGCTCGCTCACATTTTACTTACATTTTACTTGGTGCATAAGGTACTATTATCATTTAGAAAACATCAGATGGCGGTATAAACGTTAATTCCATCAACAAATTAATTAAAGCATGTGTGTAATGTTTATGTAATGAATTTTAAATGCTAATAAAAACATATATATATATATATATATATATATATATATATATATATATATATATATATAATAAATTAATTGTATATAAATATACAAATAATAGTAGTAAAATTTCTAAAATACTTAGAAATAAAAAATTATTTACATAATAAATAAAAATTTCTCAATACAATTCTTTCAATATTAATTTGTTATCAGATTTCTTATTATACAGTTTTTAATTACCTAATATTTACAGGTTTATTATTATAGAAGATTTACAGTTTTATTATTTAATGCTAACAAATTAATTTTAGTTTTACAATTATTACATTAAATGTAAATTATTATAACGAATTAAATTATTTATCATAAAATATCTTAATACAGTTTATTAAAAGACAATAAAATTATTACTGATACGCTAAATCTATTTTGTTACTGAGATTAATAAATTAGTATGGTACGAATCACAGTTACTGTGCCTGAACATTATTCTATGCTTTCCATATAAAATACATGAAAAGTAGAGAATTAGGTTCAGGAATAGTAACTGGGATACATACCTTAGTGTTCAATTGTTGGACCACGTTATTTTCCTAATGATGAAATTGAAGTCTCTTATTTGAATGAAAATACATCACAACATTCGTAGTTAAGATCATCCAAATGCTGCAATTTCTAGTTCCTCCAATTGTAATACTAGTGGATGAGTTCCAAAGAAGCTCATTGGATGCAATGCAACAAATGGCTTGACTTGAGTATGAAATAGCTGTTCACTTACAGTCTATAAATTAAAAATAGTTGAAAATAATTTTTATAAAAAATATTTAATATATTAATAATATTGAAAAATGGCTATCTATACTTTACCTTAAAATAATCAAATTCATCCGCCATAGCAAATTGAGGATATAAACCACTACATAATATTAATTTTAACATCATCAAATCTTTATAATTACAAGCTGTGGATACAGTTACTAAATTGCTGACTTGAAAGAAATCATTTATCAGGGACTTTATACGCTTAGAGTTGCAGTCAATGACAAAATAGGTTTAATTTGATGGAGCAAAGAACCTATAATAAACTTTTTGCCAATGGTTATGTCAACTCGAAGTCTAGCAAGAGTTTTACTTATACTTCTTAACTTTTCCTTTTCTGTTAAAGCTCCCTAAAATAAAAACGAACATAGTAAAAATTACAATCAAAATAATTGTAAATATAACGAATTAATTTTATTTTTGTTACTTACATGCTCTTTGAAGGATACAACTTAATTTTCTGTACTGACCAGCTCTTAAGGCTTCTGAAAATCGTAAACTCCCTAGCGTCGTATGTAGCGAATATTGTTGCATTTAATTAAATGGAGACGAAAAATTCAATTTAAATATTCTATTAAAGTTAATAAAATTACAAAAACTGTTTTAATTGTAGTTAAAAATTTTACGTAAAATTGGTGTCCAGTCAATGTTAACGCCTTCGCGGTGATGTGTAAAATGAGAAATAAATTGTAATTTTAGTAATATTTGCTGGGATCGCAGGCTCATTAGTGAGAGGTCTTTTCCTCTATATAAATTTCTTTGCAGCCTTGTATAACTACTTCTTAATCTTGTCCAACTTATCTTTACCTCCTCTTCTGTAAAAAAAATTTATAATTTTAACAATATTGAATTAATATTAAACTTTTTTATCATATAAAATCAATGAAAATATTTTCTAAACTATTATGTTAATAATTCTGTTATAATTAAATTTTTGAATAATAAAATGTTTCATTTTTTATGAATATTTAATGATATTTATTGAATTTTCTGTACTGACCAGCTCTTAAGGCTTCTAAAAATCGAAAGCTAACAAGTCTACGTTCTCGAGGAACAAGACAGAATGTTCAGTGCAATAAAAGAATGTCATAATTATACCTTAAATAATAATAAGATTTTATCATTACTTTCTAAAAATTAAAGTTAAATTGCTTTAATTATAAGACGTGAATCAGTACAATTAATACTGTCAGTTGAAATTATATTATTCTCAGCAAAAATTAATGATTTGAGTACTCGTATATTATTCAATAGTAACAAATCCACACGTATTATAATCAAATGTTTTTGAAAATGCTTTTGCAATATTGCTGTTTTATTTTTTCAGAAACATTTGATTAAAAAACAAGATGATATATTCATATTGAGAATACTTTCATGAATTTAAATAATTACCATAAGAAATTCTCACATGCTTTATGTATTAACCTAATTTAAAATAAAATATTAAAACTGAAAATGAAAAATAAATAATATATTTACATATCGTATTCTCGAATATCTTGTTGGCAATGTTCATCTTGTAATTCTCTCCAAGATTTATCATGTCGACAAGTTATAACAAATATGAGATCTTTTCCATTGTGCAAATGCTGAAAGAGCATTTCTTGTTTCAGATCTAATGCCAAGGGCGTATCTTTTCCGCTTGAAAGCTGCCAAATATTTTTTATTAACAGGAAAATGATTATGAATATACTGACCAGGTCCACCACTCCACTCAGAATGTTGTTTTCCAAACAGCTGTATAGAAACATCAAAATCTTTCCTTAATTTCATCATAAACATACTTGCCTTGGCAAGCATCGCATATCCATAATCAAAGGTCATTGCATCGTCTATGTAAACAGGCCAATTGCCTAAATAAAAATTAAAAAAAAAATGATTTTTGCTTTCTCATAGAAAAAGCATTGTGTGTGCGTGTGTGCGCGTGTGCGTGCGTGCGTGCATGTGTATGTGTGTGTGTGTGTGTGTGTGCGCGTGTGCGTGTGTGCGTGTGTGTGCGTGGCTGCGTGGGTGCGTGTGCGTGCGCGTGTGTTTGTGTATGAATTTAGTACGCTAAAATATCTCGAGAACTACTAAATAGATTTGCTTCAAATTTCGCATGCAACTTATTTTTTCAAGAAGACAAAAAAATTTAATTTAAATATTCTATTGAAGTTAATAAAATTACAAAAACTGTTTTAATTGTAGTTAAAAATTTCACGTGAAATTGGCGTCCTGTCAATGTTAACGCCTTCGCGGTGATGTGTAAAATCAGAAATAAATTGTAATTCTAGTAATATTTGTTGGGATCGCAGGCTCGTAAGTAAGTGGTCTTTTCCTTTATATCAATTTCTTTGCAGCCTTGTATAACTTTTTTTTTATCTTGTCCAACTTATTTTTACCTCCTCTCCTGTAAAAAAAAAATTATAGTTTTAACAATATTGAAAAATTATTTATAATTAATATTAAACGTTTTTATTATATAAAATCAATGAAAATATTATCTAAACTATGGTATTAATACTTCTGTTGAATTAAATGTTTTATTTCTTATGAATATTTAATGCTACTTAGTTAAAATAAATAAAGAAATAATTATTAATATTCTTCAAGACAAATCTGTCATCTCCAAATTTAATTGTCTTCTTATTTCGTTCCTGATGTTGTTGAATACGGTCATGCGTTTGTTCAGATTTCTATAAAATACTTGTGTAGAATTAAATATTATTTGGTTCTCTCGAACCATACGTGCTATGATCAATTCACTTGGATTCATTTTTTATTTAAAATATTTTTAAAGTCTCTTCATTATAAAAATACGTTGATGAAGAAACAATTAACAGCGATTGTTAACTAATGTCGATCAACGCTTTATGAAAAACAAATTACTGTTAAACTTCGCGCTACAGCTTGGTGACCGACTAAGGACCGTATCTAGGCGGGGCACTAAAAGAAGCATGAAGTATTATTAGAATATAGAGAATAGTCTTGATTAAATATATTATTTTTATAAAAAATCATCTGTAAAAATGAATTTATTGCTGTTGGTATTGTTGATGATTTTTCATAAAAATATAATATTTAATCAAGACTATTCTACACATACTTAATGATACTTTATGCTTCTTTTAGGGACCCGCCTAGATACGGTCCTTAGCCGGTCAGCAAGCTCAAGCACCAAGTTTGATTGTAATTTATTTTTTATAAAGCGTCGATCGACGTTAGTTAATTTGTGGTTATAAATAAATATAGCACTTTGCTGAAAATTAAAAGTTTACAGAATTACCTCAAATGTTTAATAAATAAAAAAATTAATTACTATTATTTTTATAATATTAGCTTCATAGTGTTACAAGCATTTGAATAAAGCATGTTAACTGTTATGTTTATTATTAATTATGATAAATGTGCTGTGTTAATTGTTTTATTTATATTGTAACTAAAAAATTAAAACATTCAACGAGAAAATTATTAAACGATGGCCGGTAAATTTAGACCAACAGCAATAAATTTACAAAGGATGCGTGATCTTACTATGGAGGAAATACCTTTTAATTTAATTGCGTTAGAACTGAACTGCACCCAAAGAACCGTCGAGAATTGGAGTCGGCACTTTCAAGACGATGAGGAAGGGGTTCTGGAGGCGGCAGATCGACACGCAAATAATCGAGGTACTTTTAAAATTACAGACGAACAACTGGATAGAGTTGTAGATGCACTTATAGATGATCCATTTCAACCAGTGTGTAGATTGCCGCGTCAAATAAATTTAAATGTGGGTGAAAAAACTTTAAGATCATCCTTAAAAAATCGAAGAAATATTAAAAATCATAAAGCGGCAATTAAGTGCGCGTTGACCGGGCTCGATATGGAGAATCGGTTACAGTTTGCCAGAGCAAATATTGAGCGGACCAATATTGAGTGGAGAAACACCGTCTTTATGGATGAAAATGTTTTTGCCACCGATAAAGATGGACGTTGTCGGGTTTGGCATTTACCAGGAGAACGATACCATCAAAGAAACATCATACAAAACCATAGAAGTGGTCGCATCACTAAATTCTTTTGGGGTTGGGTAAACGGTGTCGGTCCTGGGCGCTTAGTACCAATTGAAAGAAGGCTCAACGCTGAACGATACGTTGAGATTCTTGAAAATGAGCTTCTTGAAAGCTTAAAGGAACGCTATCCGGACGATGAAAATCTTATATATATTATTGAAGACAACAGCCCAATCCATATCGCTTGTATTGTCCGCAATTGGTACGCAGACCATCTTCGCCTTTATAGACTAGATTGGCCGCCTCGTTCTCCAGATCTTAACATTACCGAAAATGTTTGGTCAGCAATGGCCAGAGAATGGAGACCAGGTACGGCCCGAACCGCAGAGGAACTTACTGATCTAGTCTATAAAGCATGGGCTGAATTGAATAGGCCTGAATATTTCATTGCATTAACCGATTCAGTTCATAAGCGGTTACCAAAGCTCATTGCTAATGCTGGAGCTTTCCTAAATTACTAAAATTATTATAATACCTGCACTATGAGTAATGTACATAGATTGTATTGTATAAAATCAAATTGTTTTATATAATTAAAGAAGTTTATACAAATAAAGTGTTTAAGAAAATTAGAGTGTCTTATATAATTAAAATTTTAAAATGTAAATACTGCCGTGATTTTACTCGTAGATACAGCAAAAGAATATAGTAGAAAAGACAATAATTGGATCATATTACCATTACACAGTACTCTTTCTATAGCAGATCAAGACAAGGTATTTAAAATTGCTCTTAAAGGTTTTAGAAAACGCTATGTATCAAGAATTATTGCTAAAACATAAATTATTATAAATGGAATTCAGTTTATTGCTGATAGTGGAAAAGCTGGTCGAACAGGGCCAGGAGTTTGTTATATGGTACTGTTTAAGATGATAATTTCATATCTAGTTTATTTATTTTATGGAATACAATTTATATCTCATAATATCATTTAAAATTTTGTAAAATTTATTTTCAAATTTTTAATAGGCTTTACTCAGGTGATGATTATTCAGCATTTTAAAAATATTCAACACCAGAACTACAAAGAGTTATTCTTGATTCTTCTCTTCTCCAGATGATTGCTATGGGTTTACCAGATCCATGTAAATTTCCTTTCACAGAATCTTCACCAGCAAAAAAGAACAGGAAATTCAATTGTATCATTGAAAGAGCACGTAAGTAACAAAAATAAAATGATTTTGCTATATTTACTATTACTTTGATTGTAATTTTCTCTATGCTCGTTTATATTTTAGGGAACTTTAACAGAAAATAAAAAGTTAACAAGTATAGGTAAAAAGCTTGCAATGCAGTTGCAGTTGATCAGTAAAGAAGGATTTATTGTTTATGTGTATCCTATTAAAGATTCAATCAGTCCATTATACCAAAAAATATTAAATGTCATTACAGAATCTCGATATTACACGTGGGATTCATCACGAGCTTGTTAATTTGTTTTAGCTGGATCCTTTACTAAATTTTTACTATATTGGAACAATTTAAAAACGCTGTCAAGTGCTTTGGCGGAATGCTTTCTCATAGAGCTCTTCGAGTTTCATTAATTTTTTTATATTTATTTAAATGTGATTTTAATATAAAAAAATTGTCTAATATTAATATTTCTTTATAAATTTGTACTTTAAAAGAACGATAACAACGAAATTTCTAATCGTAACCACGCTAAGAAGGAAGATAAATGAAAAATAAAAATTTGTATGAAAATTTTCAAAATTCTCTTAAATTAAAACTGCGCAAAGAAAAGAAGTTTTCCAAAACTTGTTTTCTTCAGACAGTAGCAAATAACTTGCATACAAATTTTGAAGCAAATCTATCGAATAGTTTTCGTAAAATAGAAAAAAAATAAAAAATAACAACTTTTAAAAAAATTATCAAAATGCTCTAAAATTAATAGTATGCCAAGAAAATCAGTTTTCAAATGTTTTTATTACTGTAACAGTAGCAAATAATTACTATACAAATTTTTAAACAAATTCATAGAGTAGTTTACGTAAGACCCAAAAAAAATGGAAAATTTTTTTTTTAAATATTCAAAATTCTCTTAAATTAAAACTGCGCTAAAAAAATAAGTTTTCCAAAGCTTGTTTTATTAAGGCAATAACGAATAATTTTTATAATCATTTTAGAGCAAATCTAACGAATGGTTTTTGTGTTATATAAAAAAAAATGAAAAATAAACATTTTTTCAAAAATTTTCTAAATGCTCTAAAATTAAAACTGCGATAACGAAATGAGTTTTCCAAAGCTAATTTTCCTCAGACAATAGCGGATAACTTGCATACAAATTTTGGAGCAAATATATCGAATGGTTTTCATAAAATAAAAGAAAAATGAAGAAACATTTTTTTTTTGATTTTCAAATTGCTATAAAATTGAAAGTGCACTAAGAAAATCAGTTAGTAAAAGTTTTTCTTCTTTTGGTAGTCGCAGATAATGTCCATACAAATTTTCCAAAAAATTCTTTGAGTAGTTTACGTAAAATACCAAAATAATGAAAAATAAAAATTTTTTTATAATTCTTAAAATGGCTCTGAAAAAAAACTGAACTAAGAAGATCAATTTTCAATAGCTCCCCCCCAGTTAGACGAAAAAATAAGTTGCATGCGAAATTTGAAGCAAATCCATTAAGTAGTTCTCGAGATATTTTAGCGTACTAAATTCATACACAAACACACGCGCACGTACACGCACCCACGCAGCCACGCACACACACGCACACACGTACACGCACACACGCGCACACACACACACACACACACACATACACATGCACGCACGCTCGCACGCACACGCGCACACGCACACACAATGCTTTTTCTATGAGAAAGCAAAAATCATTTTTTTTTAAATTTTTATTTAGGCAATTGGCCTGTTTACATAGACGATGCAATGACCTTTGATTATGGATATGCGATGCTTGCCAAGGCAAGTATGTTTATGATGAAATTAAGGAAAGATTTTGATGTTTCTATACAGCTGTTTGGAAAACAACATTCTGAGTGGAGTGGTGGACCTGGTCAGTATATTCATAATCATTTTTCTGTTAATAAAAAATATTTGGCAGCTTTCAAGGGGAAAAGATACGCCCTTGGCATTAGATCTGAAACAAGAAATGCTCTTTCAGCATTTGCACAATGGAAAAGATCTCATATTTGTTATAACTTGTCGACATGATAAATCTTGGAGAGAATTACAAGATGAACATTGCCAACAAGATATTCGAGAATACGATATGTAAATATATTATTTATTTTTCATTTTCAGTTTTAATATTTTATTTTAAATTAGGTTAATACATAAAGCATGTGAGAATTTCTTATGGTAATTATTTAAATTCATGAAAGTATTCTCAATATGAATATATCATCTTGTTTTTTAATCAAATGTTTTTGAAAAAATAAAACAGCAATATTGCAAAAGCATTTTCAAAAACATTTGATTATAATACGTGTGGATTTGTTACTATTAAATAATATACGAGTACTCAAATCATTAATTTTTGCTGAGAATAATATAATTTCAACTGACAGTATTAATTGTACTGATTCACGTCTTATAATTAAAGCAATTTAACTTTAATTTTTAGAAAGTAATGATAAAATCTTATTATTATTTTAGGTATAATTATGACATTCTTTTATTGCACTGAACATTCTGCCTTGTTCCTCGAGAACGTAGACTTGGTAGCTTTCGATTTTTAGAAGCCTTAAGAGCTGGTCAGTACAGAAAATTCAATAAATATCATTAAATATTCATAAAAAATAAAACATTTTATTATTCAAAAATTTAATTATAACAGAATTATTAACATAATAGTTCAGAAAATATTTTCATTGATTTTATATGATAAAAAAGTTTAATATTAATTCAATATTGTTAAAATTATAAATTTTTTTTACAGAAGAAGAGGTAAAGATAAGTTGGACAAGATTAAGAAGTAGTTATACAAGGCTGCAAAGAAATTTATATAGAGGAAAAGACCACTCACTAATGAGCCTGCGATCCCAGCAAATATTACTAGAATTACAATTTATTTCTCATTTTACACATCACCGCGAAGGCGTTAACATTGACTGGACACCAATTTTACGTAAAATTTTTAACTACAATTAAAACAGTTTTTGTAATTTTATTAACTTTAATAGAATATTTGAATTGAATTTTCCGTCTCCATTTAATTAAAGGCAACAATATGCGCTACATACGACGCTAGGGAGTTTGCGATTTTTAGAAGCATTAAGAGCTGGTCAGTACAGAAAATTCAGTTGTATCCTTGAAAGAGCATGTAAGTAACAAAATAGTGTATTGTGTAACGAGTGAGGTTTAGTTGACTATTGCACACGTGGGCAAGTTGGCGTACAAGCGTAGCGAGTAGCGCCATTGCCCGAGTGGCGCAATAGTCAACTAAACCAAACAAGATTCACATACTATTTTTTCTCATAAGTGCTGGGTGTAAGAGAAAGAGTGACATATTAGGGCGCGGAAAGAGGGGTTGGGAGAGGTGAAGTTCCCCCCCCCTTTCAAAAAAATTAATATGTAAACAAAAAAAAGCATTTCATGGAAATATTATTTTTTGCATCGCCAACAACTTTCATCAAGAAGCTAGCACACAAATGACTCGTACATAGAAACTCGTGCACTTTCTAGCGTGTTTTGTCACTTTTCGGTGTAGCATTCTCTCTCTCTCTCTCTCTCTCTCTCTCTCTCTCTCTCTCTCTCTCTCTCTCTCTCTCTCTCTCTCTCTCTCTCTCTCTCTCTCTCTCTCTCTCTCTCTCTCTCTCTCTCTCTCTCTCTCTCTCTCTCTCTCTCTCTCTCTCTCTCTCTCTCTCTCTCTCTCTCTTTCTCCCCTGTCATCTTCGCCCTCGTGACGCTACTTATGCAAATACAAACAAAATTGTGGTTTTCTTTTTTTTATTGTTTCACGGATTTGCGTGACGTTATTTTTCATAACTCAACGCTTTTTATTAAAACACACGCTTCAAAGACAAAACACAAGCGGTGCGCGCTATCAGCTACTTACCACCCCGAAAACGCATGCGCTATAGGCCACTTACCCAGCACGTGTGAGGAAAATAAAATTAATTTGTTATATTTACAATTACTTTGATTGTAATTTTCACTATGTTCGTTTTTATTTTAGGAAGCTTTAACAGAAAAGGAAAAGTTAAGAAGTATAAGTAAAACTCTTGCTAGACTTCTAGTTGACATAACCATTGGCAAAAAGTTTATTATAGGTTCTTTGCTCTATTAAATTAAACCTATTTTGTCATTGACTGCAAGTCAAAGCGTATAAAGTCCCTGATAAATGATTTCTTTCAAGTCAGCAATTTAGTAACTGTATCCACAGCTTGTAATTTTAAGGATTTGATGAAATTTTTATTTATTATGTAAATAATTTCGTTATCATAATTTCTAAGTATTTTAGAAATTTTACTACTATTATTTGTATATTTATATAAAATTAATTTATTATATATATATATATATATATATATATATATAATAAATTAATTGTATATAAATATACGAATAATAGTAGTAAATTATATATATATATATATATATGTATATGTTTTAATTAGCATTTAAAATTCATTACATAAACATTACACACATGCTTTAATTAATTTGTTAATGGAATTAACATTTATACCGCCATCTGATGTTTTCTAAATGATAAAAACTGTTTTATTGATAACGGTGAATCGATTCGTCATAAACTTACAAAGTAAAAAAGATGAAAAATTCACGAGAAAAATTAACTTTCTTACGTCTGTGGAAAAATAAACGACGTTGCCATTTGGCGTACATGTTCGAAAAAATATCCTTTCCGCCAAGTGTACATCCTTTTGGGAAATCAAGATTATGGACGTGTGCCTGTTCACAAAAGTACTTTTTGAATAATTATTTAAATGTTACCAAAAATTTATATAATTTACTTTTTTGTGAAAAATATGATGCTGTAAAAGAGACTATTCAGCGATGACGTTTTAAACTATATCAAAAGGTAATATTGAGAAGCACAAACAGGAATTTCTTTATTAGGAACGTGAGCCTAGTGTAGATAAAGTTCTATGTTACTTTGAGATTATAATTCAAAAACTTAATTCACCTTTGAAAATATGTTTTTATCTTCTAATATGAAACCCTAAGCTTTTATGCACCTTTTCTCTGTTGTAAACTTTGTAATTTACTATTTTATAGTACTCAATGGAATTTTTAAGTTGGTTTTGAAGTATTATTTTAAGTATTCTGAAAATCATTGAATTTTTTTCATGTATTAAATTTTTCGGATTCACATTAATTACCTAGTTTCCTAGATGTACCTTAAGAAGACTACTCTCTAAAGTGAGTAACACAGTTTTTCTTTCATAACAATACGTCAGAATTCAGAAAAAATTTATTTTATACGTGTGTCTGTAATTTTTTTTTCTAATTTATCGAAGGTGAAATTTTAACACTATGGAGGATTCACTTATGTATTTACTTGTTAATTACTTGTAAATATATATATATATATATAGGTTAGACCTGCGATTTCTTGTTTTTAATATTTTCTCACTCAGCCAAACGTTTAAGACGGAAGTTGCGTGCGCAGTCGCCTGAGCAGGCGTACGTATATAAAAAAAAGAGAGAGAGAGAAGATAACATGTGGCATATACATAGAGTGCATGAGAGAGAACGAGTAATAACATCAAACAGCAGTATGTATGTATATATATATTGTCTTGAAAGTGACGAACATAGAAAAAAGAGAGTCCATTCGTATACATTAGAATGAGTACAAAAGAGACAGAAAGAATAACAGCAGTATATATGATACACATATATTAAATCTGATTGCTTTGATGCTATCGTTGTAATGGGGGAATTTGTTCCCTATCCCCCAGTTACTATTATTTTAACTCTACAGTATCAACTCTGAATAAATAGCAACTTACTTATTATTTTTTTCTTAAATTCTACTCTGAATAAAAAATCTGAATTTATTAGCAATCAACTCTCTCGGGTGGATTCTAATCGGGTCTTCGTAGGGAACAACAACGAAACCACCGATGTAAACCAGCAATAAATCAGTTATATATATTTTATAACAATACAATGTTAAGAAACACTTAAATAACACTGTTAAATAAAATACAAAAAGAAGTAATTTTCACTCTATATTTATTAAAATAAATTTAACATACTTTTACCCGACAATTTCTCAAAAATTGTGTAAGTGTAAAAGAAACTTAGTGTAATTGAACTCTGGCTCGACTTAATAAATTCTCAGATTAATTATACTTAAATAAAATCCAATTAAACCCGTGAAATTAATTTAAGTTAATAATGGCGGCTACAACCGACGAGCAAAACGGCGACGCGCACTGACTCTAAATTATTTATGATTTAATATTTAAGATGGAGGACTCACCTTAATATACAAAGCGTTACTCTCCAAGAAAATAAAACAAAACTCCAATGATTTAACTCCAACTCCAAAATCTCCTCTCCTCGTGTTAAATAAACTCCTCAGCTCTCTTTAAAATATCCAAATTGGCAAGAAATAGCAAGGCAGCAAAAATGGCAAAATGGCAGTGTAAAAACTCTATTGAATAAATCCTAATAAAATGGAGTCAAGACTCAAGAAAATGGCTCAACGAGCAATACCCAACAACGAAAAACCGACCAAGTGTATTATCCAAGATCCAATAGAGAAGTGTCTCGATGGCGCGTCTTCTCTCGAGCTCCTTCCTCTTCATCCCTTCTTTTATCAATTACGTCATAAATAGGATAATGGTTGATTGGTTATTAATCCTTTCCGTAATTGTTATTTGTTAATTACAAAGGATGTTAACTTTTAACCAATCAACACCTTTCCTTTTGGCGGCTTCTTTTATGTTAGCGCCCTCTATTTCTTGCGCGCTCTATTTAAATTTCTATTTAGAAAACTTCATATACTTAGTTTTAATAATTATACCTATAGCTGTAACGCTATCTCTCTCCAACGCTCGATTTCTTTATCTTCTATCACTCTCGCTCTCGACTTCACGTATCTTCATATAACATACTGACATAGATTAATATTTTTACAATTGCCCATGTATATACTCCCTCTACTACCATTTCTACCTTTACTCATGTATATACGAGCCTGCTACCGTTATTTGTACAATTACCCATGAATATACGAGCCTGCTATACAAGCTATAGCTGGCTCCCCTTTTTCGTTGATCCTTTAACTTTTCATACACATGACTCGATTCCTGCCGCGAGTCGGTCATTTACCGACACTTCCCCTTTACTCTCGAGCACGTGTTACAAATGTTCCGCGTCGTTTCCCGGTTTTGCTCGTCATCGCGTACCGCGAGTGTATTGTGCGCATGTACCTATACACCGGGTGTGTGTGTGTGTGTCAGTGTACAGGTGACAGTGCTGCGGCGTGCACGTCGTCATCGAGAACATAAGATGGCGGCGCACAAGAACACTGTCACAGATTATTTTCTTTTCTAAACATGTGTTCTTTTCGTTGATCTGTTATGTGCACTAGTGTTAAGATGTTACAGCCATCACCGTAGCTTCAACTCCTAGTGCACAACAAGAAAACTGATGGTGACTGTGGTTTTTTCCTTCACCACGTGTTAGGATGTGAGGTTAGGTTCCTCTTTCTCTCTTTCTCTCTCTAGCGGTAAGTCGTCTGCTCATCGCTATGCTTCTTGTTTACCTCGAAACAAACAAGAATACACTGATTAATTTCTTTTAATTATATTAATTAATGAATCATTCAGTCAGTGCATTTCGGCTAATTTTCCTCTTTTATTCTTTTTAATAAATATTTTATTGTGATGCAATAAATGCATCACATCGTATATTTGATAATTAATCAGCTGTTGCGTTGCTCCACATTTACTTCAAATTTTGAAAATACAATACAATTCTCACTAATTATTATTATTTATTTACTTAGTCTTTACAAAAATAATAATTAATAAGTGAATATATATTTAAATAAACTAAATAGATTGTGATTTGTAAAGAGACAGTTTTTTAGGTTATATATGTGAAAAATGTATTTTAAAAATTTATTATTAATAAGCAGACAATTTTTAGGTTAGATATGTGAAAATGCTATTTGATAAATATATGACAATTTTTCATTAACTCTGTCTCAAGGTTTATAATTGTATGCTAAAATGGTGTAAATAAATATTGTACATTAATTGAGATGAAAAATAATATTTTGATCATACACTCCCCTACACATGTTTTTGCCATCCCAAGAAAAAAATTTGTCAACACAAAAAGTTTTATAACTCCATAACCAATAGTCGTAGAGTAAAAATTCTAACGCGATCTTAAAGTTTAGACGAAAACCTTCGAAAACCCGTTTCTTTTATCTCTAAAATCCACAAATTGACGCCTTGAATAATTTTATAAAAAGAAGAAAAAATCGGAAAAATTTTGCCATACTTCAAACTTGGGTAATTTTATGTAGGATTATCGTAGAGTAGAAAGCCAAAGTTATTTCAAAAGAGTATTGATTCAGCTTTAAAATTAAACGTGTTACATTGAATTTGGTCCATTTAAACCAAAGAGAGACTGATTTTTGTGAAAAAAAAGCTTTTTTTAAAAATACGTATATTTAAAAAATTAAGCAGCCTAGGAAAAAAGTGTAAATAGGAAAAAGGTGTGTTTTTGTGTATAGAATATAGATTTACAACTTAAGAATTAATTAGGGAGGGAAAATTTTTTTTTTCATTATTTTATGTTAAGAATTATAAAATTTTAAAATTTCAACACCATGAAAAAATAAAAAAAATTTTTTTCTCTCTAATCATTCCCAAGCTACAAATCTATATTCAATCAACAAAAACATACCTTTTTTTCATTTACACTTTTTTTCTAGGCTGCTTAATTTTTTAAATATACGCATTTAAAAAAAAGCCTTTTTTTCACGAAAATCAGTCTCTCTTTGCTTTAAATGGACCAAAATTAATGTAACACGTCTCATTTTAAAGCTGAATTAATACTCTTTCAAACCAACTTTGGTTTTTTACTTTACGATAATCCTACATAAAATTATTCAAGTTTGAAGTATGGCAAAATAATAATATTCATTCTATCTTTTAAAAAAACAATTGAAGATCAAAATTAATTGGATCCAATCTGCAAACAATATATCTTCTATAATAAGAAAATACCGTATCCATTAATTTAATTTCTCAAAAATTTTATACGATAGGAGAAGAGAATTTAATTTATAATAATGAAAAAACATTTTACAAAGGCTGTTCAATCAAGGCTAATAATAAAATAAATGCATTTTATAAAAAGTATGAGTATTATAGACTCTGAAAAATGTGTGATATCTTCCCCAAAAAACCTTTAAAAAGGTAAAAGTACAGCAAGTTTTCTTTCTTTCCTTAAAGAATAATAACTTTCATTCTAACTTTAAAAATGATTTCTCAAAATAAAAATTAGTTCATTTCAAATCTCAAACGATGTATCTATTATTATAACAAAGAACCTAATCAGTATTGAAATAATTCGTAATTATTCACACTACTAATTGTTTATAATAATTTCATACATAAATTAAACACAACAAAATACGCCATAAAAAGTTCTGAAATCAGTAGTAGTGAGTCAAGTTTTTATTGCTTCGAATATATAAATTATACTATCGATCCTGTTTATAAAAATTTTTTAAACATTCAATGCAAAACTAAAAATAAAAGACAGTGATGTTATAAACACGCTTGCCAGGGGGGTCGCTCCCGAACGATATACCACATATTGCTGTCTTTGTTTAGCATATATAAAATTAACGTACCAAACAAAGATAGTACTATATAATTTATCACTCTGGAGCAAGGGGCCAGGTCTGTCCAGGTTATAGTTTAGGTGCTTTTAGTATTTTTACAGTTAAATGTTTAATGAAAATTATTTATAAAATTTTTAATTTTTATGGACTAATCTTTTAAATAAAAATACAGATAATTTGAATTGTCATTCTATTAATTATATGATAAAAACTTACTAGGAGAGTATCAGACCTCCGGATCACGGATTTTGCTCAAACTTTGGGATAAGTTTTCAGGTGTCAAAATATGAAAGGAAACAGAATTTTAGATCCCAATGCTCAATATTTCCCTAGTTACAAGCAATTAAAGAAAATTACTAAAAAAGTTACTAGATTTTCAAACGCATATAGTTCCTTAGCATTGATAGCTAGGAGCTTGAAAATTTTTAAAAATAAAAGCTGAGCTCAAATCCTTTCGAAATAGTAATTATAGCATGTCAAAATGTTATTTTTTCCCAAAGTTATAGCGTGATAAACATTGGACCTGATTTTTCTTTTTAAAACATTAATTAATAACAAAAGCTGAAATTGGGTCTAATGTTTATCAAGCTATAACTTTGGGAAAAAATAACATTTTGACATGCTTTAATTACTATTTCGAAGGGATTTGAGCTCAGCTTTTATTTAAAAAAAGTTTCAAGCTCCTAGCCATCAATGCTAAGGAACTATATGCGTTTGAAAATCTAGTAACTTTTCTAGTGATTTTTTTAAATTGCTTGTAACTAGGGAAATATTGAGCATTGGGGTCTAAAATTCTGTTTCCTTTCATATTTTGATATCTGAAAACTTATCCCAAAGTTTGAGTAAAATCCGTGATCCGGAGGTCTGATACTCTCCTAGTTAGTTAAAACATTGTTGCTTACGATGATTGATTCATACAGAATTGATTATTTAATATTTAATATATTGTTTTACAGTTAATTAGATTTCTTAATTATGACTGTTAAATGTAATTAAAAAATAGTTGAAGTGTCTTTTTGTTTCATTTTCAAGTATCAAGAGTGATGAACTATATAGTACTATCTTTGTTTGGTACGTTAATTTTATATATGCTAAGCAAAGACAGGAATATGTGGTATATCGTTCGGGAGCAACCCCTCTGGCAAGCGTGTTTATAACATCACTGTCTTTTATTTTTAGTTTTGCATTAAATGTTTAAAAAATTTTTATAAACAGGATAGATAGTATAATTTATATATTCGAAGCAATAAAAACTTGACTCGCTACCACTGATTTCAGAACTTTCTATGGCGTATTTTGTTGTGTTTAATTTATGTATAAAATTATTATAAACAATTAGTAGTGTAAATAATTACGAATTATTTCAATACTGATTAGGTTCTTTGTTATAATAATAGATACATCGTTTGAGATTTGAAATGAACTAATTTTTATTTTAAGAAATGGTTTTCGAAGGTAGAATGAAAGTTATTTATATATTCTTGCGAAAATGTTTACGGTATGAAACTAAAAATGTAGTAGTTTTGAGAATATAGGTCAAAATAAAAAAAATGCTTTCACAGATTCGACATTTAGAAATTTATAAAATCTTAAAATGGTTGTAGCTCTCCTTCTACGATACCTACAGACTTTTAATAGGGCTTAAGTTCAGGATTTTGATATTAATTTTGATTTTTCGTAAAATATGAAAGGTTTTATATCACCAAATTGGATCAGTTCAAATCAGAAATAGTAAGTGTATTTACTTATTTAAAAAGAAGAATACTGCATTTTCGATGATCTAGATAAGGGTCTCAAAGGTCCGGGCCAAGAAATTATCCACACGGAAATTGTTGTACATGCATATAACTACTTTCAAATACATTTTTGTGAAAATTTAAATTAGTAGAAAAAAGTTATAGACTCTTAAAAATGGCAAAAATCGCAATTTTCATAAAATGCTCATTTCTTAAATAATTATATCTCGGCTTACTTTGCGCCAATTCTAATTTAGTAGGGTTCATTCAAAAGGTTTTGGAAATATCTTCAAAATAAGACTTATAAAGAGTGTTTTCGTTCATTTGTTCGGTTTTAGCAACGATTTGGAGATGGTCAAATTTTTTTAAATTTCTTTTGTTGAAATTTCGTTGCCATAAATAGAGATTAATATTTAAACATATGAAAAAATCATGAAATATACTAGACATTATAATGAAAAAAATTAAAATTGGTAAATTAAAATTAGTTAACAGGGAGTAGGCATATAAACTCTCAAAAAAGGGCAAAAATGTACGATTTTTTGAATTTGAAGAAATCATAACTCTGGCCATGAGACTGCTAGAGGGCTGAAATTTGCACCGTAACTTTTTTTTCATAAGGCACAACAACATACTATAATTTCGTAAAAATCCCAGGACTCCCCAACGAATTTCGGCGAAAGTATCGACATTACTTATGTATATATGTATGGGGCATTCCTTGTGAATCGGTACCCCCCCCTTCTCCAAAATTGTAGTGGACTGAAAAAATTATATGACAGCTTAAAATCTATCTTCTATCATCTAGTTTAAGGTGCAGAGTGACGTTTTCGAAAATTTAATATAGCGGCTCCAATATAGTGGTCGCAACTTGGAAAGTTCATAAAAATTTTTCGAAATTTCATGATAACTCGCTCAGTTTTGAATTTTTCGTTTTTTTCTCACTGAAAATAAATAAAGCACAAAATTTTACATAGAAATATGGTATCATAGTCAAGATCAAACCACATTTTAAAGGTTATTTTTTTGCAATCTTTATTTTGAATGGCTTGGCTATTATTTCGGCTGAAAACGGATCTTGAATCAGTAAGCTCTCACATTCTTGAGATCACCGCTTACGATCCTCATGTCTATACGATTTTAGCATGTTTCGGTTAAGGTCAAACGGAGGTCAAGATACTCAAATGCTCGTATGGGATTAGAGCTAAAATATTAGTAACGAAACAATTCATTTGGTATGTTAATATGTTAAAATAATAAATGGAACAAATATAATTTGTCAAAAAAATGTTTTGTTATTTAGAAACCTTAGTTTTCCTGTTTCCGCTTGAGGTCACTTGTGCTTAATATCTATTGTATTATTATATTTATAGAAGTATATTATGTAACAATAGTAAATTGATTATGAATAAAGATTAATTGATACAGAATCCAGATTCACTTCACTAATAATAGCCAAGCGATTCAAAATAAGGGTTGCAAAAAATAACCTTCAAAATGTGGTTTGACCTTGACTATAATACCATATTGTATGTAAAATTTTGTGCTTCATTCATTTTTAGTGAGAAAAAAACGAAAAATTCAAAACTGAACGAGTTATTATGAAATTTCGAAAAAATTTTACAAACTTCCGAAGTTTTGGCCCCCATATTGGATTTTCGAAAACGCCACTCCGCATTGGAAACTAGATGATAAAAAGAAGATTCTGAGCCATCATACAATTTTCTTAGTTCACTACAATTTCGGAAATGGGGGGAGGGTACCGATTAACAAAGAATGCCCCATATATATATATATATATATATATATATATATTTATATATATATATATATATATATATCACTATTGATGGTGATACATGCATACAAATGTATACAAATTATAAGCCAAGAATGCGATGGCGTATAAATGTAAATTGCTCAAGACTTCTGAACTTATATACAAGCATTTTTCAACAACAAAATTTGTGGATTTTTTTTTTCGCTTTGAAATAAAAAATACGGGATGAAACACGTATCATTAGATAGGTAATTTGGTCTTCTATCAGTCATAAAAATTTAAGCAGAAAAAGATGGCCTTTTTAAAAAAAAATGTATGTGCATAAAATTGCATTTTTTCGTATACATATATATATATTTTTACGTATACATATAAATCGCCCATTCTCTGTCAAATCGAAGGACAAAGAACTTTTTTGCTAAAAATTGGTATAATGGTTTTTTTTACATATTATAAACCACTCAGAATTTATTTAGACTTTTTTTAAACTGCAAAGCTTCAAAATTGGACTAAAACCATACCACCAACTAATTTTAGACCTAAATTACTCAGTTGGGTTGCGTTTTAATAATTGATTATCAAATAACATTTTTCGTCAAAATATTTTAAATTTTTGGGAAAAAATTAATTTAAAAGTGCTAATGTAGCCATTTACTGATCTGAAATCATTTAAAACATTAAAACACCACTTTTTAAGGTTTCGAGCAGAGTTGTTAATGAGAAAATGGTCTCTCATGTGAAATGGTCAAGTAATTGAGAATACTCGCACCAGTTACTAGTTACAGAGCAAGTAACTGGAAATAGTCGGACCATTCACCAGTTACAAGTGAAGAACTGGTAAGTGATCGGACCATTTACCAGTAACTAGTAAAGAACTGGTAAGTGGTCGGACCAGTTGGCAGTTACTGGATAAATAACTGGAAATGGTCGGGCCATCTACCAATCACTAGTAGAGAACTGAAAAATGGTCCGACCATTTCCAGTTACTCACCCAGTAACTTCCAACTGCGCCGACCATCAACCAGTATGTAAGAAAAAATATCCCTAAGTTAAAAGAAAATCCAAGACCCAAATACAATGCACTTTCCTTGTAAGTCAATTTATAAATTTTTAGCTCAAAATATTAAATACCATAGCTATAGACTATTGTATTATATACTGAAAAAAAATTATTAAAAATCATAATTTGTCGTGAAATTTCCCGCTCTTTCCAACGGCGCTACTTATTTTAACACAAATTTATACCTACTACGAAAAAATCAACTTTTTTTTCCAAAAAATTGCATTTTCGAAGGCGTGCTCAATTTTTTTATCAAAATCTGAGTTTACCATCAAAAAGAACGGAAACTTTTACAAGAAGACAATATTAAAAAAGAGGTGGTCGGAATGGGATTAACATCTTTAAAATAACTTTCAAAAGTTGAGCACCTACGAAATCTCATACTTTAGGTGGAATATTTATATTAAAGATTTAATTTTTCAAATTAGATTTTAATTTTTTTACTCTTATTTGAATTTGAGACAGTTTTGATAGTAAAATTTGTGTTGATTATGTTTGGTATGAAGGCTTGATAATTCAAAGTACCTTTAATTGGCTTTATAGATGAATATCTTGTTTCAAGAAAATCAGAGTATATTAAATATTCATCTTACGGTATAAAAATTATTCCGATGTTTTTTATTGCATCTTTTTCTCACTCATACAAAGCTTGAATATTTAAAATAGTTTGATTTTGCAAACATGCTCTTGATGCATTACACTTAATTGCTGCTCCTAATCCGTCACAAGATCCTTTGCCGTGGGCAATAGCAAAAAAGTGCCACTCTGCATGAATACTAAAATCTTCGTGTTGAAGTAATAAATTTTTGAAGGCCTTTTTATTTTTGAAGTGTTGTGGAGCGCCATCAGAAAAAATAAAAAATTTGTCAATCTTTGAATGCCTGAGCTGATTCTTGACAAATGAATGCATGATTTTCAGAAAATTCAAGAACGATTAGAAATTCGTGTTCCTGAAGATTCTTTTTCAGATCAACATAAAATTTACTCTGTGACTTAGCGATAAAATCATGCGGTAACAATTTTTCTAAAAGGTAAATTAAACACTGCATGAACACTTCAACATCACAAGTTACTTCCAGTAATGTACAGCGTTTATCAACACTCCAAAATTCATACGCAATTTCATTGATTAATGAATTATCAAAAACTTGCTTCAAGTGTTCCTCAAAATCGTCGATAGATGGACATTCCTTACATTTTAATGATAACACTCTTCCATAGGATTATTGCACACTAATTGCTGCAGTAACTTTTTATACAATAATTTTTTGGCACCTTCACGGTCAACCCATTTATGATTATCAAGCAACGTGGCTAATTTACTTCTTAAAAATGAATATTTCAAATTGCAAAAGAAAAAAACTTTTTTTATTAAAAAAATATTTTCTACAAACTCTTAAATGGTATATTAGATTTTTAAACAATGTTCTATCCAAACAAATTTAAAGAATTTACAACTTTAGTAAATAAGATAAATTAATTTTGAGAAACTTTTTACCTTCTAACAATAATTTAACATTTTTATGATATGTACAAACACACACAGTGTGAGTGCCACTGCTTCCAGCGAAAACGCAATGTTGTGTTCTGAAAAGGGTAAATGTTGTTAAACCAATTTTATGATCAGGATATTCTTTTTTGAATTATTCAAAAAGTTTTTTTAAATTTAGCAGCATCAACTTCTTGGAAACCAGAACTCTTTCGCTAATTACTTTATCTTTGACAGACTTAAACTCTTTTTTTCCGGGCAATTGACGAGAGTTATCGACTTCTTCGTAGAAGTTTACATCTTTTTCACTTCAGCAGAGATTGATAAAACATGAGTTTCAGTATAAACGGCATGAAAAATCATATTTTCTTTTTTTATTGTTTTCATATTCTGAATAAGATTAGATCCAACATTGAACATTTTTTTGATTTTCGGTTCACCCCATTTTCTTGGAAAAGTAATCAATAAATAAATTACTTTCTTTTTAAAAATAACAATACCATAATGAATTCAAAGTTAAAATGTACAATTTAAATGATATATTCAATTGTCAGTTTCTGATTTGATAGCTTCTTTAATATTTTCAATGATTTAACCAAAGAGTTCTGCCTCTTCGTCATTCTCTGATTTTGGATCAATGTCGTAATTTTTTTCAAATTTTTTTCCAATTTCTGTGTCGATTTCTTGAATTTTCATATTGACATATACGTTTTAGTCACACCTGTAAGTTTTTTGTAATTAATGTATGTTAAATTATATCTTCCGACTAAAGCTTACTGATACTTTTTTATTAGAGAAATATAAAAATAGTCTTCCACTGATTGCGTCAAGCATTCATATGAAGATTGGCTTTCTGGTTGTTCATTTTGAAAATATAATTTTTGAGACTGACTATCTAACGAAGCACTTCAAACTTCAGACGATTGATTCTCAAAATTCTTCACTTCTTTTCTACAATTTAAGTAAAGAAAACTATTATCTAACATTTCAGAAAATTTGATTTTTGTATCCTCGGTAATTTTTCTTAGATTAGATGCAATTAAATTATCTATTATTATGAAAAAAAGTTTCTTTACAGTGTGACTTTTTTTATATGTTAAGTATATCAAAAGTTCTTTTGATTTATTGAATAGATTATAACATTATTTTTTATGAAAAGACGTTATGACAGCAATTTTTTTACCAAAGACTATATAAAATATATATACATATACATGATAAATAATAAATTTAACAATTATGCCAATTAGAAGTTTGTTTTGTAATATAACTTTGATTCAACTCAAGTAACTTCTATCAAGATTAAACGCGATGTATTAATGTATCGCATTACTCGATTGAGTATCAAACAAATGACACTGCAGCACCAAAACTTTAGAATGATTTCCATATAGTGGCAGAATTTAGAACTCGCCTAAGCGTAGTTTTATATATATCTCTCTATATTATATAGTTGTAAGGATTATTTCTACAACCAAGGTCCTCCCCTTCTCTTTTTTTCCTCGTCCTCTTACCTAATTTTGATCCTCTTTTTTTTCCTTTTCTTTACGTTATTTTACGTTATTTGTTCCTCTTCCTTTTATTTTCCTTTTCCCTTCCTTCCCTCTCCTTTTTCTCTTCTTTTAAGTTTCCTCATGCCTTCATTTTCTATTCCCTCTCTCTTCCTCAAAAAATCCATCACTGTTTTCCGTTATTTTTACGTTATTTTAGGTCATCTTTACTCCTCCTCCTCAGGTGAATCCTCAAATTTTACCTTTTTTTTGTGTTATTTTACGTTATTTTACGTTTTTGTTGCTCTTCCTTAGCTGTTCCTAAGCTCATCCTCTTTGATCCTCAATTTCATTCCAATCCCATCATTTAAAAAGCTTCTTGCTAATTTTCATTGTTTGCACCTACTGCTTTTACTTTAAATATATAGAACAAACATATCAAGTTAATAATTTTCATGATAAATTTTATAAAATGTACAATTATTGCTTAAAAGAATAAATGACATTAAATATGATAAAATGGAAATTCCGCAAGCCCCCTGTGTGCAAGCGCGCCAACCTCCACTACTAATTATTTTGTTGAAGATTTTAACGAAAATAAAGAAAATAATGCTTTATTTGAACTTAATAATATTTTTATTAATGAACATATATCTTGTAAAGATTTTGGTTTACCTATACCAAAAATAAATTTAATTACTTTGAACAATAATCATCATGATGAAATAGAAAGCAAAAAAAATTTTTAATTAATGTATAATAAATTGAACGATGAACAAAAATTAATTTTGGAAATTTTAACTGAAAAAGATAATAACAAAATATATTTTATTGATGATCCTGGAGGAACAGGAAAAACTTTTTCATATAAGACTTTAATATTTTATTTTATATCGATTAATAAAAAAATTTTATGTATGGCTTGGACTGGTATTGCATCTACTTTATTACCTAAAGGAATGACAAGTCATACGACTTTTAGATTACCTTTAAAATTAAATACAATTGAAAATGCATTTTTAGAATTACAATCAGATGAAAAAAAATTAAGAGAAGCTGATATAATAATATGGAATGAAGCATCAATGATTCCAAAAGAAGCATTAGAAATAGTTAATAATACATTAAAAGATGTTTGTAATAGTAATTTTCCCTTTGGTGGAAAATTAATTATTTTAAGTGGTGATTTTCGACAAATTTTACCAGTTGTTAAACATGGAAATAGAAATTTAATTATAGAAGAAACAATAAAAAGTTCATATTTATGGCAATTTTTTAGTATATTAAAATTAACAAAAAATATTCGATCTAAAAATAAAAAATTTGCTTCATTCCTATAACAAATTGGTGATGGCAAAATAAACCCTTTCATAATTCCAAACAAATTACAAACTAATGATATTTGTTTTAAAATTTATTCAAATATTAATAAAAATTGTTGCAAAGAAAAAATTATATTAGCTCCTCATAATGTAGATATTAATAATTTAAATAAAAAAGTATTAAATTTATTAAATGGAAAAACTGAAACATATTATAGTATTGATTACGCTACGCATAAAGGTGTTGATCAAACTGATGATAACATTTATTTGAATTACCAAATAGAATTTTTGAATAAAATTAAATAAGGTTTACCGCCTCATAAATTAATTTAAAAGTTAATGCTATAGTAATGTTGTTAAGAAATTCAAGTATATCGGAAGGATTATGTAATGGTACACGATTGAAAATTATAAATTCATATAAACATAATATTGAAGCTGAAATAATAACAGGCGATAAAAGTAGAAATAAAGTTTTTATTCCAAAAATTACTTTAAATACAGGAAATAATTCTTCATTACCATTTATTCTTTACAGAAAACAATTTCCAATTATATTAGCATTTGCAATAACTATAAATAAATCACAAGGTCAAAGTTTTGATAATGTAGGCTTATTTATAACAAGACCATTGTTTTCACATGGTCAATTATACGTTGCTTTGTCAAGATGTAAAACTTTTAATAATATTTATATTCAAAATAATTTAGATGATACATCAAAAATAGATAACATTGTTTGGACGGAAATTTTCAATAAATAATTTATTTGAATTTTCACCGTTTTTATTAATTCATTTCATTTAATTTTAACGATTAATTGATTTTTAAATTTCATTTTGTTGTGTAAATTTGATTCACTTAAAGGGTATTTTATTTTTATTTTACTAAAATTAAAGATTTTTTTCTTTTGTAAAACTTGTTTTAAATTGAATTCAAAGCTAAAACAGTTTCTGCATAGCTGTCAGAAAGTAATTAGTCGAAAATATCGGAGTGGTAGCTGTTTCGTGAGCCGCGCCACTCATAATGCGATTCTTGTCGCCAAAAGCTAACAAATTTTTCACTGTGAAGATAAGTGCGTGCGTAGGGCAAGCGATCAGCAAAAGCCACTTCAGTGTTGGGTAGGCAGCTAAGTAAAGAGTAAGTAGACTTTTTCTCTTTCTCTCTCTTTCATATTAGAAAATTGCAGTCAATAAAAATGTCAAACAAAGCAAAGGTGGACCCTTAAAAAGTCATTGATGTAAATTATTAAATGTGTTATGCTTATTATATTTTATTTTTTTAAATATAATAGAAACAGAATAAAATTAAACTTAAATAAAATTATAAATCCCAATGTATAAAATATAATTGAAAAGTTTGCCAATTTTTTCATAAAATTATCATTTAATGAAAATTAATGTTTAAACTTAATATTAATAGGAAAAATGGATGTATTTGAATGCCCGTTTTGCAAAAATTCTTATTCTACATCTGAATTTTGAAAAATACATATAAATAGAATTCATATTAAAACTATAAGTTGTAGAACATGTGGCTTATTTATTAAAAATATTAGAAGACATAAAAGAATTCACGAACAAAAAAAGGAATTATGTATTTATTGTGAGAAAAATTTTAGTACAAAATCTAATTTAATAAGACATATATTAGCTAAGCATAAGAAACAAAAATTTACATGCTTTATTTGTAATAAAAAATTTTCGAGAAATGATCATTTAATAAGACATAAAAAATCACGTAAATAATATTTTACTTGAAAATTCATAATTATAAAATTATTTTTTATAACAATAAAATATTTATTTGCAGTAAAAAAAAATTTAGTTCATAAATTGAAAATTATGATAAGTTTATATAATATAAAAACATTAAAAAAGGTATTATATTTTTTATAATATAAATTTATATTAAAAAAATTTTTTTTTTATATTTTTAATAATTTAAATTTAATATTTTCAATTTTTAAATGTTATACACTATTAACTACAAATATAATTAATTACAGAATCATTTATTTCTATACAAAATATATGTATGAATTATGTATATATAATTAATATTACATATGAAAATTCCAAGAAGTATTTTCCAGAAATATTATTTTTCATTTATAAAAGTAAGTAAAAAATTATATAAAATTTTATAAACAATCATATTAAATAATTCTACAATATTTACAAAAATTAGAACAAAAAGATGAAAAAAATTCTTAGTATATTGACAAAAAAAAGGATAATACATAAAAATTTTTTTAATTTCTGTTTTCAAAATTTATAGTCATAATAAAAACAGGTACAATTTTTTTAATATTCTAAATTTAATAATTTAGGTAAGAAAACAAAAATTTATCAATGCTATGGACATTTATAAGATATTAGTATTTATGAAAATTGGTTTTATATAAACAATAAAAACTTTTATTATATAACATTATATAAATAAGGAAAACAAAAATGGGTTTGTAATAAATATTTAAATATATTTTTGAGTATAACTTAATATATTTTAATAATTATATTTTTTACAATTGATAAAAATAAAAAAATAAAGATAATGTAACTTAAATAACAAATAGGGGGTTGGCGAGCGGACCGAGCAGGGGGGTACCCCCCCCTAGTATATATATATATATATATATAGCCGACGCATTGGCCGAGTGGTTCGGCGAGCGCCAGGTGATCTGCAAAGTTAACCAGCTTTGGCGAGCAGTACTTGGATGGGTGACCGCTTCAAGGATCTGCGCGTTCAAACTGAACTTGCTTTGTGTGAGGTCGCTTGGGCTTGCTCACCACATGACAATGTGAGCAGGAGGTGTGACAAATACGGTGTACGTATCCTAGTTCAAGGATGCCTAATACCGAATCTGCTATATACACCGACCCATTCCAGAGAGGGTTTCCCCAGGTTTTATCCCACTAGGTTTGCCTATGGGTTTTCCCCTCTTCACGGGCATTACCCCGGGCGAATGCGGAATGGGACGGGCAAAAAAAAAAATTGGAAGTTGTATATAAAGGTGTGGGGTGATACGTTAAGATCGTAAAGATGAACGTGGAAGCCATCAATTTTTATATATATATATATATATATATATATATATATATATATATATATATATGACATCTCACACCGGTTGGAAGAGCAAAAAAATTAAAATCGCTGAAACTCTGAGAATAAATTCTGTTTGTTACCCAAAATATGTAAAAAAATTTTCAAGGATCTAGATTGAAAGTATCAAGAGCTATAGATCAATATAATAAATAAATCATAACTCCTGGTTATGGCTCTGACTTACATGATCAAAAATTTATTTTAAAGTTTATGTAAAATGGAAGAACATAAACCCTCGAAAAGCAATTTCTGAAGTTGCGATCAATGAGTAATTTCAATTACTATGTAAGACATATAAGAACCAATAGAAAACTTTAAAATTCAGGTCTGTACAGAATTATGCTAACTCTCCTCTTTATTTACAACAAGAAGTATTCTTATCAATTTCCCTCAAAAACATCAGGATTTTCAGAAAAAAAATAATAAAATTGGGACTTTTCTAAAAATTTTGAAAAATTTCCAAATTTCAAGGATCTATAGCTCTTGATACTTTCAATATAGATGCTTGAAAATTTTTTTGCATATTTTGGGTAACAAACAGAATTTATTCTCAGAGTTTCAGCGATTTTTATTTTTTTGCTCTTCCAGTCGGTGTGAAATGTCCCATATGTAATACCTATATTCTCTTCGACAGCTTCTACGTATGTCCACCAAAATAGTACCAGTATCTTTTAATCGCTAATCTATAATCAGTTGAAGTACTGAAAATACGCGATTTTTAAATTGAAAAAATTCAAAGCAAGCTGAACTGTTCCAGCATATTAAGATAACAGAACATATCTTCCCATAGGAAAATATAATTAAAAATAGACGCTTATAGAGAAATTTAAGTGATAATAATCAATTTATGTTGTACAAAAAATTAAAGATAAAAATTAATATTCCACCTAAAAAATGAGATTTCGTAAATGCTCAACTTTTGAAAGTTATTTTATAGATGCCAATCCCAATCCAACCCCCTTATTTTTAATATTTTTTTTGTATGATTTTCCGTTCTTTTTGATGGTAAACTCAAATTTTGATAGAAAAATGGGGCACGCCTTCAAAAATGCAATTTTTGGAAAAAAGTCGATTTCTCCGTAGTAGGTATAAATTTGTGTTAAAATAAGTAGCACCGTTGGAAAGAGCAGGAAATTTTACGACTTATTATGATTAATAATTTTTTTTCAATATAATTAAAGTTTAAAAAAAAATACAAGAATTTTTTTTTTCAAATCTCGCGTATTCAATAGCCTATAGCTACGGCTGTATCAAATATTTTGAGCTAAAAATTTATAAATTAACTCACAATAATTGTCAGTTAAAGGAACAAAATGAGTAATTAAATTTGGAGCCAATTCTGAGAGATTGACTCAAATTGTCTCATGAAAATTTTTAAAATGACTCATAAATATTTTAATATTTTACATTTAATTGATATTCCTTTTCGAAATTTTTTGTAATATGAAATTTAATTTCTTGTGTGAGTTATGAGAAAATGCATTTAGACTAGAAAAATCTACAAAGTATTTATATTTACACCAAGTGTGAATAAAGGACCCCGGAAGACGCCTATGGGAAAAGTGGTTTCGGTTAATTTGGCTGCATTTTGGATATGTTACTCATTTTGGCGTCCTGAACAAATGTCTCAATGGGCATAAAGCTCAAATCTCAATAGGTCCCAAAATAGGGCCAACATTTAAATCGTCCTATAATTTTACCGGGAATAGAAGTTAGTAGATTTTTTACGGTATTAAGACAAGCGGCTGCAAGAGGTCAGAAGAACTACCTTGATCCTGACTCTTTAACCGATAGAAACTTTACCTATCTAACATCCGATGATTAACACGAGATTAAAATTCGATGATTTACACGAATCTTGTCTTCCTGTGCCTGGAAGTGTTAATTTCCACCGAATAACGAGAAAAGATCTTTTCATTTTTTCATGTAAAAAGTGTCATGGGCTTGCTGATGATTTTTTAAAGATTTTATTTAACTATGAAAGTAGACAGGGAATTAGTGATTTAATTAGAACAGTTAGAACAACGATGATGATGCGATTGGTACGTGAAAACATTGGTCTTGAAGCGACAAATCATAAGGATAACATCGCACGGCACGTCACTCCATTTGCAAATGAATTGTACAATGATAATCCGAATGATTTAGAAGCCATTTCAATTGTAGATGGAACGTATAGTTACATCGAAAAATCAGGAAACTACCGAACCTTAAGACAAAGTTACTCGGTGCACAAGGGACGTCATTTAGTAAAGCGTGTTATGGTCACTGCACCTGACGGTTACATTCTCGTTATTCAAGGACCGTATTTTGCAGATAGTAGAAACAATGATGCCTCGATATTAATTGATCAGTTTCAAAATGATGTTAGTAACATTAATGAGTGGTTTCAAGATGGAGACATTTTTATTGTGGATCGAGGTTATCGAAATACAGTCGAGTTCTTGCAGAATCAACGATACAACATCCAAATGCCACCTGTTACTGAAGGTAATCGTCAACTCTCCACTGAAATGACTAATCGCACCCACATCTGCCGTCCAAAGTAAGAAAACCTTAACTCCAATGGGATTCCAATGTAGTTTACCACTTTTATACTTTGGACGGCAGACATGGTGACCATGCAACGATGGGTAGTTGAAGCCCGAAACGGTCATGTAAAATCCATTTACAAGTTTCTAGACGGACTTATTCCAAGAGCTCATGTTTTAGACTTAAGAGATTTTTACTTAATTGCTGGAGCGTTGATAAATAAATATCGAGTACCGCTTCTAATCATAGATAAGACTGTTACCCTAGCACGAGAGATCAGAACTCGATTAAATGATGTAAACGTAGTTCAAGTGTTAGTTGAAGAGCATTATCTTGATAGAAGAAATACCATGTGGGAACGTTTAAATCAGGAACACGTTCCTGAATTTCCTCGATTGGATTTACAATATTTACGCCGATTGACCCTTGGTCCATATCAACTCGAATTAGCTCCATTGTATGCGCAAGACAAATTTGAACATGAAAGTTCTGATGTTTCCGAACTTGATCTAAACAGAGATGTACCAGGCTTCTTAAGAATTAGAATCTACTCTCGGTTGAGAAATGTTACTCGCTATCAATCATGGATAAGTTTTCTAGTAGACATTGAAGATAATCGAATGGTAGATGAAGATGAAGGTGATGTTATGCTAGGATATTATTGTACCTGTAAGGCTGGGGCAAGGAATTTAGGTTCTGTGCACATATTGCAAGTATTTTATGGTTTCTTAGGTGGGCTCGATATGAACAGAACATACAGTATCCTAGTACGATGCTTCTTAGATACATTCTAGATGCCGGCCACAGTAATAATGATGATGGTGCAAATCAAGACGAATTAATAGTCGATGGTGAAGAATAGAGATTCGTAAAAGATTATGAAAGATTAAAAAGATTAGTACCTATAAATATTAAAAAGACAACAAAAGTAACGGTAGAATAGACAGATTCAACAAATACACGACTTGATAACTATAATGACTGACAGACTGACGATGACCAAGGAGTTTAAGTCCGACTTTGCAGTCTCCGCGTGGTAAACTCTGGGTAATGCTAATGCAAACGACAAGAGCCCCTTCTTTTATTTTGACTAATACGAATTTTAATTATTTTGTTATATTTCTGCTTTCATTTTATTTGTATGCGGAATGATTTTACAAATATACTTAATTGCGGATTCAATCACTGTAAAAATAGGTACACCCAACGTTAATTGATTCTTTCCGAATTTTTTAAAATGTTCCAATAGAAACAAAGAAAACAACGGAATTGTCCAATGAAAGTTCAGGATTTCAAAACATTCGGAAAGAATTCATTAACGGTGGGTGTACAAGTATACCAAGGTTTAAGGAGGGGTCAAACGTACCCCGGATTCGGATTTGGCGACCCAAAAAACATGTAAATGTACTTTTTCACTTCGTTTGCAATGAATTTTACAGATTTGACCTTGACCTGACCTTGAACCTGACCTGCTCGAGTGAAACGGACCCCGCATTCGGATTCAGTGACCCCAAAAACATATAGAAACGGTCCCTAGCCCAAGATTAATGTGATAACCTTGATTTGACCTTGATTTGACCTTGATTTGACCTTGATTTGACCTTGATTTGACCTTGACCCCGAGCTTTGCTTGAGACATGTTAAACCGAAAATCGGGCCATATTAATGAAAACAACAGTACTGAGTAGAACAAAAAGTGTATTGCACTGGTACCGTGTTATACTGACTTCAGCGGGCCCTATTTTGGGACCTATTGAGATTTGAGCTTCATGCCCATTGAGACATTTGTTCAGGACGCCAAAATGAGTAACATATCCAAAATGCAGTCAAATTAACCAAAACCACTTTTCCCATAGGCGTCTTGCAGGGTCCTTTAATTAATTAGGTAAATCATTGCTAAATTTAAATTAAGTTTTTTTGTTTTTTCTGTCACCCTCTCACTTTCAGGTATAAAAATTCGCAACAAGAAGCCACCTCTTGATTTAAAGCAGCCTGAGCATTGTGCTTGCCGCAAGTTGGCTGACGGTGTGTCTGGCGCTCTCTATCTATAATTTCTTTGATATACCCATGTTGCATGTGAGAATCGGCTTACATATTAATAATGAATATATATTAAAATTATTATAGATACTTAATTTTTATAGTGACTTCTCGCATCGCGACATTCCAATGATTATATGTATACATATATATCGCCCATTCTCTGTCAAATCGAAGGCCAAGGAACTTTTTTGCTAAAAATTGGTATAATGTTTTTTTTTCCAGATTATAAACCACTCAGAATTTATTTAGACTTTTTAGCACATATTTTTAGAGCTGCAAAGCTTTAAAGTTGGACTAAAACCATGCCACCAACTAATTTTAGACTTAAATTACTCAGTTGGGTTGCGTTTTAATAATTAATTATTAAAAAACTTTTTTCGTCAAAATATTTTAAATTTTTGGAAAAAATTACTTCAAAAGTGCTAATGTAGCCATTCATAGATCTGAAATCATTTAAAACATTAAAACACCACTTTTTAAGGTTTCGAGCAGAGTTGTTAATGAGAAAATGGTCTCTTATGTAAAATGGTTAAGTGATTAAGAATACTTGCACCAGTTACTAGTTACAGAGCAACTAACTGGAAATAGTCGGACCATTCACCAGTTACAAGTGAAGAACTGGTAAGTGATCAGACCATTTACCAGTAACTAGTAAAGAACTTGTAAGTGGTCGGACCAGTTGGCAGCAACTTGGTAAATAACTGGAAATGGTCAGACCATCTACCAATTACTAATAGAGAACTGAAAAATGATCAGACGATTTCCAGTTACTAACTCAGTAACTGCTAATTCGTGTGACCATTTACTAGTTGTCCACTAGCAGCTGGTAAATGGTCCGATCATTTCCAGTTACTCACCCAATAACTTCCAACTGCGCCGACTATCAACCAGTTTTTCACTAGTAACTGGTAATTGGTCCAACCATTTACCAGTTTTTTACTGGTAACTGGTAATTGATCAGACCATTTACCAGTTATCAACCCCGTAACTGCTTACTAATTGACTCCGCCATTTACCACTTACCCACTTCGTAACTGCTAACTGGTCCAACCGTTCACCAATCATACAGCGTCTAACTGATAACTAGTCCGACTATTTATTAATTACGCACCCAGTAAATCATAACTAGTCCAAATAGTTATCAGTTAACGTACACTACTGATAACGAAGTGGTGCCTACCAGTGTTAAAAATTACAAAATACAAAAATAAACGGTAATTAATTTATTACCGATCGAACAACCTCCTCATGGTGCACATCGGGTGACGCCAATATCGACGGCAAACCCGATAATAAATTGCAGAAAGCGAAATCAAAGCCATGTGAACATGGCTGTGGGATACATTGTTACTTTTCGAAAACTATGGATACAATGTTTGTGTTAACCAACATGTAATTCACGTCCAAGAATGAAATGTAAAAAAACCCTTATTGCAAATATCTGAAAACTTCATAGCAACTCAAAAAACGTAATAATAAATTTTTTCCCATTTTTTGGGGGTTATTTCTGCATTGGGTCTTCAAAGCCCAAGAGTCAGACGTGATGAGGTCAAATAAATCCGCGATTCTGAAAATGTAAGCATGAGCTTATTCAAATTTCCTGCAGGTTGATTTTTAATTTGACCTTATATTAGTTTTTTTTAACCTTTTTCCTGGCCGAAGAGTTACAGCTACGGTACAGGCAAACAAAATTTATTTTACAGGACCCGACCATGGCTAGATCCAAATCCGGTATCAGATATTTAAAATTTAAAATAGCGGATCTAATATAGCAGATGACGAACCGAAAAATCCAATATGTCAGATGACGAATCTAAAAATCAAAGATTTAAATAATAAAAATTACTACCATATTTTACATAGAAAACCAAATCAAAACTGTTTTTAGCATTTTTCTTTCTCATAGAGAAAGCATTGTATCAATAAAAAAAAATTTTTTCTGTTTTTTCATTAATTTATACATATTTTAACTCATGGAATTAAAAAAAGTGGTTTCCAAAAAATGTCTGTGTGTATGTGTGTGTATGATGTCAGTTACTAAATTGTATCTTGAAAACTACTCGATGGATTTGCTTCTAATTTTGCATGGAATTAATTTTTTTATCCAACTTGCTGGGAAGCTATTGATAATTGGTTATTCTAGCGTAGTTTTAATTTTAGTGTCGTTTTTAAAAAAAGAAATTTTTAATTTTTAATTTTTCTGTTTTTTTTCGTTTACTGCTCTATGAATTTGCTTCAAAATTTGCGTGGGAATTATTTGTAATTGCCCAAATAAAATAAATTTTTAAAAACTGATTTTCTTAGATTAGTTTTAATTTTAGAGCATTCGAAAATTTTTGAAAAAAATGTTTATATTTATTAAGCCAATAAAATCTTAAAAACTACTCGATGAATTCACTTCAAATTTTCCATACAATTCAATTTTTCGATCAACTGGTGCGAAAGCTATTAAGAATCGGTTTTCTTAGCGTAGTTTTAATTTTATAGCCATTTTAGTAATTTTTAAAACAACTTGATTTCTTATTTTTATTGTATTTTACGTTAAGTACTCTATGTATTTGCTCTAAAATTCGCATAAATATTATTTATGACTTTCAAAAGAAAAATATCTTTCAAAAATTGATTTCTTTAGCGTAGTTTTGATTTTAGAACAATTTTAATGATTTTAAAAAAATTTTATTTTTCATTTTTACTGTATTTTACGTTAAGTACTTGTTTGATTTGCTTTAAAATTTTTATAAATAGTATTTTTGACTTTTGAAAATGAACTATTTCATGTTGTTCACAACTCACAACGAAGAAACGATGTGCATTGGCATAAGCTATCATTCATATCTTAAGGTCGTCCAAGATTTCAAAATTTTCAAAGCATGTGGTTCATCACCATAATTCCATAATATAGGCGAGGAAAAACCCATCCTTGATTGGGTCTGGCACTTTTTAGATTGTACACCGTTATAGGATTGGTGAATACTCTCCTCCATAATTCCAAATATAAAAGAAAAACACTAAGTTTTTGTTTAATAACACACATTTCAAATTTGACAATAAAATTTATAAACAGACTTTTAGTACACCTATGGGTTTTCCCATTTCTCCTTTATTTGCTGTCTGAGTTATGAAAGATATGGAAGTGGATTGTTGGAAAACCTCAAAAAAATAATTTAATATTTTATCATTTTTCTATTATCGTTATGCTGATGATTCTATTTTGTGTATTCATGAAAAGGATGTTGAAATTGTATTAAATACGTTTAATAATTATAATTAAAATTTGAAATTTACACATGAATTAGAAATAAACAACAGAATAAATTTTCTTGATATTACTCTTATTAAAAAAAAACAATTTTGTAATCACTGATTGGTTTCAAAAACCTACTAATTTCAATCGAATTTTAAATCTTAGTTCTTTTTATTCTATACAGTTAAAACGGAATATAGTATATAATTTGTTTGATCGTGTTATTAAGTTAGCAGATGAGATGTTTCACGATAAAATTTAAATTATATCAAGTCACTACTGTATCATGATAATTATCCTTCTGCTTTTGTTTTTTTTTTTTATTTTTATTTTTTTTTTTAAAAAGATTAATATATAAAGGATATTGTCCTCTATATGATTAACCTTTTATATATGGTGAAGTCGAGGAAGTCCCCCGCCCGGCATCTGTTTAACACATTACATCAGGCTAGGACTGTCAGACCCACCATACCGAAAACTTTGACTACCGATGGATGGTCAGCCACTTTTGTAACCAATAATCAACCGATACCCAATGAGGTCGGATTTTTTAAAGAGTCACGATATAAATGGCACATACACTTATTTTCTTTCGAAAAAAAAGTTAGAGGTACCTGGCCAGGATTCGAACCCATGCCCTCCGCGTTGAAGGCAAGAGCTCTATCCATTACGCCACCGCGCTCTCTGCTTTTGTTGACCAATATATTAAGATTAGAATGCGCGAATGTAAATACAATAACAATAATATTATTGTAAACAAAAATAAAAATATAAATAAGTGTTAAGTCTCGATACTATATGTTCCACCTCTATATAATCAATGCAGAAAAATTTCAATATAGACACTGTGCCGTTACTTAATGGAAAATTGAACAATCTTGTAAAGTTAGATAAAGAAAGAATTGAAAAAGAAGACAACACTGGAATTGTATATAAGTTTAATTGTAAAATGTGTTCAGCTTGTTGTGTGGATGAGTCTAAGAGATCATTGAAAATTCGTCTTAATGAATATAGAGATTGTAAAAATGAGAATTTTGTTGTAGCTTAACATATCAAAGAATGTTCTCATCAATTTGATTGGGAGAAAGTTGTAATTTTAGATGGAGAAAAAAATTGGAAGAAACGAAAAATATCTGAAATGATCCATATCAATAAATCGATAAATACGATCAATTTACAGACTGATTCGTTGTCTTTGTCGAATATCTATAGACCGTTATTTAAATATATGGGTAAATAATAGTGCGCTATAAATATAAGCGTTCTATATAATTTATCTCACTCGACTAAGTGAGCTCAGCCTCATGGTTACATTTTAATTTTTAAATTAACATTGAAAGCATTAGTACGTTGTTTTGTGATATATAAATTTATTGATCTCATTCTTTGTTTTTGTACATATTTTTGTTTTTTGTTCTTTTTTTTGTATAAAATAATTTCGACCTGAAGAGGTTAGCGAAACTAGCTAGCGAATCGTTGCAAAAATAAATTATGATTAATTAAGAGAAATAATTTGTGTTTTTCTGAAGGCCTTTCTCTCCCTAGAGATTGTTTTTGTTTTATATTTGGAATTACGGAGGAGAATATTCACCAATATTTTTACTTTAATTACAATAAATTTATACTGAAGACATGAAAATGCACTTTCTTGAACAATTATAAGATTTTTATAATTTATACTTGTTGTGATGATCTGATAAATAGACACATAGAGTTCGTTTATTTATTTTCAACTCTTATCCCACTTCACAGTAACACAGCTTTTGATATATCTGAAAATATGTGATCAATTTTATAAAAAAAAGTAAATTAACTAATTTTAATACGACTTATTTAGTATCATTTTGTAAACTTTGAGATGATTTCAAGTTTAAAACTGAAAAGATATAGTTAAAAATAACATTTTTCATTATGTTTGATTACATTTAAATTTATTAAAAGGGATCGACCAGGATCATTACTTTGAAATTTGTAGACTATATTTATAGCCTTCTTGAATTAATTTTTTGGACATGGGATCATGGCTCCAAACCAGGGCTGCAAATGTTTCCAGTCACCGAGTAAGCAACTGGTCAATGGTAAGACCAGGTAGCACTTATTAGGTGAGTAACTGAAAATGGTTGGACCATTCACCACTTAAAAAGTGGTATTGAAAAATGATATTTCAATGTCTTAAATGACTTCAGCTCAGCAAATGGGTAAATTAGCACTTTTGAATTAATTTTTTCCCAAAATTTAAAATATTTTGAAGATAAAAGTTCTTTAATAATAAATTCCTAAAACGCAACCCAACTGACAAGGAGAGTATTTGACCTCCGGAAAACGGATTTGGTTGAAACTGCAGGATATGATTCTTTGATAGAAAAAAATCAACCCGTGTTTTTTCTTTTGTGCTAATAGGCCCTATAGACGGAGATATAGACATTTCTTCAAAAATATAGAAAAAAAAGCATTTATAAGAACTTAAATAGCTAGACAACTAAAAATTTCACAGAAAAATGTATGAGAAAAAGAAAAAAATTACAAGTCAAGAGCTTTAATTTAAGCCCTATTGCATCAAAAAAGCTTCTGTGGTTCAAAAGTTGTGCCTAATTGAGAAATACTACATATTTATTAATATTTTTAGCATGTAGCATACGATCAAATTTTTACTCTATTTGATTAGCATTTTTTAATCACCTGTAACTTTTGAACCATATGAGATTTTTTAATACAACAAAGCTTAAATTAAAGTGTTTAACTTGTGCTCTCTTTTATTTTTCTTACAATTTTCTGTAAGAGTTTTAGTTGTTTAGTTATTCAAGTTCTTATAAAAACTTATTTTCACTACATTTTCGAAGAAATGTTTATATCTCGATCTATAGGGCCTATTAGCACAGAAGAAAAAAAAAGGATTCATTTTTTTTAATCAAAAAATCATATCCTGCAGTTTTAACCTAATCTGTTTCCCGAAAGTCAAATACTCTCCTTGTGAGTAATTAAAGTGTAAAATTAGTTAAAAATATCAAAAGTATGGTTTTAGCCCAACTTTGAAGCTTTGTAGCTCTAAAAATATGTACCAAAGAAGTCTAAATAAATTCTTAGTGGTCCATAATATTGAAAAGGACCATTTTATTAATTTTTAGCAAAAAAAGTTTTTCATCCTTTGATTTGACAGAGAATGGGCGGTATATATAATTCTAGTTTTAGTTATGGAAATATGAATATATTTATAAATAATCATAGTATTTATAAAACAATATATGATAATAATTTTGTTCTTGAGTGATTGAAACTACAATAACATGATTGAATGGGGGCTAAGAAGGGGTAAAGGAAAGCGGAGAGGGCTATAGGGAGGCATCTTATGAAGAATAACGTATTTTTTTAAAAAAGCTATCTAGAAATAGAATTGCAACAATATTTGAGGGGTATTGAGTGGAGGGGAGACTGTGGAGGGCCGAGAGAGGTTTGACTTAATCTGGTCTTACAACTATATATAGATATATAATTATTAATTATTAGATGTATCATTGAGAATTAAAATTTATTTATAAATTAGGAGATATTATAATTGATAATTAGAATTAAGTTAATAAATAAATTTCTCTTAATTAATAATTAAGTTTTGATAGTTAAATTTTAATTACTAATCAAATTTCTTTTAAGAGTAAATCAAATATATCTGACTTTTTTCATTCATAAGATTAATTTTTTTTTTACAAAAACCAACCAGTTTAGCAAAAAATATATAAGCAATCAAATTTTGTGTTAGAAAAGCAATATTTTTCTAATAAAAAAAGTATGTATAACTTTGTTTTCGAAAAAACTTTGAAAAACTTGAAACATAGAGGTATGTGTAAACTATTTAGTTCATCAAGAATTTCTTGAAAACAAAGCGATAAAATTAATAATCCTTTCCCTAACGTTTTCTGGTAAACTTATATACGTTTTTAAATTTCGACAAAAAATATGTATTTAAAACGTTTTTAAAATATGTCCGCATATTTTAGATTCTCAAGAGTAATATAACGTTTATGGAACGTTTAAGAAACGTTTAGAAAACGTTTTCTTGATCAAAATTTATGTTGGCTTAAATATCTAAACGTTTCTAAAATGTTTAAAAAACGTTTTATTTTATCATTATAAAAAATTATTATATAGAGAAAAAAATTATACCAAATAAAACATTTTTTAAAAGTTAAGGGAACGTTTGGATATTCAAGCTTGCGTAAATGTTCATCGAGAAAACGTTTCCTAAATGTTTCTTCAACGTTCCAGAAATTTTATATTACTCTTGAGAATCTAAAATATGCGGACATATTTTACGTTTTAAAAACGTTTCTAATACGCATTTTTATCGAAATTTACAAACGTATATAAGTTTACCAGAAAACGTTTCTAGAACGTTTTTAAAACGGTTTTGTGCTGTTAGGGTTCTCATCAAAGAAAATTCTGCTCTTTGTGATACAAGGTGTGGCTTTTTCTTTATTTTTTGCATTATTAGTTTTGCGAAAATTAATTAATTGATTAGAAAAAGGTGTAGATATGTGACCTCCTCTTAAATTTTAAACATTAATTAAATTTCTATTAATTAATAATTAAATTTGATCATCAATGAAATTTTTTTCAGCATTATTTATTTTTTTTTATTTTTAATTAAATTTCTTTTATTATTAATCAATAAGTTAATTACTTATTACATATTTCTGATTGATAATAAAGATTTAAGTACGAATTTCTTGGCTAATTAATAAAAATGAGGCTATTACAGTCTACACTGACGGAAACAAATCTACAGAATTTTTCTTAGTTGAACCCGCCTGCTTCTGTTTCCATTTAAACATTTTGAAATTTTACATTCAATATTATTGTTATTTTAAATGCAACTGAAATTGCTCTAATATTTCCATACAAGAACTACTTCACCGATTCATAAAGTGCTTTAACTTCTCTGATAAATCTTAAAAAGAGCGTTGAAACCAACCCATAAACTCACAAAATTAGGTACGAATTAAAAGAGTTTAACGAAATATCGATGTACAATAAAATAAAATTCACATGGATAGCAACACATACACAGAAAATTATACATCATGAAACATAGTATGGTCTAGAAACGCTCATACGTACGATATTTTTTAAAAATATTCAAAGTTTTTCGATGTGATACCAGAGTCAGCAGATAAGATTCGAATTCAACATAATCTTTTACTTATAAAATCTCTTTTACAGAAAATAAAGAAATTGCTGAAAAAAGCTCTCGCAAATATTTGTGATGTTATTTTTTTTGCAAGTCACAGAAAAGGTGAACCATACTTTAAAAACTATTGTAACTTAAGCTTGATAGATATCGGTTTGATCACTGTAATCTGAATTCCTCATTATATAATTAAAAGCTCTCAATATGATTGTAGAGCGAAACTACAAGACATTGACCATGTGTTTTGACAATGGCCTTTACTCGATAAGCAGCATAAGCCATGATTATCAAAATATTGAAAAATGAACTATCATCCGTGATTGTATTCATGCACACTACTCGTTAAATGTTTTTCTTTTCTGATTACAAAGATGCAATTAGAGTTTAAACAATAAAAAACGAATGATATCGTACAAAAAATTCGTTGAAAACATATTCTTTAGTCAAATGATGACTAGCTTCAGAGGCTGTAGAAGCCACATCGGTGACTTGGGTTAATGTTATAATAATCTATTCATTTATTTACATGGCAAAAATATAGTTATTTTTTCTAGCCATGTTTATTAAGAATAATTTAAAATAGTGCAAGCAACAGAAATATACGGAATATTGTCGTAAAGCGAAAAATTCTAATTTGATATCAACGGCCTTTACGAAGAAAAACACGAGCTTTTCGTGTTACGCAAAAAAGAACGCTTTTCACAAGTTCTCTGCAAAAAAAGAACGCTTTTCACAAGTTCTTTACAAAAAAGAACACTTTTCTATTAGTTTGTTAAAAATGTTCATCTTTACGGTCCATGGAGAAAAGCGTTAATTTTTGTGGTATGAAGGGCAAAAGTGTTAGTCTTCTCGGAGTATCAAACCAAGCGTTATTATTTACGGAAAAAATTAAAGTGTTTTTCTTCTTAAGGACCGTTGACATGCATCGTATGGAAACAACTATCGAGAGCGTTGATTGTAAGATGAGTGCAGCAGTGGCCTGCGATACATGTAAAGTCGGAATTTTTCCCTTTACCACGATATTTGATATATTTTTGTCGCTTAAACTATTTTAAATTATTTTTTATAAACATGATTATAGATAGTAACTACATTTTCATCCTGTAAATAAACAAATATATGATTATATTGTAATTATTCTACTTGTGAGCCAAAAAAATCATGTACTTACAAGTCTTTTTCTTACTCGAGCGTAGCAAGAGTGACAAAAAAGACGAGTGGTAGACCTATTTTGCCAATAGTGGGGTTTAGAATTTTTTCCAACAAGATGAGTGGAATCCGATTATCGGTGCCTATTTATATTCCCTCACTAATAAGCAAAATAGTAATTTTTCTTACACAGTAGGTAGAATAACTATTTTGCTTACTAATGAGGGAATGTTGTATTTTGCTCACGCAAAACAGACATCGAAAAGCGGTTTTCGCTTACCACTTTGGGCGAAATTATTTCTTTTATCCTATGGTAGCACCATCGAACAAATTCACCGATTTTATTTTGACAGCTTCTTAAGGTGTACCCCTCGCTTGAACACAGAATAATACTAGTGCAAGGATAGGGGAAAAGGCCAAATACTTTTGGAACGCACCTTGTATATTATAGCGAAACACAGTAGATATCGCTCACAACTATTTATATTGGTTATTATTATTCAAATAAATATAATAATAATGACAGCCTTAATATAAAGATTCAATAAAAATTTTATTACTTCTTTGGAGTTCGGGAAGACACACAGTGATGAACTCGATGTATACTTAATTGTCGCACGTAACCGTATTCTGTTGGTGATTCACTACTTTCATGACTGTCGGTAGATTCTGTTTGACCATACTCTTTACGAAACCAATTAACTGAAAAAATTCAAATAATGTTAAATATCTTCTATAACAAGATGAATTTTTTTAATATCTTATATTGTTGTAATATTTTAATGAAATGGAATTTCAATGATCATGTTATTAATATGTTTTTTTAGTATTATAACTAACATAAAGATACAGAATTACCTTGCTGTATGCAATTAACTTGTGGAAAAAAATAACATAGGATTCTTAGTAATGTAAAAAATATACAAAATTTTTAAACAATTGGGAAAATTATTAAAAAATGGATCTAGCTAAGAATAAATTTATATTTATATTTTTCAGTTGTTATCCAAACTCAAATGCTAGCTCTTACTCATAGTAAGTAAATATTTGTTCGAATTCTATAAAAATTTACTTGAACCTAAAGAATATTTTCCTGGAAATAAAAGTGTTTTACTAAAAATTAGATAATGTTTGTTTGGATTAAAATCATATATATCTTTGATTCAAAACTAAATAAATTAAATTGTGAATACTTGATTCATAAAATTAAGATATAAAATGGATACTGCAATTGTGCTTATAAATGTGGCCTATATTTTCATTTTATTGCAAAATTTCAGAAAAAAGAGCTGACAGGGTCAATGCTTTGCGTCGATTGATTTAGTCAAAGGTGCCCTTATGGAAGTAATCTGTAGATTAAACCGTAGAAAAATCTGCAAAAAAATCTGTAGAATATCTACAAAAAATCTACAAAAAATCTACAGAAAAATTTAACGTAACACTGCAGGATTTTTTGTAAGGAAGATTGTGAGGAAATCTACAGGCGAATAACAGATAAATTTGTAGAAAAATCTGCAGGATGCCTACAGGATTACTTGCAGCTAAAACTGTAGAAAAGTTTACAGAGATTCTACAGGTCTCTTACAGAGTAATATACAGGATTTGTATAGGATTTCCTGATAAATTTTTATAGGGTTTTCGCCTACATTATTTCCTAAAGTATTTTCTACAGTTTTCTGTAAACCACCGCGTAAAATTTAGTACAGAAAATATTTGAGAATTTCCTACAGAATTACCTGAAGAAATTTTTTCATTTTCCAAAATTATTTCTAATTATATTCTTTATAAAAAATATTCCACAAAAAAAATATCTGCATAATTTTCTACAGAATTTCCTTCAGACTTTCCAACAGAAAATTTTAAAGAATTTCCTGCAGGATTACCAATAGGAAATCTTCCTTTATTTATTTTTGATCTATAAAAAAATTTTCTAGAAATTCTATAAAATATTATGTAAAATATCTTAAGTAAAACTTTATTATTATTAAATTATTTGGTATTCTTTATTTAAGTACATTAAATAATTACGAGTTAATAACTCGATAAATATTTCCCTATCATAGGAAAAAACAAAAAATGAGGTTAACCTCGTAGTGTGTGTCCTTCGAAGATTGAAGAGCTCACGATTCAACACTAAGTGTTCTGGTCTTATATACCTGCGGCTTGAAAATTTGTACAAGTGATTGCAAAACTTAGAGAAATGACACCTAGCAACTTGAAATTAAATTGAAATAATATAGAATAATCTGCAGGAAAATCAGTAAAAAATTCTGCAGCAAAATCTTAAGAGGCGGTCGGGTCTATTTCGCTGCTACATATTGGGTGGCGCTGTGGTCAGGTAACAGAAATCTATTAAATATTTTTTATACAGCTATTTACAATTTTCTGAGACGACAATATACTTTTAATGTTGTCATTTCCTCTAGCCATATATATGTAGAATAATTATTAATATTAATCTTGTTTGAAAAGTCTAAAATATTGTTATAAAGCGAAAAATGCGGCGCGAGGTAGAGCCGACGTAAACATTAGTATACATCATTCTTTAGTATTGCTCTCTCTGTCGCACTAAAGGAAGGTGCACGCATGTTTACATCAGTCCTACGTTGCATCGCATTTTTCGCTTTATAACAATATCTTAGACTTTTCAAACAAGATAAGTATTAATAATTATTCTACATTTATATAGCTAGAGGAAATGACAACATTAAAAGTATCCCACATAGCATGAAATATAACAGTGAAACATTTTAAAATCTTTTAGTGAAAGATTTCTTAGAAATATTTTATAAATATTGTTGAAATATTTCGTAGCAAGATATAACGAACGAATAAAAAATCTTTCAATGAAATCTTTCAGCAATATTACAGTAATATTATACTGAAATATTTCTTGAAATCTCGATGAAATATTACAAACAATATTTCATAAATCTTTCAACAATATTTCTCTGCAAGATCATTGGTTAACTTATATTGCAATGAAAGATTGCTGAAAGCTTTCAAAGAAAGTTTTCACGAAACATGATTGAAAGATTTATGAAAGATTTCTCACAGGCATTCTCCTAGCTGTACCTCGAAAAATTCGCGCAATCTTTCATAAATCTTTTATGCAACATTGCAAGGAAATATATTAGCCATCTTACAGAGAAGGCTTCACGGAATATTTCATAAATCTTTCAACAATATTTCACTGCAAGATTTTTGGTTTACTTAGACTGCGATGAAAGATTGTTGGAAGCTTTCATTGAAATCTTTCAGGAAACATATTTGAAAGATTTATGCAAGATTTCTCCCATACGTTTTCCCTACTGTACCTCGAAACCTTCACGCAATCTTTTATAAATCTTTAATATAATATTGCAACGAAACGTAGTAGCAATCTCACAAAGAAGGTTTCACAGAATATTTCATGAAATCTTTCAACAATATTTCTCTGCAAGATTTATGGTTTACTTATATTGCAATGAAAGATTGCTGAAAGCTTTCAAAGAAAGTTTTTACGAAACATGATTGAAAGATTTATGAAAGATTTCTCACAGGCATTCTCCTAGCTGTACCTCGAAAACTTCACGCAATCTTTCATGAATCTTTTATGCAACATTGCAAGGAAATATATTAGCGATCTTACAGAGAAGGCGTCACGGAATATTTCATAAATCTTTCAACAATATTTCACTGCTAGATTTTTTGTTTACTTAGACTGCGATGAAAGATTGTTGGAAGCTTTCATAGAAATTTTTAAGGAAACCTGTTTGAAAGATTTATAAAAGATTTCTCTCCAGTGTTCTCCATGCTTCAGCCAAAAACCTTCACACTATCTTTCATAAATCTTACATGAAAGATTTTTAAAACTGTGGTAATATTGCAATGAAAAATTGTAGAAATCTTTTATAAATATTTTCTTGAAATATTACCGTCAATGTTGCTAAAATCTTTCATAAATGTTTCATGAAAGATTTTTGTAACTCTGATAATCTTGCAATGAAAGATTGCAGAAATATTTCTTAAATATTTTCTGGAAATATTACTGTAAATATTGCTGAAATCTTTCATAAATCTTTCATAAAAGATTTTTAAAACTGTGATAATCTTGCAATGAAAGATTGTAGAAATATTTAATAAATATTTTCTTGAAATATTACTGTAAATTTTGCTGAAATCTTTCATAAATCTTTCATGAAAGATTTTTAAAACTGTGATAATCTTACAATGAAAGATTGTGAAAGCCTTTAATAAATATTTTCTTGAAATATTACCGTAAATATTGCTGAAATCTTTCATAAATCTTTCATAAAAGATTTTTAAAACAGTGATAATCTTGCAATGAAAGATTGTAAAAATCTTTAATAAATATTTTCTTGAAATATTACCGTTAATATTTCTGAAATCTTTCATAAATCTTTCATGAAAGATTTTTGTAACTCTGATAATCTTGCAATGAAAGATTGTAGAAATATTTTAGAAATATTTTCCCGAAATATCACTGTTGATACTGCTGAAATCTTTCATAAATCTTTCATGAAAGATTTCTATGATAGTTACAATATTGCAATGAAAGATTTATTTGATTGCTTAAATCTGGCCACGATATATTGTGTAAATATTTATTCGAAATGATTTAGAAATATTGTTAAAATATTTCAGAAATCTTTCAATGAAATATTTTTAGGAGTTATTTTTCTGCAACAATTGAGTTTCCTAATCATGCCGATAGGAGGACGCGCGTTCAATACGCGTTTTGTCCCCAAGTGGTAAGAGGATAGCTGACTTACTATATAAGGCAAAAGCTCTGATTAGTGCATACGTGCGCAGCGCTTATCTTATCCAATATAAATTCGACTTTATAAGTGAATGTAAAATTATGTATGCGGATATGTATTTCATGTAGAAGTATAATGTATCAAAATATAATATAGTATCATGTAAATAAAAACTATAATTATTGTGAATATATGTGTGTGTGTGTGTGTGTGTGTATGTGTGTATGTTATATCGATACCACCGAAAGATTGTAGAAATGAAAGATTTCTATGACGTTAATAATCTTACAATGAAAGATTGTAGAAATCTTTCAAAAAGATTCCCTTGAAATATTACTTTAACTATTGCTGAAATCTTTCATAAATCTTTCATGAAAGATTTATTTGATTGTTTAAATATTGCTTTGAAATATTGCATAAATATTTCCTAAATATTTATTTGAAATATTTTAGAAAATCTTGTTAAAATCTTTCAGAAAACTTTCATTGAAATATTTGTTTGCAGTCTCTCAGGTGGACATAGCGGACTTTCAACAACATTTCCGTTTAAAACTTTTTGCAAATGGCTAATGAAAGATTTTATCGATATGTACAGTAAATATATTTCTGAAAGAAAGGAAAAATATTTCATAAATCTTTCATGAAAGATTTCTATACTGGTGATAATCTTGCAATGAAATATGGCATCAATCTTTCAGAAAGATTTCCTTGAAATATTTTCGTAAATATTGTTGAAATATTTCATAAATCTTTCATGAAAGATTTTTAAAACTGTGATAATCTTGCAATGAAAGATTGTAGAAGTCTTTCATAAATATTTTCTTAAAATGTTACCGTAAATATTGTTGAAATCTTTCAGAAAACTTTCATTGAAATATTTATTTGCAGTCCCTCAGGCGGACATAGCGGGCTTTCAACAATCTTTCATCGAAAGATGTTTGAAATCTTTCATTCTTTCCTTGCAAATATTTCTGAAAGTTTTCATAAATATTTCATGCTATGTGGGTATATTGTCGTCTCAGAAAATTGTAAATAGCTGTATAAAAATATTTAATAGATTTCTCTCACCTGACCGCAGCGCCACCCTATATGTAGCGGCGAAATAGACCCGACCGCCTCTTGAGAAAATTTTGTAGGATATACGATACGCGATCGATTACGTCAATTTAATTTTAAGTCGCTAGGTTGCGTTTCCATAAGTTTCGTGATCGCTTGTAAAAATTTTCAAGCCGCAGTTGTATAAGACCAGAGCACTTGGTGTTGAATTGTGAGCTCTCCGATCTTCGAAGGGATCACATTATGAGGTTAACGTCGTTTTTGGTCTTTTCCTATGATAGGGAAATATTTATCGAGTTATTAACTCGTAATTATTTATTACCAAATAATTTAATAATAATAAAGTTTTATTCAAGATTCTCTACATAATATTTTATAGAATTTCTTGAAAATTATTTTATAGATCAAAAATAAATAAAGTAAGATTTCCTATTGGTAATCCTGCAGGAAATTCTTTGAAATTTTCTGTTGGAAAGTCTGAAGGAAATTCTATGGAAAATTATGCAGACATTTTTTTAGTGGAATATTTTTTTGTAAAGAATATAATTGGAAAAAATTTAGGAAAATGAGAAAATTTCTTTAGATAATTCTGTCGGAAATTCTCAAATATTTTCTGTACTAAATCTTATGTGGTGGTTTACCGAAAACTGTAGAAAATACTTTAGGAAATAATGTAGGCGAAAACCCTATAAAAATTTATTAGAAATCATACACAAATCCTGTATATTAGTCTGTAAGAGATCTGTAGAATCTCTGTAAACTTTTCTACAGTTTCAGCTGCAAGAAATCCTGTAGGCATCCTGTAGATTTTTCTACAAATTTGTCTGTTATTCACCTGTAGATTTCCTCATAATCTCCCTTACAGAAAATCCTGCAGTGTTACGTTAAATTTTTCTGTAGATATTCTACAGATTTTCTTGCAGATTTTTCTACGATTTATTCTACAGATTATTTTCATAAAACCATACTGATTCCAATTTTGTCATCATTATTGGTAGATTCTTATAATAAGTCTTACTAGGAGAGTATCAGACCTCCGGATCACGGATTTTGCTCAAACGTTGGGATAAGTTTTCAGATGTCAAAATATGAAAGGAAACAAAATTTTAGATTCCAACGCTCAATATTTCCCTAGTTACCGGCAATTAAAGAAAGTCACTAAAAAGTTACTAGATTTTCAAACGCATATAGTTCCTCAGCATTGATAGCTAGGAGCTTGAACCTTTTTTTAAATGAAAGCTGAGCTCAAATACTTTCAAAATAGTAGTTATAGCATGTCAAAATATTATTTTTTCATAAAGTTATAGCGTAATAAACATTGGACCTTATTTTTCTTTTTGAAACATTAATTAATAACAAAAGCTGAAATTGGGTCTAATGTTTATTACGCTATAACTTTGGGAGAAAATAATATTTTAATATGCTATAACTACTATTTCGAAAGGATTTGAGCTCAGCTTCCATTTAAAAAGTTTCAAGCTCCTAGCTATCAATGCTGAGGAACTATATGCGTTTGAAAATCTAGTAACTTTTTTAGTGATTTTCTTTAATTTCCGGTAACTAGGGAAATATTGAGCGTTGGGATCTAAAATTCTGTTTCCTCTCATATTTTGACATCTGAAAACTTACCCCAACGTTTGAGCAAAATTCGTGATCCGAAGGTCTGATACTCTCCTAGTTAGTGTAGCTGAAACAATAGACACAGCATTTTCTGAATTAAACGATTCAATAATTTAAAATTAAATAAAAATTTTACTTGATCAAATCAAATGTAACCTTTTATTTAAAATAACGCTGCCAAGTGCTTAGGCACAAAGCTTTCTTATAGTGCTGATTAAGTTATAGTAATTTGATTTCATATTGTGGAATGTGATTTCAATGTAACGGTGGTAACAGAGTATTCCCCAATTTTTCTTGATATTTTTCTGTATGAAGTGAAAATTTCATGTAAATTTATTTGTCTAAAGATATTAAGATGTAAGAGAGAGAGATTCAGATTAGATTGGATATTTATTTATTAATGTACATTACGTTGTACAAGTGCTTTAGAGTACAGAAAAGATTAAAGAGATACATATACACCAGTATGAAAATCATGACAAGTATAAATAAAAATAATAAGATTAAATTCTAATATTTAATAGAAAGCAAAAATTAAATAAGAGCAGAAGGCTAAGCTGGTAGCACAATCCCGCGAGGGGCAGCACGGACATAAATGGACGAGGCGAGAATCTATTAGATTATCTAATTGAGGAAAATCTGGTTCTGCTAGACGTAGGTGCAGAACTTACGTTTGTCGCATCCAGCAGATGTGAGGAACTGAGTATCACCTTTTGCAATGGACAAATAGCAGGTCTGATGCAGGACTGGAGAGTCTTTAATGAGCCCTTTATGACCAATTATAGAATTATCAGAGTCGAGATGAGAGAAGTTAAACCTGACGTGATATGGTATAGGAACCCCAGGAAAACAAACGAGGAGGGTTATCAGCTATTCGTAAGGAACCAATTACAAGGTTTTAAGGGTAGCTATAAAACAGGTAAAGGATTAGAATGTACTGAGAAGTATATCAGGGAAGCAATGCATAAAGCTTTTGAGGAAAACTACCCACTTGCGCAAAGAATCATTAGACGCAGTAAGCTCAAAGGAAATGCTGAGCTGGAAGCGAGACATAAGAGGACAAGGAAGCTCTTTAATAGTGCAAAGAAGAAAAATACGGAAGTTCACTGGTATGCCTGTAAGGAAAGTCAGCGAGCATATGAAAAGCTTATACAGGAAGTTAAAGATAACTCTTGGGAGCAGTGCTGCTCAGAGACCAGCACAATAAGTGATACAGCAAGGCTTTTTAAGGTACTTGCCGACACAACACAAGGTAAACTTAGGTTTATAAAGAGACAAGATAGGAGTTTTACTAAAAGCCCAATAGAAACCATGCACCCTCTGATGGAAACCAGCTCTCCTGATTTTAACCTAGAGACAGAGCTGATACAGACTCCCTGATCAGTGGGAAGAAGGGTAGATTGGAATACTGCAGGTCATGTGATAATGGTGCATAGGGTAAAAGAGATGGTTCAGGTTTCCGAGATCTTTAAGGCACCAGGTTTAAACAACATAATCCTAGCGTTGATGCAGCAATGCTAAGAGAAGATTATAAGACCATAAATGGACTTATTTAGGGGATGTGTGGCTTTAGGGTATACGCCTAAGCTATGGCTTAAAACAAGAATCATCTTCATTCCAAAACCAAGAAAGAAGAGCTACACAAAGATTGAAGATTTTAGACTAATTAGTCTTACGTCTTTCTCGTTAAAGACGTTGGAGAAGGTGGTCGATAAATACGTAAAAGAGGGGCCAATGAGATTGCATCTACTTCACAAGGAACAACACGCTTACCGTAAAGGTAAGTCGGTGGAAACAGCACTTATGTCGGTTGTGGACTTTATAGAGAATTAAATCAAGCTTAAAGGTGTATGCATAGAGGTGTTTCTGGATGTAGAGGGGGCTTTCAACCACACATCGAGAATGGCAATTCGGAGAGGTGCTGAAGAGCATGGCATTCCTGAAAGCATCAGTGGTTCATGAGCTTACTAGAAAACAGGGGGTTCCATACATCCTGGATGGGAAAAAACGATTAGTAGGTTGGTCTCAAAGAGTTGTCCTTAGAGTGGGGTTCTCTCTCCTCTATTATAGAACCTGGTTGTAGATGACCTACTCCATGTTCTCAATGGGATGGGAATCAAAGCAATAGGATATGCAGATGATATCGCTATCCTAGCTAGGGAAGCCTTCGGAGAAGTACTCACGGAGTTAGTACAAACGGCCCTTGGATAAACGGAAAAGTGGTGTGAGGATAGATCACTACGTATTCAGGAAGATAAGACGGTGGCGGTGGTCTTTAATAGACGATATAAAATAAGATCACTGGGGGAAATGAAATTAGGTCAAACGAGGACACCTTATGTGGAATACACTAATTATTTTGGTGTATTTTTGGATAGAAAGATTTTATAGAAAAAGCATTTAAATGAGGAATAAAAAGGGCTATAGCTACATTCTGACAATGTAGGAGGGCGTTTGGAGCTAGATGGGGACTAGGTCTGGAGCAGCTACACTGGATCCACTCTGCCATCATTGCACCAAGGATATCGTATTCTCTCATTGTCTGGTAGAACAGAACGTCAAGAAAGGGATATTTCAAACAGCTGGACTGGGTGCAGGCGCTATTTCTCAGAGGCATTAATGCCATGAGAAAATGTAAGCCCTGTGCCACAATCAGGTTTATGCAAGACATGCCATCTCTGGCACTGTACATTAAAAGGAAAGCAATGAAAGCAGCCTATCGGCTTAGCTGTATAGGAGAGTGGGATACATACAGCAGTAGACACAGAACGCTGTTCAGAGGAGCAGTAAAAGAGTTCTGAAAGAAATCTTAGAGTAGGACTTTGCCCATCAATATTAGAGATAGTAGATACGAGGTTCATATTCCTGAGAGAGAATCGTGAAAGGAATAAAGACTCAGACGTGGTGAAATTTGATTTCTGGATGAATCAAAGACAAAGAAAGGGATGAGAGTTGGGTTCTGCGGGCCAAGGTACTAGGACAGTTGAGAATATGCTTACCATCAAGATGTGTGCAAAAATGCTTCATGATAGCAACAGGAAAGAATTAACCATATGGTTCTGTTCAGATAGCCAAGCGGCTTTAAAAGCCATTGGGAAAGGTAGTACTTGTTCGAAATTGGTTAGGGAAACAACATTCACGTAAAAAGAACAAGGTAAGGTGAATAATCTCAATTGAACCTGGATTCCAGGATATTCCGTATGGAAGGATGATGAAAAAGTGGATGCACTAGCCAAACAAGAGTGCAAAATGCAAGGCCTCAATGAGCGGATAGTGGGTATGCCTTTTGAGAAGGAAAAATAGGATAATGAAATACGTAAAGGGTCTCCGCACGGAGGAGTAATATTTCATTAAGAGCTGTGAAAAGGCCAAGGATCTTTGGGGGAATAATAAGAGTGGGTTAAGTAATGAACAACTCGCTCTCAGTAGATGGCAACTCAGAACTATTGTTGAAATAGTAAGTGGGCAATGCAACTTAAAAGGTCTTCAACACAAGATAGCAAGAGTAGAATCTCATCTCTATGCTAGATGCGATGAAGGTAAGGAAAAAGCGCCAATCCATCTGTTATGTAAGTGTCCAGCGTTAGCGGGCGCCAGGCATAAGTAATTTGGGAGAGAGATGATGATTGCAAAAGAATTCAGAGAATACAACATCAGGTGTATTTTAGATTACTGTAAAGCGGTAGACTTCCATTGATGCTGAGAATGCGCATGGAAACAGTATACAATAGCAATAGCTAAGTACACTACACCGTAAGGTCCCTCCAAAGTTTTAATCTAATCTAATCTAACCTTGGTACTCCATCTTGTTAAAATTGGTTCAGATGGTAATTCAGTGTTTCCCAAATTTTCTCTATATTTTTTTATACAAAATGCGGAGTTTTATTAAAAATTTTCTTACAAGAGATATTATGTGTTAACAAGAGAAGATGAAAGGTGAACTGCTGCAACTACTCTATTAATCTTTAGACTACCAGGATTTTAGAAATGGAATCGCCCCTTAAAAGTGTACAAATTGATGTCTCGTATCACATATCAACTATATACAAAGTTCATATCACAGGTCTAGCCAATATTCCGGCTTCCCGGCAGTCTAGAGGTTAAAATGTGTTAAACACGAAACACGTTAAATACACAATGTTTGGATGAAATATTTTGAGAATTTTTTTGGCTTTTAAAAGCAGCATCTGTAACGAATCAGAAAATCTTTTCTTTATATGACTCATTAGGCTACGAAAAATTTATATTACGATTCGTGTGTGTGTGTAAAAGAAGTAAAATTTTTGCGGACCAATTACCTTAAGGTAGTTTAAATCATATAAAGTTTTAAAATTTTGGAAGAAAATTTCATTTTTCATTCTTCTTTTAATTTACGTAAACTATTCGTTAGATTTGCTCTAAGATTTTTACACAAGTTTAATAGAAGCACAAAAATTTGCCATCTGCGCCTACCAACAGGAATTCAATTCAACAAAGTGAAATAATTTAATTGCCATCACTGTTCAATTTTATAATATTTTATTTACGTATTCAACGTTTCGCTTTTATTTAAAAGCCTCTTCAGAAACATTAATTGTATTGTTGTAAATGGAATTCTTTTACATTCTATGAATTTGAAGTGAAAAAAACTTGGAATTCAGATACTCATCATATATGCATAATCTTAGTTCATTCTCAATTTTTTTCAGCCTGACAAGTATCGAGAGTCACAGTGGTGCAAAAATTTACCACCTGCGTGTACTAACAGGAATTTAATTGAACAAGATGAAAGAATCTAAACGACATCATTATTCAATTTAATAATATTTCATTTACGGATTCAACGTTTCGCTCTTATTTAAAAGCCTCTTGAGAAGCATCAAGTGTATTTTTGTAAGTAAAATCCTTCAACATTCTATAAATTTGAAGTGAAGAAAAATTGGAAATCAGATACTCATCATATATGCATCATCTTAGCTCATTTCAATTATAACAGTAGATAAATATTGTTGTAGTTAATTTTTTTTAGCCTGGCAAGTATCATGAGTCATAGTGGTGCGAAAATTCGCCACCTGCACCGACCAACAAGAATTAAATTCAGCAAAGTTTTTTCCAAACATTATTGGAAGGTTGCACTAGATTTTCCTTGTAATATTTTAATGCAAGATTGTTGCAATATTGCAGCAAGGTTTTATTGCTAGTATTGTTCGAAATGCTGTTGCAAGGTTGTGCTGAAACCTTGCAGTAAAATCTCATTGTAACTTTGCAGCAACCTTTCGTGAAATATTTTCTTGAAACATTATGACAAGGTAGCAGCAGAGTTTTTTTGTAATGTTTCAGTGCAAGAGTACTGCAATATTGTAACAAAGTTTAAGTATTTATATTATTTAAAATGCTGCTGTAAGGTTGCAGTGAAAACTTGCAGCAAAATTTTATTGTAACCTTGCAGCTACCTTTCGTGATATGTTTTTTTTAAAATTTATTACGAGGTCGCATCAAAGTTTCTTCGTAATGTTTTAGTATGAGATTGCTGCCACGTTACAGCAAGGTTTCAGTGTTAATATTATTTAAAATGACGCTGCAAGATTGCAATGAAACCTTACGGTAATATGATATTGTAACCTTGCAGCAACTTTTTGTGAAATGTTTTCTTAAAACACCATTGCAAGTTCGCAGTAAAGTTTATTCACAATGTTTAAGTGCAAGATTGTTGCAATATTGTAATAAGGTTTCATTGCTAGTATCATTTGCATTGCTGCGGCAAGGGTGCAATGAAAGCTTGCGGAAAAATTTTATTGTGACCTTGCAGCAACCTTTTGTTAAAAGATAACGTTAAAAATAGCCGATTTTTAACGTATCTGGGGCACAAACAAAACTCTATAAAAATGATTGCTTATGATTAAGAGAAGTTAATAATATTCATAGAAAACCCTAAAAGTTCGGGGAAAACTAGTGTGCTATCTATATATTAAATTATCTCTATCGACTGCTAGTCTATAAGACAGTTACAACAAAAATAAAAAGTTTTCTAACCCGAATACCAGACCATATAGCTTTTATGTTTTTTGGGCCGCTAAATCCAAATTTGAGGTTCGCTTAGCTCTATCACTTTAAGATTTTTTTTTAAGCTCATTTAAGAGGAGGTCGCGTATCTCTGTCCTTTTCTAATCAAAAAATTGAGTTTTTTACAGAAACTAATAACTTTAGCAAATAATGAAGAGAAAGCCGCATCTCGTAATAAAAAAAGCAAAATTTTCTTTGATAAGAAAGAATTAATTTTATTGCTTCGTTTTCAAGAAAACCTTGAAAAACTTAAATCATAGAGGTTAGGGTGGACAATTTGGTTTTTCAAGGTTTTCTTGAGAACGAAGCAATAAAATTAATTTTTTCTTATCGAAGAAAATATTGCTTTTTTTGATACAAGATGCGGCTTTCTCTCCATTTTTTGCTAAAGTTATTAGTTTTTGTAAAAAAATCATTTCTTTGATTAGAAAAGGACAGAGATACGTGACCTCCTCTTAAAGATTATATCAGGCTCATATTATGTGATTATAAGGTCAAATATAGAAAACATGTTCCAGTAACTTCTCTATAGGTTTTGAAGTCCATTTGATCATACTGTTGAGGTTTAAGGTCATTCCAAGGTCAATCAAAAGTCATTTTAGGGTTATTATAAGGTTAAATACAAAAAATAAGCAGAACATAATCCAAAAACTTGTTCTATAGGTTTTTGAACCCACCTGATTTGAACCTGAAGTCCATTTAATCACACTGTTGAGATTAGAGGCCATTCCAAGGTCAAAAAAGGGTGATTGGGTTATTGTAAGATAAAGTAATAAAAATACACCCAACTATGCGAGAATCATTTAGCCAGAAAAAGTGTTTTCCAGAACGCACCATTAGGAGGCGATCCTCTCTAGCGTCCCTTACATTTTTTTTGTTTTTTATCGTTTTTGTGTTTTTTGTGTTTTTATTTTTTTAGGTTTTTTTTGTATTTTATAATATATTTTAAAATGTTTTTTTAGTATTTTATTTATTTTCTGTTTTTCAAATTCCATTAAAATTATTATCGATGTATAGTAATACCAATATTTCATTATTCATAATCGCTTTTAATTTCGTTTTCGTACTCATTATCGATTTTAAAATCAAAAACTTGTGAATGATCTGGAGCACGAGGAATCTCGTTCAAATTTATTGCGTATCCAAAATACCTCAATATCAGCATTACGTGCAAACAGCAACCAACTGTTCTTTTACCTACCTTACATCTGAAAGTATGTCCAATAATAGCGTTTTCTTCTTTCCTGCTTTTATCAATTAATACATAAACAAAGTATTGTAATATGTGGAAGAAGCATGTATTGAATGAACTTTTATCTTTATAGGCAAGGAGTTGTTGCGATCTATATTAATATTAAATATATTATAATTTACGTTGTAACCTCTCACTATCCTAAAACTGAAAATGATAGCACAAAGTGCTCATATACAAAGAAGGGAAAAAGGTTATTTTAAGCTAGACCCGTTCTTAGTGCAGCGTCATGCTACATCTAGTCCGGGGTCTCTTTGCTTTTTTGTTAATTATATTAAGGGCCTCTTATAAGCCAGCAAATTCCAAGACTTATAGTCTTATAAGGAGCCTTTTCTTAAACTTCGTTAAATTAACTTTAAGTTAATTAAACCAGTCGATATGTTATTCACAATCAACTTCAAATAAATGACAATAATTAGTATTAAAACACTTAACACGTACACAAAAGAAATATAAATCAAGGTAGAATTAATTTGTTTAACTACAATAAAATTTTGATTTTAACTAAAGTATTTATTCTGTTATAACTGCTACCGGTACGGAGCTGGTGGTTATCCAACTCCTCGCGAACCTGCAGAATAATCAGAAAAAACTAACACCAATAATCAATATTCAATTTAAAATTAACTTTATTTGAAGAAGGCTGGCCAAACAGTGCCGTACAAAGATTCGGCTTCGATCTGCTTAAGCGTCGATCAAGCCGCCGCGGCCGCAATCCTCTCCTACTATTAAGTAGAAGGGATACATTTACATATCTTACATTATACTATTACAGGTACGCTTAAATGTGTGCTCGCGTACGTCACTTTATAGGCATGGATCGGCGCACATCTAAGCGCGTACATATATTCTTATTAATATCCATCTCGCGCGCTGATATACTTTCTAATTGGTACGTCGCGCCGACGCGCAAGCTAGAGATAGACTTTTAACGCGATGATTCGAATTCAAGAGAGAATAAGATTATTGCTAATTATCTTTTATTTTATTCTTTTTTCTCACTTATTTACTCTCAAATTTTCTTTAAATTCTTTATATTATGAATATAATATAAGTGAGGTTACAATTCGCCCCCCGAAAAAAACTTTTGACTACTTTCTTATATAACTATTAAATATCTGATTTTTGTTCAAGTTTCCGGAAAAGGAAATGCTTTTACGTTGCATTCATGCGCGCGATTTTTGAATTCGCGTTATTTTTCCATTTCTTTCTAATTTAAAACATTTTTATTTTTTTTATATTTCCTTTTCACGTTTTATAACTTATAAATGCATCTCATTGTAAAATAATTTGCACTGTATCATAATACTTCAATTGATAACTACATTTCTCTTTTGGTCACAAATAATTACTGTGCAATTTATTTTATTTTTTACACCAGTGTACAATGAGTATTCCTCCTAATGATAATTAAGTTTATAATATTTATACATTTTACGCTACATTATAATTTCTTAAAACTACATTAATATTAAAAAAAAAATTTTATAATTTAACTAATGATCAGTTGATCTACTTTGATTCAGGTTCTTCTTTCACCTATACGTATTTATCCCATATATTAAGGGATCCTTCTTCATTCTTGAGTATGCAGCTTCTATGATGCTTTCCCAATTTATTATAATTAATGCATATAAGCATTTCCTTGTTTCTTTTAAACTGGAGTTCTTTATTGATGATTTATCTTTCTTTTTTGGTCCTTTGTGGCCATAATCTTTTGTTAATGTTTCATTTAAGTTTTCATATATTTGTTTTTGAAGTTTTATAATTTCATTTTTTATTTTAATTTCATTTTCATTTATGCACAACCTAGGTTTATCGAAATTGTTTCTTAATTTATATTTTAATACTTTCTTAAATGAGTTTATATTAATATTTTTTATCCAATGTTTGTGTGATGGTAAATTGACAGATGCATTACTAGATACTTTATTTTCTTTAGGAATCAAATCTATTTGTTTGATTTCTAGTGTTTGTGATATATTATCAATTTTATTAATTTTTCCATGATCCTCGTCTTTTGCGAGTTCATGTGTTTTATAATTTTCTTTTTTAATGAATGCACATGTATTTGAGTCTTTGCTCTTATGTGATTCTTTTATTTGCTTATGAGTATACTCATTTATTTTGAGCTTTTGCTCATTATATTTCATTTTGACATATTCGTCGTTTTTATTATTTTTCAATTGTATTTTTTCATGCATTGCCCCCCTAATCATCACTTTCAACATTTTTTGGATATCATATTTTGATATATAATCTCTTATATTAAGATCTATTAAGAAGGGGCCGAACTATTTGTCTTTGTCTAATAGCGTTTTTCATCATTTATGTAAACACTATCCGGTATAACAAGAAAAAAATAGCAGCCCCCGCTAGATATTAATATGATAAGTAAATTTTGTAATAACAACCGAATTTTTTCACTGCATAGTTTTTGAATAATTAGAGACCTACCAAAAAAAGATAGGTTATATTCTAGATTGCTAGTAGGTCTCTAATTAGTCAAAAACTATGCGGTAAAAAATTTGGTTGTTATTACAAAATTTACTAATTATACTAATATCTAGCGGGGGCTGCTATTTTTTTCTTGTTATACCGGATAGTGTTTACATAAATGATGAAAAACGCTATTAGACAAAGACAGATAGTTCGGCCCCTTCTTAAATATGTTTCTATACTTTTTGTATTTAACGTTTTTTGTTTTTTAATTCTCTTGTGTTTTTTATTTGTAGTTTTATTAATTTTATTTTTTATCATTTTACCTTTTATAGGTTTTAATTGGCCTTTTTTAAGCCTTCCTAGGTTGGCGTATTTACTTTTTGAATTTTTAGTTTTTTGTCTTTCTGGGGTTCTAGAGTTCGTTGCGTCTCTAACCCCATCTTTTTTAATATGAGAGGCAACTCCATCTAGTTTTCCTGATTTTCATCATTTTTATTTTCTTCAAAACTTATATTTAATATATTCATTTCTTCATGACTTTTTCTAATTGTTTTATTATCCGCTGGCGGCTTAAATTTTTCATATCTCATTCTTCCTTTATTCTTTCTATTTGATATTTCTGCTACATTTATTGCTGGCGAATAGAACTGTTTCTTTTGATTTTGTTCTTGTGAACTTGGTCCTGGTTTATTCCAATGTGAATCATCTGTTGTTTTATTTATATAATTTTGCCTTTGACTATAATTTGTGTTTTCACCTTGTTTTTGACTTTCATTTTGTTTATAATTATCATAACTGTTTGTGTTAATTCTACCTCTTTCGTTGTAGTTAACTCTATTATTTGGATTATTGTTTTGATTTTGTTGATATGATGTCCTTACTTGTATCTTCTTTTGTTGTAATTTGTCATCGTTATCTAAATCCGTTAGAATTTCAAACAAAGTATTTTTATCTTTCTTTTGAGCAAATTTAACTGCCTGTTTTACATTTCTGTCGAAATGTTTACTAATTTTTATTGTTAGCTTTTCTTCAGTGTAATTTAATTGAAGCTCTTTGGCAAATCCATACATCTGAGTAGCATAATTTACTCGGCTCAATTTCGTGTTTTCATAGAATTGACCGAATTCTACTTTTCTACTAGTTGTACGTTGTACATCTTCGTTCCAATACCGATCAATAAACAAATTTTTAAAGCCTTGAAAAGTTTGAACGTCATCTTGGTACACGTACCACCATTCGTTTGCGTCTTTTTGTAATACGGTTTGTAGAAGTTGTAAAGACTCTCTATCATTTAGGCCTTTTAGTGATGCATAATTTTCAAGTTCATTAATAAATTTCATTGGTCTTTCTGTACTAGAACCTTCGTACTCCGGAAGAGGTATCTTAATTTTACTTTGATTTGGCTCATTACTCTGTGCATTTGCACTCCTATCTATTATGACCTTTAAGAGCAGGTCGTATATCTCTATCCTTTTCTAATCAAAGAAATTATTTTTTTGCAAAAACTAATAATTGTAGCAAAAAATAAGGAGATAGCCCCATCTCGTATAATAAAAAGGAAGATATTCTTTGATGAGAAAAAATTATTTTTATCGATTCGTTTTGAAGAAAACCTTGAAAAACTTAAAAAATAAAGGTTAGGATGGACGATTCAGTTTTTCAAGGTTTTCTTAAAAACGAAGCGATAAAAATAATTTTTCCTCATAAAAGAAAATCTTCCTTTTTATTATATGAGATGGGGCTTTCTTCTTATTTTTTGCTACAATTATTAATTTTTGTGAAAAAATCAATTCTTTGATTAGAAAAGGACAGATATACTCGACCTCCTCTTAATTCATCTATTTTCTCTTCATGTTCTTGTGTTGTTTCATTAATTTTTTTAGTTAAATTATTCTGAACTTCTTCTATTAATCTTTCATTTTCCTTTCTAAGTCTTTTGTTTTCTTCTCTAAGTTCATCATTTTCTATTTTTGATTCCTCTTTATATTTTTCGAAAGAACTGCTGAGATTATTGTTTTCATCTCGTAGTTTCTTATAAGCATCTGTGAGAACCTCTAATTGATCCTTTATTGTTAAGTTTTTAATCTCATCTTTGCTTAGATCTATTTGTATTAATCTATCCCAATCTCCAGAATTATTTAATGAGTTTTCTATGTTATTATTCTGATCAGATAGAGTTTTTAATTCATCTGTTACAGTTTGCATCCATTCTTTTAATTTTATGGGTATTAACTGTTGTGTCTCTTCTGTTTCCGTAGTTTCTTCAATTTCTTTCATGATAATATCCGATCTTCTTCTTTTGTTCGGCATCTTGAATCTTAATGTATTTAACGCACGCAAATAAAATTTATTTATCTAATTTAGTTAATTCTATTTCTTTATCAAATTTATTAGATAAAGAAATAGAATTAACTGATTTATTGTTCAAAAAATCTATAGTTATATATAGAAGTTTGTCTATTTTAAATTAAATAAATATTCAAAATATGATTTTTAATTAAATTAATAAATAAATTAATTCAATTTTTACAAAGATTACACAATTTTATAATAATTTAAATAATTTACACAAGATAATTACAATCAAGTATTGCGCTTTCATCTTTATTATATTTCCAATTATCTGTATTTATTGTAAGATGCTAATGTATAATTCTTTTTCACTTATTCGTAAATCCTACAATATGCTCATATATTTTATTGTACTATTTTAAATTGATTTAGCTTTTCTAATTGTTATTTCAAAATATGAAACTAGTCATTGTTACACAACCCACATTGACGCGATTAAAAAATCATACAACTTAAGCAATTGATTAATAATTTAATTGGCTTTCATAATTAAGATTATCATTTATTATAATTTAAAAATTGAAAACTTATGTGAAAATTTTATTGCTTCAAGTTGAGAACCCTTATATTCGCTACAAAATTTTAGGTTGCGCACCACTGTTCATTTTCATATATTTAAATTTTATTTTAAATATTGTATCAAACTTTTATTTCACTCTAATACTTCAAATCAATTTAATATAGCATAGCTTTTTATCCTTTGTTTACCTTTTGCTTTTAATCTTACTACCTTATATTATTTTGCTACACAAACATTGAAATTGGTTTGGAATTTGTCGACTTTTATGTCGTGGAAATTTTAGTATGTAATAAAAATAATATTTCAGAATTATATTTCTTTTAATTTTAATTATTTCTCAACCAATTTCATTGTTTTTTATGATTTTTTGTGCTTTATTTAAGCCTTTCTGTCTTTTTTTCTTTTATTTTTCTTTAAATTTTTAAACTTTTTTTTGTATTTTCTATTATTTTTTATGATTTATTTTTAATTATTTCGATATCTTTTCATATAAGAAGTTTATTTCTTCTTCCAACTCATGAATATGCACTACCATGAGTGGCATATTGTGATTAAATCTATGTTTTAGTTCTTTCAAACAATTTATTATTTTTTTCTCATTTTTTTTTCCTTTGTTTGTATCTATAGTTAAATAATCTAAATTGTTTTCGAATTTCTCTATTTTAATTTTCATGAATTCTATATTTTTAATTTGTTGTTCAATTTGATTTTTAATTGTTATTAATATATTTTCTAATTCTTTTTTGTTAATTATAATAAATTCATTTTTATGATTACTTTTAATATTACGTAATAATGTACTTTCTACTTTTTTCCTTAATAAATAACATCTCTCGTTATAATTGTTTTGTTTTTCTAGTGATTTCTTTATGAAATCACAGACTTTTATTCTAACCATAACTTGGTTTCATTCTTTTCTTTTTTTTTTTTAAAGAAAAACAACAATTTCTTAAACCTAATTTGTTAATAATATTAAATTTAATCTAAATCTAACCTAAATGCTAATTTTTATTTGAAAAAGAATTATACGGCATTTGTTTTCATACGCGTATCACTATATGCCCGCCATTTTGGCGTCTTAGCATTTGTTTTATTCGTGCGACAAAGAAAAATTCTATTTTCTAATTTTTCTTTTTATTGTTCAATAAATTTTATACTAATGAAATCGAAACTCTTGCGCGAGTCTATTTAATACAGAGTGCCACACTGTGACATTTCCACAGGTTAGCTTGCTAAGCAATACATTATATTGCGTGAATAAATAATACCGGAGAATGCCAAATTTTAACGTTTGTACAAGTTGGATTGATAAAAAAAAAAAAATTATATTGCATGAAATCTCCAACTCACGCGTGAGTTGTTCGAGTACGGAGGGCGCCAAATTGTAACGTTTCACAATCTTAAATCTGAAAATGATAGCACAAAGTGCTCATATACAAGGAAAAGGATAAGGGAAAAAGGTTATTTTAAACTAGACCCGTTCTTACTCGGAAAAAAGTTTTCACCTTGAAAACTAGTGCTAGATAATAGAAGGTTAAAATTGTGTGTTTTATAATGAAAAAAACTATGACAGTATCATTTTAATCAATGCTAGTTTTACTATTTTACCTTCTAAGGTCCAGCACATTGATTTTTAATGACTAGCACGGTTTTTTCCAGTGCCAACATCAAAGGCTGTCTTCACAGTAGCATAGAAGTTCAGCAATTCAAAATTCCACCTGTGATAAATTAATAACGGTAAAATTTGCTCCAGTATACTGAATCGTGGTTCATGATTATTCTTGAATCAACCATACGATACAAAATAACAATTTGATATTTTTTTATTTGTCAAGTATTTTATATACAATAGGAGTAACTACGTATAACAAGCCATATAGAGATACCGAGTAAACATTTCATTATTACACAGTAGCTTTTTTTGTGACCGTTTCATTAATTATAAAAATACTTAATATCAACCGAAGATCCTTCTAGCAAATGTAATATGCATGCGAAAAGAGATTGCATAAATTATTTACACTCGTGAAAAATCCCGTGGTTTTAAATCCGATTGCTACAACTAAGCGTTTAAAAGATGTATCCTCGATATACTTATATTTTATACAAGTTCTCAGAAATAGCCCTAGCGTCAATCGCATTAGACGTGCATGTATGATACGATATAACCTATCTATTTACACGAGTTTTCTTGACTCGGTATAATATTATATACATAGTATGATACGACATAACCAAGCTATTTACACGTGCATTCATGATTCGGTATACGATTATATATAACCTGGTATACGCGAATCAATAGCTAGGTATAAGCTTACAGTAGTATCCTCGGTATGCATATACGTATAAATAACCAAGCTATTAACACGCGCGCACACACCTCGGCATAGTAATCTCAGTACGCATACACGCGCAAATAACCAAGCTATTTACATGCGCATACTCACCGCGGTATGAACAGCTGGTACACTAGCATATTAACCACGCTAAATACACACCGCGGTATAAACAGCTTGGTATACTAGCATATCAACCACGCTAAATACACACCGCGGTATAAACAGCTCGGTATACTAGTATATTAACCGCGCTAAATATACACCGCCGTATAAAGAGCTCGTTATACTAGTATATCAACCGCGCTAAATATACACCGCGTTATAAACAGCTCGGTATACTAGCATATTAACCATGCTAAATATATACCACGGTATAAATAGCTCGGTATACTAGCTTATTAACCACGCTTAATATACACCACGGTAGAAACAGCTCGGTACACTAGTATGCCGCGCTATTTACCCGCGTATACATGCCTCGCTATACGAGCATACTTGTATAAAAATAGCTCGGTATACTAGCATATTAACCGCGCTTAATATACACCACGGTATAAACAGCTCTGTACAATAGTATGCCGCGCTATTTACCCGCGTATACATGCCTCGCTGTACGAGCATACATGTATAAAAATAGCTCGTATACTAGCATATTAACCGCACTAAATATACACCACAGTATAAATAGCTCGGTACAATAGTATTCCGTGCTATTTACCCGCGTATACATGCCTTGCTATACGAGCATAGACAACGAGGCATATGTGTATAAAAATAGCTCGGTATACTAGCATATTAACCGCGCTGAATATACACCGCGGTATAAACAGCTCGGTACAATAGTATGCCGCACTATTTACCCGCGTATACATGCCTCGCTATACGAGCATACGTGTATTAAAATAGCTCGGTTTACTAGCATATTAACCACGCTAAATATACACCACGGTATAAACAGCTCGGTACAATAGTATGCCGCGCAATTTACTTGCGTATACATGCCTCGCTATACGAGCATAGACAACGAGGCATACGTGTATAAATATAGCTCGGTATACTAGCATATTAACCGCGCTAAATATACACCTCGGTATAAACAGCTCGGTACAATAATATGCTGCGCTATTTACCCGCGTATACATGCCTCGCTATACGAGCATAGACAACGAGGTATACGTGTATAAAAACAGCTTGGTACAATAGTATGCCGCGCTATTTAGCCGGGTTTACATGCCTCGCTATACGAGCATAGACAACGAGGTATACGTGTATAAAAATAGCTCTATATACACGTATATACACCTAGGTTAACACATATGAACGGACGTATATTACGTGTGTCACGTTGATAATTTTATACTCGTCTCAAAGTTCGTCTGCATGTGTTCCTAGATGCATCATGTATGTTCTCATATGAATGCGTGCAATCAAACTTTAATATTTATTTAAATTAAGAAAAAGAGTTAAGAAACGCTTTATTTTATTTTCCTCTGTGATAATTTATTTAGTTCCTCTGTGATAGTTTATGGTAAGAAATTGATGAGTTTTTATTGGTTTCTTAGAGGTTATGATATTGATATACACAAGTTCAATTATTTTGTATATATACTGTATAAAGCATTATATTTCTGATTTTTTTTCCAAATAATTGACAAAATCGTGATATTAGATGATACTACACTGAGAAAAAAATTAATTTGGATTAAGTAAGGCTTAATTGAATCAATGAAATCCCTTAGGTGCGGGCAGCACATAAAATATTTTGTTATATTTATACAAATATTTTAATAGAGTCAAATGAATATTTCATTTTTTAAAATAAATATTTGATTCTACGAAACATCACAAATATTGGTTGAATAAAATTAATTTATTGTTTTAAAAAAATTTTTTATTTATTCAAATGCAGATTTGTTTTTCTAATTGCTTATTTCATTACATCAATATGCATATAGTAACTGAATCAAATAATATTTTGTATTTTCAAATAAATATTTGACTTACTAAATGTAGCAAAGATTGATTCAATAAAATTAATTCACTGTTTTAACAAAAAAAATTATCAATTAAAATATCCATTTGTTTTTTCAATTAATTATTTCATCATTTGAATGCTATATTAAAATTAAATTAGTTCAATATTTTATATTTTCAAATAAAAGTATAATTTATTGAATATTGCAAAAATTTTATCAATTATTTGAAAAAAAAATCAGAAATATAATGCTTTATACAGTATATTTACAACATAATTTAACTTGTGTATATCAATATCATATTCTCTAAGAAACTAATGAAAACTCATCAATTTCTTACAATAAACTATCACAGAGGAACTAAATAAATTATCACAGAGGAAAAAAATAAAACGTTTCTCTACTCCTTCTCTTAATCTAAATAAATATTAAAGTTTGATTGCACGCATTCATATGAGAACATATATGATGCATCTAGGAACACATGCAGACGAACTTTGAGACGAGTATAAAATTATCAACGTGACACACGTAATATACGTCCGTTCATATGTGTTAACCTAGGTGTATATACGTGTATACCGAGCCATTTTTATACACGTATACCTCGTTGTCTATGCTCGTATAGCGAGGCATGTAAACGCGGCTAAATAGCGCGGCATACTATTGTACCGAGCTGTTTTTATACACGTATACCTCGTTGTCTATGCTCGTATAGCGAGGCATGTATACGTGGATAAATAGCGCAGCATATTATTGTACCGAGCTGTTTATACCGAGGTGTATATTTAGCGCGGTTAATATGCTAGTATACCGAGCTATATTTATACACGTATGCCTCGTTGTCTATGATCGTATAGCGAGGCATGTATACGCGGGTGAACTGCGTGGTGTACTATTGTACCAAGCTGTTTTTAGCGTGGTGTATATTTAGCGTGGTTAATATGCTAGTATACCGAGCTATTTTCATACACGTATGCTCGTATAGCAAGGCATGTATACGCGGGTAAATAGCGCGGCATACTATTGCACCGAGCTGTTTATACCGCGGTGTATATTCAGCGCGGTTAATATGCTAGTATACCGAGCTATTTTTATACACATATGCCTCGTTGTCTATGCTCGTATAGCGAGGCATGTATACGTGGGTAAATAGCGCGGAATACTATTGTACCGAGCTGTTTATACTGTGGTGTATATTTAGCGCGGTTAATATGCTAGTGTACCGAGCTATTTTTATACACGTATGCTCGTACAGCGAGGCATCTATACGCGGGTGAATAGCGCGGCATACTATTGTACCGAGCTGTTTATACCGTGGTGTATATTTAGCGCAGTTAATATGCTTGTATACCGAGCTATTTTTTTACAAGTATGCTCGTATAGCGAGGCATGTATACGCGGGTAAATAGCGCGGCATACTAGTGTACCGAGCTGTTTCTACCGTGGTGTTTATTTAGCGTGGTTAATAAGCTAGTATACCAAGCTATTTATACCGTGGTATATATATTCAACATGGTTAATATGCTAGTATACCGAGCTGTTTATAACGCGGTGTATATTTAGCGCGGTCAATATACTAGTATAACGAGCTGTTTATACGGCGGTGTATATTTAGCGCGGTTAATGTACTAGTATACCGAGCTGTTTATACCACGGTGTGTATTTAGCGTGGTTGATATGCTAGTATACCAAGCTGTTTATACCGTGGTGTGTATTTAGCGTGGTTAATATGCTAGTGGACCGAGCTGTTCATACCGCGGTGAGTATGCGCCTGTAAATAGCTTGGTTATTTGCGCGTGTATGCGTACTGAGATTACTATGCCGAGGAGTGTGTGCGCGTGTTAATAGCTTGGTTATTTATACGTATATGCATACCGAGAATACTACTGTAAGCTTATACCTAGCTATTGATTCGCGTATACCAGGTTATATATAATCGTATACCGAATCATGAATGCACGTGTAAATAGCTTGATTATGTCGTATCATACTATGTATATAATATTATACCGAGTCAAGAAAACACGTGTAAATAGATAGGTTATATCGTATCATACATGCACGTCTAATGCGATTGACGCTAGGGCTATTTCTGTGAACTTGTATAAAATATAAGTATATCGAGGATACATCTTTTAAACGCTTAGTTGTAGCAATCGGATTTAAAACCACGGGATTTTTCACGAGTGTGAATAATTTATGCAAGCTCTTTTCGCATGCATATTACATTTGCTAGAAGGATCTTCGGTTGATATTAAGTATTTTTATAATTAATGAAACGGTCACAAAGAAAGCTACTGTGTAATAATGAAATGTTTACTCGGTATCTCTATATGGCTTGTTATACGTATTTACTCCTATTGTATATAAAATACTTGACAAATAAAAAAATATCAAATTGTTATTTTGTATCGTATGGTTGATTCAAGAATAATCATGAACCACGATTCAGCATACTGGAGCAAATTTTGCCGTTATTAATTTATCACAGGTGGAATTTCGAATTGCCGAACTTCCTTGCTACTGTGAATACAGCCAAAATTTAAGTTCTGCGCATTAGCAGAGAAACTCTAACGACTAGCACGGCTTTTTCCATAATAAATTCCAGTAGCCTAATATTTTTAGGTTAGAAACTTTTTATGTATATATATCAACGAAAATAAAGTATCATTTATTTAAGGTAATTTATACTTACACTTGAAAAGATTTGTTAATCCAGTGAGATTCCACTCATTTAATATTTTTTGTATAAAATTATCTATTTGGCCCTTATTCCCTATGCAATAAATAGAAAAACTTTCGTGTAAAACTTCACAATCGTGCACACTGCTACAATCGAAAATTCGTATACACAAACATACACCAGCGCCGTTATTTAACGTGCTTGGCACCCGAAAAAACCGTGCCAAAGGTGGCACTTTAAATTCACGCGTCAGTTATCGAAAATAAATATTTATAGCACTAAAAAATACTACACTGGTATGAATTTTATTTGTGCTGTCAATAGAGCGAAAAATATTAATGTCATTCATTATTTTAGAACACACTAACATTGGAATTTAAACATCTAATCGAATTTAGCATTAGTTTTACCGGTGAAAACTTTTTTCCGTGTAGCGTAGCGTCATGCTACATCTAGTCCGGGGTCTCTTTACTTTTTTGTTAATTATATTAAGGGCCTCTTATAAGCCAGCAAGCTCCAAGACTTATAGTCTTATAAGGAGCCTTTCCTTTAACTTCGTTAAATAAACTTCAAGTTAATTAAACCAGTCGATATGTTATTCACAATCAACTTCAAATAAATGACAATAATTAGTATTAAAACACTTAACACGTACACTTTTGATTTTAACTAAAGTATTTATTCTGTTATAACTGCTAGCGGTGCGGAGCTGGTGGTTATCCAGCTCCTCGCGGACCTGCAGAATAATCAGAAAAAACTAACACCAATAATCAGTATTCAATTTAAAATTAACTTTATTTGAAGAAGGCTGGCCAAACAGTGCCGTACAAAGATTCGGCTTCAATCTGCTTAAGCGTCGATCAAGCCGCCGCGGCCGCAATCCTCTCCTACTATTAAGTAGAAGGGATACATTTACATATCTTACATTATACTATCACAGGTGCGCTTAGATGTGTGCTCGCGTACGTCACTTTATAGGCGTGGATCGGCGCATATCTAAGCGCGTACATATATTCTTATTAATATCCATCTCGCGCGCTGATATACTTTCTAATTGCTACGTCGCGCCGACGCACAAGCTAGAGATAGACTTTTAACGCGATGATTCGAATTCAAGAGAGAATAAGATTATTGCTAATCATCTTTTATTTTATTCTTTTTTCTCACTTATTCACTCTCAAATTCTCTTTAAATTCTTTATATTATGAATATAATATAAGTGAGGTCACAACGTCAATATTATCTTTAGAGATAAAGAACTTAAAATCTCCACCTCCTTTGATGTGGTCTGCAAAATAAAAAGGAGCCAATTTTATTTGATACGTACCACATGAATACAATTGCAGATCCTTCATCTCAAGATTTGGCAAACCTTCAACATACATTGATTCTATAGTATAAAATAATGATGTTCGTGTATTCAAGTTTAAAGAACTTACTAAATGTGAAAGCTTATTATCCTGATTGACTAAAGTAAGCATACGTTCGGCCATTTGAACATTTAAGGAGGAACTTTCTGTTGGAGTCAAGGTTGGATTATATATCGCACATACGATTACAAATCATCGTAAGCTGATCCTATTGTCGTGTTGCGTATTGTTTGGGCAAGATATTGGTCTTTGTGACTGATTATTCCATTAACAATTTCCGTTATATAATGTTTCTTTGTTACTATTCTTGGCATATTAGCTTGCTCAACTGTTAACTGTTTTTCATCTGTAAAAGCAGAGATTCTTGCAATAAATGATTTTAAAAGATTGTAGTGTTTATAAACAAACCATGTTTTGCGTTGAAATTCAGAGTCAAAACTTTTTTCAATTTTCAAATACGTACCATCCCCTTCGAGCATATACTACTGGAGGAAGCCTCCGAATGGCAGCAAGCGTTACAAGGCGAAGAGAGAGAAAGCCTCTATTTTGGTACGTGCTGTCTCTCTCTAGCCTGATTTGATTGGCTGCTTTTGTTCCCCACTAAGAAAGTGAAAGAGAGATAGCACGTACCAAAATAGAGGCTTTCTCTCTCTTCGCCTTGTAACACAGTTAATAGCTGGGAGGCTTCCTCCAGTATTATATGCTCGAAGACCATCCCATATGATTGCTCCCTTTTTTCGAGAACTAGTTTGAAGAATTGTATCTTTATTTCAGATTTTCCGTAAATTCTAGTATTATTTTAAATGACTAATGGTCCAAGCCAGTTTCAAAATAGAGATCATCGGGTTGCATATCTAAAAAATTTTTGTCCAATTTGTTTTCACGATCTTTTATTACCACGTATTTTAAAGTCATTAGCAAGAATTTAATTTTATCTACCGTATTTAATGCATCAGCTTTCTTACTTTTAAATGTTTCAGGAATATGTATACTTCCGCTAGAATCATGCACTTGACGGATTTTATTACCATATGGGACATAAATATTAGTTCGAATATAAATATCAAGACATTCTTCTCTACTAAGGTTTTTCAGGATATGGTCAGAGTGGTAATCAAATATGCAGGATCTGTGATCATTTTGTCATTAACTTCAACGTCTACAATTACTTTATTTTCATTGATTGATTGTATATTAACAGTATCTACTTCTACATGTTCAGCTTCTGCAATATCTTGTAATCCACTTTCATTTATTTCTATATTTCTATTTTGTGTATATTTTTTTGTAACATTTATTGCATTTATATGTATCTATACTAATTTCATGAGAATCAATGCTACGCCTTTTTTTCGTAAGATTTTTATTACATACACGACACTGCATTTTGATAATAATGACTAATATGTGAAATACCTAGTATAGAAAATAGTAAGAGTTATTAACTAATAATTATGAACTAGCTTAATTTACCTCGCTCCTTACGTCGCTCGGTTGAATTTTCATATATTATATTATTGTGTATAAATTAGCTAATTTTAAAATAAAAAAGAATTGAACTTATGAATTTTAATATTAAAGTTTATAACTAAATTAAAATTTTATATTTTTATAAAAAAGGACGAATTCAAGTTATAATTATTTTACTAGATTGCATTTAAATCAATGAAAAAATATGATAGGAATTCATTTTTTTTAATCACGTGTTTCAATCAAGAACCATGAAATAATCGAAAACCTTATTTGACGTTTCCTAGAACTAACAACTACACGGAGAAAGAAAAGTACTGTCAAAAAGATAGACGCTTATAGAAGGATTCTTCTGGGTTAAATTTTTCGTCCGGAAACCTGGGTAACACTTTAACATTGTTTGTATATCTATACATATGGAAAATTTGATATATAGAGATATGAAAATACATGGGATCTGGTGGCGCCCTCAGTAGCTGGGTAACTCATTTTTGGCGAAAATTTCCCATTTGAGAGTACGCTTCTATAAGCGTTTGAAATAGATACTAAATCTAGTATATCTAATTTATGTATTCGGGTATTTGAAATAAAAGTGACAATATAATTTCAATTAGTACATAGCTTGAATTTTAGGGACCAATGTTGGTACTATTATATTATTAAGTGAGAGCAAAAATTTTTTATGTTTAGTGTCTTTTTTCCAGTACTAAGACTGACATTTCACCTACTTAATTCAAGGGCAATATTTTCCAGAAAATGTGATTGTTATTCTCTTTTGGTGCGGCTTTTTCTGTTACTAAAATTAAAAATTGATAAATATAGAATTATTATTATTATAATATATAACACTTTTAATTTACTAATAATTAATTTTCTAATTCGTGATATTTAAGAAATAGAACAATACATGTTCATCTGCTATACTTCGTTTTAAAATAGTTAGCTTTTGAGTTTAAAATTAATTATTAGTAATTTAAAATTGTCATATATTATATGATTAACATTATATTTATCAACTGTTAAAAATTGTTATACAAAGTAATGGTTTTTACGTTATTGAGTATTAATTATATTGAAGTTTTATACTTGACAGCTCCGCAGTGCGCATTATGTAGGTAATATGTTAGTATAAGATAATTAAGTTCCGCAGCACGGAAAAATTCGGTACTATACCAAATTATTTCTGGGGTAATACGCGTTGAAAGATGTACCAATATAGGTTGTCTTAATTTATACACTGAGTATCAATTAAAAAACGACTAGTAATATTTTTTTGACTACTGACACAAGTAAGTACATTTTGTTTAGGTATTTTCCTTTCTTTTTGTGCGCATGAGCAAATTCAAGATTAAGGTTGAAATTTGATAATCTTCAGTATTTACAAGATTGAGATTCGTCTATAAGGTTCGAATTCATAAATGTGATTTTAGTATTGAGTATAACTTGGAACTCGAGTATCATCTTTACGTGGGTATCAGCAGTTATTTTTGTTGGGTGGGATGTAGAGTTGAAAAAAGTGAAAAATGAGTGTAAAATGAGTAGAAAATGGGTTTTACCAAATACAACCCAATTTCAGCTTTTGTTATTAATTAATGTTTTAAAAAGAAAAATCAGGTCCAATGTTTATCACGCTATAACTTTGAGAAAAAATAATATTTTGACATGCTATAACTACTAATTCGAAATGATTTGAGCTCAGCTTTCATTTAAAAAAGTTTCAAGCTTCTAGCTTTTAATACTTAGAAGCTATATGCGTTTAAAAATCTAGTAACATTTTTAGTGATTTTCTTTAATTGCCTATAACTAGGGAAATATCGAGCGTTGGTGTCTAAAATTCGGTTTCTTTCATATTTTGACATTTGAAAACTTATCCCGAAGTTTGAGCCAAATTCGTGATCCGGGGTTGTGATACTCTCCTAGTTAGCTTTATATTGTATGTGTAATAAACTTAAGCTATCCTTTAATATTTGTTTTCATATACAATAACGTTTAATCAAATTTAATATTCCAAATTTAATTTACTTCTCAGTGAATTTTAAATATTATTGTAATTAAAATATTTACCACTTTTTTCTATAAATCTCCAGTTCTTTAGATTCGTGCATTTTTTAGGTATGTGCTTCGATATTTTAACGATGATGTGAAAAACAAAGAAAATAAATACTTAAATACAGTATCTCTGGTGCAGCGCTTACGGGAGCGTTACGCGAGAAAGATAGGATTTAAGTTAATATCTTCTTTTCCTCTACGTAAAGTTCCCACCACTTTTTAACACGGCGTGCTTCCTCCATAGTATATAAGCTCTAATGATATGTCTAATTATTCTTGTAATAAGAGTTTCTTTTTATATTGTTTCCTATATAATTAGTAGTTATTATATATTAAAATAAAACTACTTTTCTCTACAGTTCTTGGCTCGTACGAATCTGCGCTTTTTATCGTAATCAGAATAGCAATTTTTATTGAGTCCTATATAATAAGTAGTTATCATATACAAGCACTTTTTTTGGGCCTCTTTCTTGGGTCTTATGTGGGCTATAGTATATATATTTCTCTCTTCATCTATGTTTCACTATATCTTGTTTTATTATCTTTTTTCACTTTCTATTCTCTTTTTCTTCATTTTTCTTTTACTCTCTCCATCTTCAGTTAACCTTCTTAATTTTCTCTTTTCTTTAAAGTATAGATTTTAATAATGATATAATATTAGAGTCTACACTTGATTAGCTTCTAAAAAAAAGAGAAAATTTTTGTCGACAGCGCATCTCTAAATGCAGTTGAATCGAACTTAATCAGCTAATTTTTGACTGACGTTTTGTCAATTTTTATCTAAATTTTGTATAATTGAATTGACTTTATAAATAAATTCAGCTAATTTGAAGGCAAATTTATCCTGCTTCTGCTAAATTTTAACTAAATTTTAGCTAACTTTTATACAACTTTCAGCTATTTTTTAACCAACTTTTAGCTAACTTGTTACTCCTATTTTAACGGAATTTCAACTAACTGGGGCCACAATTGATTCTTATATACGGCGGCAGCGTCGATAACGATGGCAGAAAACTTTTTATAATATAATAAGATATATATCTTTCTATGAAAAATAGATTTTGAAAAATTTTAGTTGTTGAGCCCTTATATCTTACCCATAGACCTCTCATTTTTCACTTTTTTATTTGATAAAACCCATTTTCTACTCATTTCACACTCATTTTTCACTTTTTTCAACTCTACATCCCACCCAACAAAAATAACTGCTGATAACCACGTAAAGATGATACTCGAGTTCCAAGTTATACTCAATACTAAAATCACATTTATGAATTCGAACCTTATAGACGAATCTCAATCTTGTAAATACTGAAGATTATCAAATTTCAACCTTAATCTTGAATTTGCTCATGCGCACAAAAAGAAAGGAAAATACCTAAAAAAAATGTACTTACTTGTGTCAGTAGTCAAAAAAACATTACTAGTCGTTTTTTAATTGATACTCAGTGTATAAATTAAGACAACCTATATTGGTACATCTTTCAACGCGTATTACCCCAGAAATAATTTGGTATAGTACCGAATTTTTCCGTGCTACGGAACTTAATTATCTTATACTAACATATTACCTACATAATGCGCACTGCGGAGCTGTCAAGTATAAAACTTCAATATAATTAATACTCAATAACGTAAAAACCATTACTTTGTAAAACAATTTTTAACAGTTGATAAATATAATGTTAATCATATAATATATAACAATTTTAAATTACTAATAATTAATTTTAAACTCAAAAGCTAACTATTTTAAAACGAAGTATAGCAGATGAACATGTATTGTTCTATTTCTTAAATATCACGAATTAGAAAATTAATTATTAGTAAATTAAAAGTGTTATATATTATAATAATAATAATTCTATATTTATCAATTTTTAATTTTGATAACAGAAAAAGCCGCACCAAAAGAGAATAACAATCACATTTTCTGGAAAATATTGCCCTTGAATTAAGTAGGTGAAATGTCAGTCTTAGTACTGGAAAAAAGACACTGAACATCGAAAATTTTTGCTCTCACTTAATAATATAATAGTACCAACATTGGTCCCTAAAATTCAAGCTATGTACTAATTGAAATTATATTGTCATTTTTATTTCAAATACCTAAGTACATAAATTAGATATACTAGATTTAGTACCTATTTCAACAGTACCAACGAATATAGACGCTTATAGAAGAGTACTCTTAAATGGTAAATTTCTGTCAAAAATGAGTTCCCCAGCTACTGAGGGTGCAACTAGATTCCATGTATTTTTATATCTATATATATCAAATTTTTGATATGTATAGATATACAAACAATGTTAAAGTGTTACCCAGGTTTTCGGACGAAAAATTTAACCTAGAAGAATCATTTTATAAGCGTTTATCTGCTTTGAAAGTACTTTCCTTTCTCCGTGTAGTTGTTAGTTCTAGGAAACGTCAAATACTGTTTTCGATTATTTCATGGTTCGTGATTGAAACACGTGATTAAAAAGAATGAATTCCTATCATATTTTTAATATAATGACGTTATTTGCATAAATGACGTCGCGAAATGTTTCAATTTGCAACGTCATTTGATGAAATGACGTTATTAAATGACGTCATTAAATAACGTTATCATTTTTAACAGGGATTGTCATTTACGTAAAAATTGTTAAGAATTGAATGTATTAATAATAATTTCACTAAAGCAATAATATTTTTATCAAGAGAAATATATTAATTTTTAGAATCTATCTAATGACCTCATTTGAAAAATTATCATAACATAATATAAAAATATTCTTTTAGTATCTTTTTAACATACGTTTTATAAAATACAATCTTAAAAAGTAATATTTTTAATATTAAATTATTTTTAATAGTCAATTATATAGATCGGAAAATATATGAAATATGGATAAATTTTCCTGATTATGTCTATAATTATGAATTCATATATATGATCTGTCTAGATGGAAGTAAAATTTCCCAAAAAATTGTAAACATTTCAAAAAAAATTTACTTATGATTTGCAAAACATTTATTAAGAATGCAAAAAATTAATAATATTCTTATATATCACTCTAAAATATTTATTATATATAATGATTGGAAATTATCATTATTCTATTAGATTGGATTTATTGTTGAAGTTACATTATAGTTCACTCTAAATAATCTATACTTATAAAATTTACATAATATTTTATATAAACTATAAAAATGATGATCACGAATCTCATATTATTTTATCCTATATTTAAAAATTTTACATAATTATTATAATTAATAATTTAAAAATTATTGTATTATTTTATAAAATACAATTTCAACTTAAATAATTAGCTTTATGTTAAAACTTAATTCAATTAGTATTCAATTCCACGAGTTGATATATAAAATATATATGATTATTATTAAATATATAATATATATATGTATATATATATATATATATATATATATATATATATTTACATATATATATAATAGTCTATTATTAACCAAGGGAGAGAAGTTGACCATGAAATGATCGCGTATAGGTTGCCTCCCTCGCTGCGCTCGGGGGGCAACCAATACGCGAGCGGTTGATGGTCAACTTCTGTCCCGAGGTGAATATACGATTTTTTCTTATTCTCGGCGAAAAGTTTGCGCAACAATCTGTTAATTCATAAAAAAATCATGAAAAGTTCATTAAAATTGTTGCGACTGTAGTTCGTCGGCGCACAGAGTAGTGGACTTGCACACTAGCGATCATTCGAGTGTGACGAAAAAGCGGCGTGCGAGTGCAAGAGAGAAAGAGAGAGCAAGCAAGCCTACTGTAGCAATAAATTCAAGTATTTTTAACTGTTAGGTAATAATTCATATAGTAATTCAAAAGTATTAAAGCAATTCAATACTTTAGTATTTCTAAAAATTATTTAGAAATCTACATTACAGTTAGTATGTGCATATAGACACACATATATACAATTTTTTCTTCTTTTCGGTGTATCTTGACCTTGATTCTACTTGAATATTATGTATTCCAAATAACAAAAGTAAACACTGTTTCACTAACACTGATTCTATATGAATTATAACATTATTTGAGTATTTAAATAAAGTTATAATTCATATATAATCTAATACGCTGTGTAAAAGGAGTGTCATTATGTACTCAGCAATAACGTTATGTATAAATAATTATATGAGTGCGAGAGAGACAGAGTGAGCCAGCCAACGGTCTCTGAATCGGCGCACAAGTTTAGTGCGCGACTCAGTATAAGCATTTAATAGACTACTTTTCTGCGAGATGTGCAAAAAGTTTTGCACACTTTTCGCCAGGAAATGAGAAATATCTATATATATGTATATATATATATATATATATATATATATATATATATATATATATATATATATGGGGGTGTCCACGTAAAGTGTACATGGAAAAAAAATAGAATTTCTCCAAACTTTGCCTAAATGTTTGTTTTGGTTCCCTGAGTTTTCATGTATTTTTTCAGATCATTCTGAGTCAATGCCTCTGAGATGCAGGAGCGCAAAGTTGTCCGAAAACGTTATTTTCGCAAAAATAGGGCTTTCTTAATCTCAAATAATGCGAAATCTGCACTTCTGAACGAAAAAAAGCATAGTACTTTTTCGTTAAGAAATTTGGCCAATTTTTTAAAAAAATTTTCATATTGGCCTTCAAACTCTTTTTAAGACCCTTTTCGGCCCTTTTTAGGACAAAAATAGCCCTAAATATAACAGCGACCTTTTTTTCCACCTTGTAAATATGAAAATTAAATTCCTCCGTAGAAAATATACACGAAGCAAAGTTTTTAAGTGGTCGAACAGAAATTGTTACCTCTACAGCCTTAATTCCAGAAAATTCCATGATAGTATGCAGAAACGCAGCTTTTGAAGTTTTTCTGTCATTTTCAAACATCTGTCGTAATTTGGATTCTCAATATAATATGATGTTTGACCTTGCAACTCAAAGGCCTCTTCAAGACCTTTTAGTTGCAAGATCAAAAACCTTTGTAGGACGTGTGGAACCGAAGATACAATAATTTAAGGGCTGTCTATTTTTGAAAGTAGACAAATAGAATACATAGTAGATTGCGTAGAAGAAAATTCAACTCCGTAAACCAAAAGCATGGTCGCAAATTTATTATTCATTAGAATAAAAAATTTTTTCTTTTATTTTGTAGATCAAAACAGAATTTTCGATGCTAAAATTAATTTTGAATTAATTTATACAGCAGTTATTGAGTTTCTATTTGTTTTGGTCACGGAAATGAATTGAACGTCATTTCAGTTTTATGATTATATTATCGGTAGCTCGGTTAATAAACTGATAGTAAATGGATGTATATATAATCATTGCGCGTCATTTTAGCTTTCTGTTAAGGCGATGTAAAGCGGACACTACACCTGTACTCATGAATATTAACTATCTTTTTGATTTCACTGCAGAATTTTAGATAAGAAATGCATTAGCTTGTAGTATGTATATGAAGATTATTCAGTTAAATTTCTGAGTAAATTCATTTATTAGTTTTTAAGAATTTTGGATTTCTTGGACTACATCGTAAAATTGTAAACTAATATATTGAAACCTAAAATTCTCAATAACTAATGAATGAATTTATTTAAAAATTTAATTGAATAATCTTTATGTAAAAGCTAAAACATTTTTTTTTCTTCAATTTTGCAATAAAATGAAAAGATAGTCAATGAGTACTGGTGTAATATTTGTTTTACATACCCTTAAAAAAACAGTGTTAATTGTTTTTTTCTGATAGTAACAAGGAGAGTGCATTGCATTTGGGTCTCGGATTTTTATCTAACTTTACGATATTTTTTCTAACATAAAATCATGAAAAAAGCCGCGACCATTTGGTACAACGCTCGATTTTTTCCGAGTTATGAGCAGTTATGTCTAAATTCTAAAATAATGTGTATCTGCTTTATAGCTGTACATTTTTTTGAACTACTTATTCTAAAAGGTTTTTACTAATTGTATATAAAAGTTAAGATTAAAACTTTTCGATTAAAAAAAGACGCATTCAAAAAGCTCAAGTTATTTAAAAGTTATGAAGGAATGAATATTAAGATGAAATTTAGACTAAAGTGCAGCATTTATTTTCTATGCATATTTTTATGCTAAATATTTGTGGTATTTGTATTCATTCATTACTTTCGAACAACTTAAGCTTTTTGAACGCGTCTTTTTTTCAATCAAAAGATTTTAACATCAACTTTAATACGCAATTAGTAAAAACCTTGTAGAATAAATAGTTAACAAAATGTGTAGCTATAAAGCAGATACACATTTTTTTATAATTTAGATAAAACTGCTTATAACTCGGAAAAAATCGAGCGTTGTACCGAATGGTCTCAGCTTTTTTCATGATTTTATGTTAGAAAAAATAACTCAAAGTTAGATGAAAATCCGAGACCCAAATGCAATGCACTCGTTTTTTTTAAGGGTATGTAGAACTAACATTAACCAGTATTCATTGACTATCTTTTGATTTTATTGCAAAATTTAAGAAAAAAAATGCTTTGGCTTTTACATAAAGATTACTCAGTTAAATTTTTAAATAAACCTATTCATTAGTTATTAAGAATTTTGGGTTTTAATATATTAGTTTACAATTTTACGATGTAGTACAAGAAATCCAAAATTCTTAAAAACTAATGAATGAATTTACTCAGAAATTTAACTGAATAATCTTCATATACATACTACAAGCTAATGCATTTCTTCTTTTAAAATTTTGCAGTAAAATCAAAAAGATAGTTAGACAGTGGAAAAAAATTTGTAATTTTAACACACATAAGTGTTACAGATGAAACACAAATTTGTCTGTGTTAAAATTCACAAATTTTTTTGTGTAATTTTCAAAGTTAAAATTTTAACATAAAATTCATGAATAATACAAAATTTTGAATATTAAAATTTGTAAATTTTACAAATTTATTTGTGTTAAAATATAATGATTGAAATGCTGATTAAATATTAAATAATGACTTTTTCGTATTTCTTTCTGATAATATATTTAAAAAACAGAGAGATAAAGAAATATAAGAAAAAGGATGAAATGATTGATGTTGGAGTGGATCAATAAAATCATAAACAAACTAAACTCATATGACAATATTACATTGTCGTTTGAAGGCGAACGTAAACGAATGATTACGAAAAGAGCCGATCATTTTTAATATGAGTATATCATAAAAGTATAGAAATAGAGCCGGTTATTGCCTCAGTCGGTAGAGCGTTGGATTTGTAATCTCGGAGTTCTGAGTTCGAATTCCGCTCTCGGCAGCCAATTGATAGAAGCACCACTCTACGTTACATGTGCTTTATTCACAAACACACTTACGAGCTCCGTCGCTGATTAGCATCACAAATAGCATAAATATAGCGACGTTAAAAAAGAAAAAAAAAATTTTTTTTGGACTTACTACGAGAGTATCGCAACGAATATAGACGCTTATAGAAGCGTACTTTTAAATGGGAAATTTCGTCCAAAAATGAGTTAGTTGTGTCACCCAGTTACTTCTGGGCGTCACCAAATCCCATGTATTTTTATATCTATATATATATATATATATATATTATATATGTATAGCACGTTTTTCATATGTATGGATATACAAAAAATGTTAAAGTGTTACCCAGGCTTTCGGATAAAAAATGTAACCCAGAAGAATCCTTCTATAAGCATCTATCTTCTTTGGTATCAGACCTCCAGATCATGGATTTTGCTCTTAATTGTAGATGAGTTTTCATATTTCAAAATATGGAAAAAATCAGAGTTGTATACCCCAAAGCTCAATATTTCCCTAGTTACAGGCAATTAAAGAAAATCACTAAAAAAATGACTAAATTTTCAAACGCTTATAATTTTTCAGTATTAAGAGCAGGTCGAGTATATCTATCCTTTTCTAATCAAATAATTGATTTTTTTACAAAAACTAATAATTTTAGCAAAAAATGAAGAGAAAGCCCCATCTCGTATCATAAAAAGCAAAATTTTCTTTGATATGAAAAAATTAATTTTATTGCTTTATTTTCAAGAAAACCTTGAAAAACTTAAAATATAGAGGTTAGGGTAAACAATTTGGTTTTTGAAGCTTTTCTTAAAAACGAAGCAATAAAATTAATTTTTTCTTATCAAAGAAAATTTTACTTATTCTGATACGAGATGGGACTTTCTCTTCATTTTTTGCTAAAATTATTAGTTTTTGTAAAAAAATCAATTATTTGATTAAAAAAGGACAGATATACTTGACCTGCTCTTAACAGTTAGAATCTTAAAACTTAACTTAGTTTTAAATGGAAGCTGAGCTCAAATCCTTTTGAAATAGCATTTATAGTGTTACGTCACGACGTATCTTTTATTTCAAAATTTATCATTCCAAAAATATGCAGTTATTGATCAATCAGCTAATTTACCTTAGCAAGCATATTGTAAAAGTAAGTCATTTGTTAAGAAACCAAGTGCAATGCGATTTTCAGAATTAACAAAATAAGTATAATTACGAAGACTACATGAACCAGATTTACCACGTTAACCATATCATTCAATAAGAATCAAAATGCATAATAAGCATTGCTGCATCGATTGACATCAATTCAAAATTCTAAATTATAAAACAATCATTCTTAAACAAGGCAGGGATCATCAATATAAAAAGACAGATCAAATCAGGGAAGAGGAGCACTTCAATAAGCACTTTAAAGCAGACACTTTTTCAAAGCACTTTATCAAAGAATTTTTACAAGCACTTCAAAGATACAATTATTATAACTATATTCCTCGCACTATAAAATTATTCAAATATTCGCGCACTATATTCAGTTTATTATAAAAGTAACAAATAAAATCTCTATAATTAAAATATTAAATCAAGTGTACTTATTTACTGTCTGCCTGTATCTATTTAGCCGAATCAAGGTAAGATTCTTACAATTATATTTTGATCTACATTACTTCAAATCAAGTATATTTAATCGTGAGAACGATTCATATCAATTAAAATTGGTAGAGCTTTTCTACCACCAGACTTAACTTTCAAATTTAATATTTTAAAATCAAACTTTGTTCTTTTATTTAATAAAATATACTTTTCTCATAACTCCGTCCTGGTGTAAAGCCAGGACTTAACAATAGCATATCAAAATATTATTTTTTCTCATAGCTACACTGAAAAAAAAACCCGAAGCCAGCGCTGTGAAGTTAATCTGAGCGGTTGCATGCGAACAACATTCGAAGCGAGTGATTACAGAAAATCGTAATGTATGAATGCGTAACCATGTCGCTGTAAATAATTACGACTTTCTGTGTAAGCGATTACGCTAATCCGAGCAGAGCGCCACAACTGTGTTGCGAGCACGCTTGCTCCGACTCTCCGGCATCGCTCGTGCGAAAAGCCGAAACCAAGCACTGCGGCAGAGCTGCGAGCTTGCTTGCTCCGACTCTCCGGCATCGCGCGTGCAGAAAGCCGAGACCAAGCACAGCGGCAGAGCTGCGAGCACGCTCTCTTTGACTCTGCGGCATTTCTCATGCAGAAAGCCGAGACCAAGGGTAACGACAGAGTTACAGGCTCGCTCACTTTGAATTTCTGAACATTGACGTACCAAAAGCGAGGCCAAGCACTCTAAACGTTAAAAATTTACATTTAAAAAAGCAAAATTTCTTTTTCTTTCCTTTTTTTTGTAAGTTTTAACACTTTATGTGAAGTATAATTTATTTAAGTAAATTCTATAATATTATAAAAATTAAATTTTATTTCATAAAATTTTGTTTAAAATGTTTCTTAACTTAAAAATTGATGTGATATTTTACTTTTACCATTATTCGCCTGAGTATATTAATGTAATAATGTAAATTTATAATTTTGATTTATTTTTAATACCTTATTTGTGCGATTATTAGTGCTTTTATACCTTTGAATTGATTTTAACTTTATTTTAATCTATCATATTTTTATATATTCGTATTTTTATAAATTCGTATTTTTATAAAGCTGATGATGAATAAAATGTACTCGTCAAGCGTAACGATTTCAGTTTCTCTTATAGATGGTAAAGTTACAATTCCAATAATTATAAAATTAAAATTAAATAAGTCAAAGTAATTTACAAAAAATTTGTCTAGATATTTATAAGTAGTCATTTATTAAGTTATTTTTTATAAACTATATGATTGTATTGTTACAAATTTCGTATACGAATGTAGTTCTCTTGGTGTATGAGGGAAGATATGATATTTACAATTGATTTTTATGTCGTCTAATGGTATTATTATAATTATTATATATATATACACATGATATCTGATGAAATATTTATTACGTTTTCTTCAAAATTTAATACGTTTGGAGAAAAAATTATTATGATTGATTATGAAATGACTATTTTTCATACTTTTTTATGAATTAAGAAGTTTTCAGTTATTTCCCCGTTGTCGCTAAAATTTAATTATTCTTTAAGAATAAAAAAAAATTATTTAAGTCGTTAAATAATAAAATAACTTGGGCAGTTATTGTGTATATTGAATAGTAATTTTTCACTAATCAAGTAAGCTAAAAAATCTACATATTGTAATTTCTAAAAATTCAATTACATTCTAGATATTTCTAACAAAGATGTTTCTATTAAATTTTTATTTTGGTTTGATAGTCTTGAATAAAAAATTCATTAAATTATTAATTTTAAAAAAACTTTAAACAATAAAAATATTTCTGTTAAGAAATTTAAGAAAGTTAAAATTTTTATGTTAACATTTTAACTTTGAAAATTACATAAAAAAAATTTATGTTTCATTTGTAACACTTATGTGTGTTAAAATTACAAATTTTTTCCACTGTGTACTTTATTTTTTTAAATTTTCAATATAAAATATAGTGAATTTTTATTAGTTCTGAAAAGGGTAGTTAAATACGATCTAAAAACATTGGCTACATAATAAAAGTTTTTTTAGCAAAAACATTTTGGTTCGTTTTTGATCAATATGTTTACTTTTCAATTTAATAAATCTCATTTTACTTCAAAGCTACAAAAGAATTAATAAATGTACTTAGAACCGGTATATACTTTTTATATCGTTATAAACTTTAAGAAAGTATAAAATTACATTCATCCCTACTCAATTGAATAAATATTATATATAAAATATTATAATAAATATCATTTTCTTAAAAATACGTTAAACAATTAACAAATGCAATTTAATAAGATATATATATATATATATATATATATATATATATATATATATATATATAATATTTATAAAAGATAAAAGAAATAACGCTGCTACTTTTTTGAAATTATTGTATTTAAAATTGGAACTACGACCCAAAAATCAATAGTAAATATCTTCCCTCTAACGCCAAGCCAACTCCATTTGAATAAGAAACTTGCAACAATACAATAATATAGTTTATAAAGAATAAGTCAATAATGACTACTTATAAATACCTAAAGAATTTTTTTTTCAAATTACTTTGAACTTTCTGTTTCAAAATGTCCTAATAAATCTATAAATATAAAAAAAAATAAGAAGGATTAAAATAAAGTTAAAATCAATTCAAAGGTATAAAAGCACTAATAATCGCACAAATAAGGTATTAAAAATAAATCAAAATTATAAATTTACATTATTACATTAATATACTCAGGCGAATAATGGTAAAAGTAAAATATCACATCAATTTTTAAGTTAAGAAACATTTTAAACAAAATTCTATGAAATAAAATTTAATTTTTATAATATTATAGAATTTTACTTAAATAAATTATACTTTACATAAAGTGTTAAAACTTACAAAAAAAGAAAAGAAAAAGAAATTTCGCTTTTTTAAATGTAAATTTTTAACGTTTAGAGTGCTTGGCCTCGCTTTTGGTACGTCAATGTTCAGAAATCCATAGTGAGCGAGCCTGTAACTCTGTCGTTACCCTTGGTCTCGGCTTTCTGCATGAGAAATGCCGCAGAGTCAAAGAGAGCGTGCTCGCAGCTCTGCCGCTGTGCTTGGTCTTGGCTTTCTGCACGCGCGATGCCGGAGAGTCGGAGCAAGCAGGCTCGCAGCTCTGCTGCAGTGCTTGGTTTCGGCTTTCTGCATGCGCGATGCCGGAGAGTCGGGGCAAGCGTGCTCGCAATACAGTTGTGGCGCTCTGCTCGGATTAACGTAATCGTTTACACAGAAAGTCGTAATTATTTACAGCGACATGGTTACGCATTCATACATTACGATTTTCTGTAATCACTCGCTTCGAATGTTGTTCGCATGCAACTGCTCAGATTAACTTCGCAGCGCTGGCTTCGGGTTTTTTTTTCAATGTACAGTGTTATAAAATTCATACTACATTTTAGCTTTTACTATTAATTAACGTTTTTAAAAGGAAATTTAGGTCAAATTTTTATAACGCTGTAGCTTTGGGAAAAAATAATATTTAGATATGCTATAGATGATATTTCGAAAGGATTTGAGTTCAGCTTTCATTTAAAAACAGTTTTAAGCTTCTAGCCGTTAATGTTAAAGAACTATAAGCGCTTGAACATCTAGTAGCTTTTTTAGTAATTTACTTTGATTGCCTGCCACTAGGGAAATATTGAGCTTAGGAGTCTACAACTTAGGTTATTTCCATATTTTGTCATCTGAGAACCTATGACAAAGTTAGAGCAAAATCCGTGATCTGGAGGTCTAATGCTCTCCTGGTTAGCAGAAATTAATATTTACAAACTAAAATTTACCTTGCATTTATGGCATTTTTATTGCATATAATAATAATAATGCTAATATATAATTATAGAAAGTATGAGATTATTTGAATGACTAAGTACACATGTTTGTAAAAATAACAAACTCCCACTGTTAATTCTACAAAAATTTTTGTGTTCATTTTAAAAGTACACTGAAATTTTTAAATTACAGAAATTTTTATGTTAATTTTACAAACATGTGTGTAAAACTTTAACACAAAAATTTTTGTACAAAAAAAAATTTGACGAATCACACAAAATTTTTTACTGTGTAATATTCATGAGTACAGGTATAGTGTCCGCTTTACATCGCCTTAACAGAAAGCTAAAATGACGCGCAATGATTATATATACACCCATTTACTATCAGTTTACTAACCGAGCTACCGATAATATAATCATAAAACTGAAATGACGTTCAATTCATTTCCGTGACCAAAACAAATAGAATCTCAATAACTGCTGTATAAATTAATTCGAAAATAATTTTAGCATCGAAAACTCAGTTTTCATCTACAAAATAAAAGAAAAATTTTTTTATTCTAATGAATAATAAATTTGCGACCATGCTTTTGGTTTACGGAGTTGAATTTTCTTCTACGCAATCTACTATGTATTCTATTTGTCTACTTTCAAAAATAGACAGCCCTTAAATTATTGTATCTTCGGTTCTAAACGTCCTACAAAGGTTTTTGATCTTGCAACTAAAAGGTCTTGAAGAGGCCTTTGAGTTGCAAGGTCAAACATCATATTATATTGAGAATCCAAATTACGACAGATGTTTGAAAATGACAGAAAAACTTCAAAAGCTGCGTTTCTGCATACTATCATGGAATTTTCTGGAATTAAGGCTGTAGAGGTAACAATTTCTGTTCGACCACTTAAAAACTTTGCTTCGTGTATATTTTCCACCGAGAAATTCAATTTTCATATTTACAAGGTGGAAAAAAAGGTCGCTGTTGTATTTAAGGCTATTTTTGTCCTAAAAAGGGCCGAAAAGGGTCTTAAAAAGAGTTTGAAGGCCAATATGAAAATTTTTTTAAAAAATTGGCCAAATTTCTTAACGAAAAAGTACTATGCTTTTTTTCGTTCAGAAGTGCAGATTTCGCGTTATTTGAGATTAAGAAAGCCCTATTTTCGCGAAAATAACGTTTTCTGACAACTTTGAGCTCCGGTATCTCAGAGGCATTGACTCAGAATGATCTGAAAAAATACATGAAAACTCAGGGAACCAAAACAAACATTCAGGCAAAGTTTGGAGAAATTCTATTTTTTTTTTTATGTACACTTCACGTGGACACCCCCATATATATATATACACCCTAGTGGAAATTTTTCAGTGTATTCAAATGTATGAAAGTGTATGAAAGTGTGCCCAGACATGAGAAAGTGTATAAAAGTGTATTAAAGGGTATGCAAATGTTACATTTTGTTAACTCTTTCTATACATTTTGATACCTTTTGATACACTTTCGATAAACTGAACAAATCAGTAATAAAAAAAAAATTACTAGTATTATATTAAAGTTAAGAATTAAAACTTTTTTTTTTCTTACGTGAATATCTTTTGCATTGTTGTCACATACATAAATACACATACACACGTGCACCATTAACATATACAAACACACATGCACATACATACATACACATTCACACATACACACACACACATACACAATATCCATATCTCTCCGTTTCAAACTCTCTGTTTCCGTCTCTCCGTCTTCATCACTCCGTCTCCGTCTCTCCGTCTCCGCGTATCTTCGTCTCCGCGTATCTTCGTTTCTCTGTCTCTGTTTATCTGTCTTTGTTTCCGTCTCTGTCTCTTTGTCTATGTCTGCATTCCTACGTCTACGTCTCTCCGTCTCCATTCTTCCGTTTTCGTCTCTCCGTCTCCACCTTACCATCTCTCTGTCTCCGTTTGTTCATCTTCGTTTCTCTGTTCTGTGTCTCATTTTTCTGTCTCTGTCTTTTTGTATGCGTGTCCGTCTCCCTGTTTTCCTTTTTATAAAATCGTTCCATGACTCCGATGCCGCCCTTTGACTCTGTTTCTTTGCTTCTGTTCATACACACGTACATCTACACATTAATGCTGATGTTTGAGTTGATGATGATGATGATGATGATGATTATGATCTGTTTATTGCTTAATGAATTTCAAATTTTACGTTATGTCCCAGATCTGTTTATTGGACTCATCAGTAAAGCCTTGTGAGAGAAGACAATCTGAATAAATAGCCATTATAATAGTTTATTCTGTTTAAAAAAAAATTTCTGTATAAATATTTTCACTTCTGAACTTATATTTGTAATTAATTAGAAGCATTTCGAGAAATCATCAACTAAAGCTTTTATTGAGGACGCATCAAGACTGGATCCTATAGTGATTATTTTTAATTATATTTTCTTGTATCATTTGATTTATTTAGATTGTCTTCTTTATTATAACAGATCCGGCTTTAGACGTTACTCTTGATAATAATTTCAGTTCTTTTTGCTTCCTTATAGAGAAAGCATTGTATCATGTGTGTGTGTGTGTGTATGTATGTGGGTGCGTGCGTGCGTGCGTGCGTGCGTGTGTGTGTGTGTGTGTGTGTGTGTGTGTGTGTGTGTGTGTGTGTGTGTGTGTGTGTGTGTGTGTGTGTGTGTGTGATTTCAGTACGCCAATAATATCTCGAGAACTACTCGATGGATTTGCTTCAAATTTTGCATGCAATTTAGTTTTTTGTCTAACTGGGGGGGGGGGGCAGCTATTGAAAATTATTTTTCTCAGCTTAGTTTTTTTTTAGAGCCATTTTAAGAATTTTAAAAAAATTATGATTTTCCATTTTTTTGGTATTCTACCTAAACTACTCAAAGAATTTGCTTGAAAATTTCTATGGACGTTATTTGCGAATGTTAAAAGAAGAAAAACTTTTACTAACTGATTTTCTTAGCGCACTTTTAATTTTAAAGCATTTTCTAAATTTTGAATAGAATTTTACTTATTTTTTGGTATTTTACGTAAACTACTCGATGAAGTAGCTTAAAATTATGTATAGAAATTGTTTATTATTGCCTAAATAAAATGAACTTTTTAAAACTGGTTTTCTTAGCGTAGTTTTAACGTTAAAGCGTTTTGAAAATTTTAAAACAATTTTTATTTTTCAATTATTTGGTATTTTTTGTAAACTATTCGTTGAAAATGTTCCAAAATTTGTATGCAAGTTATTAGCTATAGTGTGAAGCATGATAAAATTAATTTTATAAATGCAGTTTTAATTTTAGAGCGTCATGAAATCACATGATGCAAATGGCAAAAGTAAGAAAGAATAAAATTCATATAGTTTTTGTAGATATTAAGACAGTCTTCAATACAGAGGATAGGGACATTTATATTAAAATCGTATTTAAAAAAATAAAATTAAATTACTCTAACTCAATGTACTCTATGAGAAAGCATTGCGCCAAAGCACTTGGCAGCGTTTTTGCTTAGCACTAATATTAATATCCGCGTTCCTTTAATTACCCAGCGCTTACAATAGCAGTCGTGTTATTTTTATTATATAACGTTTACAATAAAAGTCATGTTTTATCAATAATACCGTGCTTACATTGGCGGTCGAGTTTCTTTAACTACGCAGCGTTCAAAATAACAACCGTGAATACTTAATTACACAGTGCTTACAATAGCAGCCGCTTTTTTTTAACCACACAGCTCTTAAAATAGCAGCCGCGTTTTTAAAACCAGATAGTGCTCTGAAAAGTAGTTGCGAATTTCTAATTACACAGTGCTCACAGTAGTCTTAGCGTTCTTCCCTATCACAGCGCTAACAAAAGCAACCATGTCTTTTATAGCCACACAGCATTTAAAAAAGCGATTACGTTTTTTCAATGGCACATAACTAACAATAGCAGCCGTGATTTTTAACCACACTGCGCTGAACTCCACTTCATAATTTTCAATTTTTTTATAATAAATATTATATTAGAGTTTCAAATATGTTTGATTTTATTTTCTTATTCATTATATTGAATTTTTGTATTGTGGTTTTATAATATTTCTTTGTAAACGATGTTTGTATAGACCATTTTATCTTTAACTTTTCTTGATTTTTCTGTTAATATTTTCAATATTTTCTTATTAGTTGTCTTTGAAAGTGCCACTTATAACTGCGCATGAGGGGAAATTGGTGTTGGTAAATACACTCCTACTTTTTTAAATGATTGTTCTTGCGACTTATTAATAGTCATTGCATGAGCAGGTTTTACAGGAAATTGTTTTCTGGTCATCTGAAATGGCAGTTCATCATTTGACCTTATCATCATTTGCTGATAAGGTCATACGTGGTAAGAATATAGTGCTCCCTTTTTTACTCCTCGTTAATATTTGCGCAATAAAAGTAAATTGTTTTAATTTCGTTATTACTAATCGGGTTTTGTTACAAAGTCCTTCATTCAAATTAACATTTTTTAGAAGCATTTACCATAGCTCCTTTTTTTAATTATAATCTATGTAGAGATGAATCGTTGGGCGTTAAAGAATTTTAAAATTCTGTTGGCAAAATTATGTCTGGACTTTCGTCATTTACATCATTTGCAGAGTCAATGTTCAAGTACTTTATTACTGGCTCATTCATTTTTGATAAAATTTTTTCATTCATTTCTGTTACATCTACGTTTTTCGGTGTTAATATAATATTTTCGTAATAGTCATAATTTTCAATATTTATATTATGCCCGTAAATTTCATCAATTAGATTGCGCTTTGACAATATTTCTGTTGAAATTTGTATAACTTCATTTCCGTTTTCATATTTTGAATGAAAATTACCATTTCCTATATTAAGTAAGCAATTTTTGAATTTATTATCTGATTCCGTTAAACGTTTATTTTCTTTTGAAGACATATATTAAAAATGTTCCCATAAATAGCTTTTTTTTACACAATTTTCTATTGTGTTTTATTTCCATGTTTTACTATTGGCAATGTTTGTCTAAAATCACCTGATATGATAAATGTTTTCCCTCCAAACGGATAATTATTATCCCGTACATTTTGAAAAATGCGATCGACGGCTTTAGAAGCATATTTTGATGTTATTGTGATTTTATCCCAGATAAAAATTCATACATTTTTCATTTTTTTACCTATTTCGCTATTTGCACTAATATCACATATTGTGTCTTCAGATATGTTATACAGTAATTTAAATGCTGTATGTACTGCCGCACCGTCTTGTAATAAGTTAGCCGCTATACTTGTCCATGATACAACTAAATAGTTGATTCCATATATTTTCAGATAAGTTATAATTATATTTAATAAGTAGCTTTCATCACTTCCACCTAGAACGTTTAGATATATATACTTTTCAGTGCAATTTCTATATAATGAATTTATTACTGTATTACAAATAGTCGTTTGAGCATGTGTTAGAGTATCAATAATTGACTCAATATTATTAACATTATTTACTGTTCTATATTCAATTTCGTTATTTTTAGTATAGTATTCTGAAGTAGGTAAATTAAAGTCACTTAATTAGAATCCATTATTAGTTAATATATCATTAATTATGCTTAATGCATATTCTTCACCTTTTTGTTTATTCATTTTTGAAGGGTAAAAATAGATTTTATATTTTTTATATAATTCTCGAGCATTAATTGGATTGTAAAATGTACAAATGTAACTAAATAATTGACGAAGAGCTTTTGGAAATCGAGATTTACAATTAAATTTTTTGCTTTCGCTGTTTCAATGGATGTTGGATATGTAATTCCATCAAAAGTTCAGCTTCCAAAAGATGTTGCAGCTTTAGCGTGAAGCAGAAGTAATCTTTAAAAGAATCTTTCTCTTTGTTTTTGATTAACTAAGTACATTCTGGTTAGAATTGGTTTCATAATTTTTATTCTTTTTGTCCATGTTTTATGTATTCGATTAAAAACATAATTTTGCGGTATATCAGAATAAAAGTAATTATGTGCCTCCGGGTCACTTTTATTAAGCTCAAATCATGCTGTTAGTGTTGTATTAACATTTTTCTTATCAATTTCGAGTTCAGATTCTGCTTTAAAATACACATTTTGTTTATTTTCATTATGAACGACTAATCTATAAATTGTATGAGAAAGTTCACTAATATTATATTCCAATATGCTATGCGTAGCTTCTGGTGAGCAATCGTATCTTGTGTTTATATATTGTTAAATTTCATCATAAAACATATCCAAATCATTCGTTTCATCCGTTTCATCATTATTATCACTTTCAGTATTTATTTTACTTGCTTTCATTTTGATAAATGCAAAATCATGTCCTTCGAAGCAGTATTCAAATAAGTATTTTATAACTTCTATTGTTGAACATAATTAAATATTAATATGACAGTTAAACTTTAGTTATAAATACGGGTTATCAGAAACCACAAAACTATTGTCTGCCCACTTTTTTTTGTGTATAATATCTCATTTGTATTATTTTTTCGTCGATAAATAGGATAACCATTTGTCATTATTGTAGTTTTATTAAATCGTTTCGGAAAATATTTCGGACACTTTCCTGATTCCTTATCCGTACAAGGTGAGTTTTTATTATGATCTTCACAAGGGCCAATGATCATAAATTGTTTAAGTATTTCATATAATCTGGGATTCTCATTTTTATTTGAAATTTCAGCTACTATAAATTTATCAACATCATCACTATTGTAAATTTCATCATTTTTACTTAAAAATATTAACATATAGGCATGCCATAATCTTCTATTCTGAAATTCTACTACGTGTGAATAGGCAATGCATTTTCCCAAAATATGTTTTTTAGAAATTCGATCTAATACTAGTTTTAATTTTTGATAAAATACTTTAACAACAATATCTGGTCTATCTGTTACTTCTTCACTTTGCCCTATATTATTTGTGATTTCTTCCCATTTCGTATTGCATGTCATAGTAATGAAAAAATCTGGTTTCCCATTTCTTCGTACTAATGTCAAAAGATCAAGAAAATGTTGATATAAGGAACGCGGGCTTTCTGTAAAAGTCGATGATATAAACCTTTTTCTTATTCTATGATTGTCAATAATAATTATTTACTTTTATTAAAGCTTATTAATTTACAAAAAATTAAAAAATTTTTTATTTTACTGCAGTACAACATAATGATATGAATATGTGATAAAAAATTAAATACATAATTTATATGGAACTACTATTGTCAATGAAATTAGCAAATTTATATATAATAATATAATATATGAAAATGCAACCAAGCGACGTCAGGAGCAAGGTAAATTTTGCTCGTTATTATTATAATTGCATTAGCAAATCTCATAACATAATTATTTTTCATGAAAAGTGTATTTTAACATTATTCTCATTATGAAAATCA